>OZ004707.1:122116208-122474406 GCA_963924515.1 Vespertilio murinus | reverse complement strand
AATTCAATGTTTTGTAATGTCCTAAGAACTTTTACTGACAATTTAGTCTGCTAGCAAGGTCATTCATTGTAGACCACTTCCCCCTCCCTACCCGCCTTTTTTTTGGAGCCCTGTTATATATCTTATAATTAATATGTATTGAATAGATTCTTCTTTTAATAGGCAATAAATTCTAGACACACTTCTATTCTCAAAATAGTAGAAAGGCTTATTGAGATGACTGTGAAAATATCCATGAAAAATTCAGCTTTTAAACATTATAGAGGAGTCTCAGAATTTCTAGGAGAAAGGATGAAAAAGCACTGAGGAAACACTAGAATTTAAAAAGGTATGATTAATTGAAATTCTAGTAAGAGTCACCAGGGCTGACTGTCATTCATCACACTGATTTGATATGAGGGATGTGAGACTTCAAGGTTAGGCAAGGTGAGGTGGAAATTTCATGGGAGAGCAATGCCTTTCTTTATTCTCTTCTGAATGGAGGTTGTCAGCCCATAATAGTCAAAAGAAAGAACAGGAAGCCTTTGAAGAGGCTGCACTCTATATTATCAAATCCTGTCTTTGGTTCATCTTTTAAATTTATTCTTATTATTTTATTTAAATGTGTCCAAACACTTACTAGTATAGCAAGGAAAATGGAATAAAACACACACACACACACACACACACACACACACACACACACACAACTTATATATCTTAAAGTCATGGTACTTTGATAAAAGCATACAAACAAATATTTTTTTAATCAAACTGCCATACCAATCATCAGATTGAAAGAAAAATTGATGTGGTTATTGCTATCTTCATGGTCAAGGAATAATTCGACTCTTTGCATGTATTTGGAAGCGACTTGAGAAGCAGACATAAGAGTTGTGTCTGGAAATGATACTTGGGAAAATATGGCTTGGCCTATAACAAAGAAGGCCTGTCATTACTTCATGTGTGCATTTAAGTTATGAACATCGTCATTACTAAAAAGTCACTGATCTCCTATTTGGGAACTTGATTGTAAAATTTAGCACAAGGAGGGAAGAGGTTCTATGCTTCTTGTAGTTAGCTGCCTCAAGTCGCAGAGACAAGGGAGAAAGGAAGGCGCTTGCTGGGCTCCTTATTCCAAACTCACCAGTCAGAGGAGCCATTCCTTCTTGCACAAGAGAGAAAAAAAGGGAAAGAATAAAGGCCAGGACTTTGAATTGCAGCAAAATTTCTCCACATGAACACCTGGATGGTGAAGTATGTATGTGCCCCTTTACTATTTTAAAGTCTAGGAGATCTGGAATGGATTCCAACCATTTAACAAATAGTGTTTTTATATTGTTTTTGCTAGTCACAGGAAGATTGATAATTTAATTTCTGTCAAAAGAGATATAGAATTAACTTCCTTCAGTCAATTTAAAAGGTATAGCAAAATTTTAAAAACGTAGAGTTTGTAAAGTGGCTTATCGTTGCTTTATTTTTTTTTGGGGGGGGGATAAATATTTGCTTTAATAATTCTTTCTTTCTCTTTATTTTTTCATCACCATTTATCCCTCCATACCCACCTTGACATCCACACCACCACCACCTGCAATCACCATACACCACACTGTCCATGAGTTCTTTCTCTTTTTTTTTGTCTCAATCCCTCCAACCTCCCTTTCCCTTTCCCCTTTGCCCAATGCGCCCCCTTACTGAGCTGTCAGCCTGCTTTCAATCTATGAGTGTTTCTATTTTGCTTGTCTTAATGGGGGAGGGGGATTTTACCAAAATAGGAAAAAATACTAATATATTGGGTACTCTAATTCCACAAAATACTAGTCTAAGTCTTAACCATACTATCTAATAAATGAGTAATATGCAAATTGACCACACCTCAACTACACCCGCAAGCCATGCCCACTAGCCAACAGGAATGAATATGCAAATAAACCCAACCAAGATAGCTACTGGCAGAGAGAGCAGGAGGGAGGCTTGGATTTCCTTGGCAACGGAGGAAGCCAAGCTTTACACCTGCCCTTGCTGGCCTAGGCCTCCACTCAATGCCATAAAGTTTTAATGATAAAAGATAAATAAATCCCAACAGAAATGGTGGCAGCCACAGAGCTGGAGAGAACAGGAGGCTAGGGTTGCCATTGGCAATGAAGGAAGCCAAGCTTCTGAATCCTTTGCCTGCCTAGGCTTCTACTCCAGGCTACAAAGTTTTAATTGTAAGATAAATCCCAGATATCAGGGCCTCCACTTGGGTTGCTGGGGGGGAGGAGAAGCATGGTTTGCCTGCAAACCACCACAGCCCCCTCACCCAGGCCACCCCATGCCCCAATGGACCCCCCACCCTGATCCGGGACACCATTCAGGGCAAACCTGCTGGCCCCCACCCATGCACCAGGCCTCTATCCTATCAATAAAAGAGTAATATGCAGATTTACCATCACTCCAACACACAAGATGGCTGTCCCCATGTGGTCAAAGATCCTGTCCCCATCTGGACACGAGATGGCCACCACAAGATGGCCAGCAGGGAGGGCAGTTGGGAAGCACCAGGCCTACAAGGGAGAGCAGTTGGGGGTAATAAAACCTGCAGGGGAGGGCAGTTGGGGGCAAACAGGCTGGCAGGGGAGCAGTTAGGCATTAATCAGCTGGCAGGGGAGTGGTTATGAGGTGATCAGGCTGGCAGGCAGAAGTGGTTAGGGGCAATCAGGAAGGCAAGCAGGTGAGCAGTTGGGAGCCAACAGTCCTGGGTTGTGAGAGAGATGTCTGACTTCCTGTTTAGGCCTGATCCCAGGATCCTGATCCAGGGCCTCTAGGTAAGATATATTTGTGGAACACCTGAATTAATCTTTGAAGTGTTTATTTGTTATGAGGACACCTATAAGATTAAATGTTGAATATCTTCCTTCCTTTGTTTATGATCAAACTCCAAGAAAAGACTGCCTTCATAGAACTTACATTTTGGAGGAAGGGCACACATAATAAACACAAGTATTTTTAACAAGTAGTGATAAGTATTGTGGGTAAAGTTAACTAATGACAAGTGTTCTGAGCACCAGAAGATGGTGAGAGGTCAGATTGGCATATCCTTTCCAATGTAGAGCTTTAGGCCAAAGACCTGAGTAAGGCATGTAAATATCTTTGTAGAGACTGGTGGGAACCCTAATCAGAGCATGTCAGATGTTCAAGGTCAACTTGCCATAAAAATGTGCAAAGGTAATGACACAGCAGTTTTACTGTATGCAGTGTTCAGGTGTACCTTTCTGTAACCCAAATAATGATATCACTATTTGGCAAGATGCCTCTTTTGCTTGAGCTCGTATATAAGTTGCCACTGACCAGCTGTTATGCAGCTGCTTTGTGAGGCTACTTTGAAGAACTGTTTTGTCTTATGACTCCTTGGTAGCAATGGCTACCTGGTCTGCAAAAATATATCTTCTATTTGCTCATGACTGCTTATATTGTCTTCCAATACCCAGTGTCCCTGGGGGTAGCAGAGAAGGAGCTGTGCTCTGACAAGAGTATTCTAGGCTAGGGGAAGAGGAAATGCAAAGGCGCTGAAGGGTGTTGAACAAGATGGATGTGCTCAAAAGCTGCACAAAGCCCACGTGGGTGGCGTGAAATGACAGAGAAAAGGCAGAAGGTAATAATGGAAGATAGTGGCCAAGGACCAGACACGCAGAGCATTATAAGGACATTATGCTTCGTTCTAACTGCAGGAAGAAGTTGTTTGAAGGGTTGAGCTCTAATAACTTGATTTAAATTTAAAAGTATTACTCTAGGTGTTATATTAAGACTAGACTTTTGGAAAGTATGGCAGGAAACAGGGATAAAATTATTAATTCAAAATATTTAGTGTCTATTATATGCCCATTTTAGGAATTGAAAGTACATTAAAATTGAAAGTGAATAAAAATGAAAAAGTTTCTGATATCATAAAACTTATGTAAAAATAAATATATGGTCTACCAAGTGTCACTATGTAGAAAAACCACATAATGTGTACAGATAGAAAGTGGGAGTAGGGGCTATTTATAGAAAGGAGAATGTTCCAAGTAAGATATCATTTAAGCAAAAAAAAAAAAAAAAAAAAAAAAAAAAAAAAAAGAAGAAGAAGAAGGAGGAGGAGGAGGAGGAGGAGGAAATAAAGTTATCTCCAGGAGAAGGAATCTTGAGGATGTGGAAACAGTAAGGGCAAAGGCCCTTACAGAACATCTCTCTGAGATGAAGCTGGATTGGAGGGAATGAGAGTGAAGTGATTGGATGAGGTCATAGAGAGAGTGAGGGGAGGGGTTCTGTAGTGTCTTCTAGGCCATGGATTTTATGTTGAGTGACATGAGAAACTAGTGGAGGCTCTAGAACAGAGGAATGACATGATCAGACTCACATTTTACAAGTAATATTCTGGCTGCTGTGTTTAGAATAAAAGGTAAAGAAATAAAACTAGATGGTCAGGAGTAAGGATGTTCTGGAAGACAGAGATTTTTACCACTCAGATTTCATTCAAGAAGGGACTAATTGTTCAGATGTAAAAATGGTGGTTAGCTGACATCCTCCAGTTATAAGTTGCAACAAGGTTCTGCCTCAGTTTTTAAATGAGGTCACATTCTTTTTAGAGTGGCCCAGACAGTCACTGAGCAAGGGCCTAACCTTTGCTACTCAATTTGGGACCTCTTTACTGGGCAACCTTTGCTTCAAAGACCCCTAATGGGTTAGCAGAGACAATGCCATGTAAGCATTATTATTCAACATTAACTTCTACCCAACCCAGCTTCCTTCCTTTGCCTTTCACAGGTATTACTCTCCAATGCACTATTTGTACTCCTAATTCCAACTCAGCATCTGCTTTCTGGATAACCCAATCTATAAAGATATGGGGGGAAAAAGAAGTTGAATTAAAAGACTATTGTTGTGCCCTGGCCAGTGTGGCTCTGTTGGTTGGAGCTGTGAACCATACACTGAAAGATCATGGGTTTGTTTCCAGTCTCTCTCTCTCTCTCTCTCTCTCTCTCTCTCTCTCTCTCTCTCTCTCTCTCTCTCTCTTCCTTCCTCTCCCCCCCCCTCTCAATTCAGGAAAGTGATCATAGTGCTTTTGACTAGGTTAGTGTGAGATGATCTTGAGAAAAAGAGTATGGATATACTTTGAAGGTACAATGAACAGTGATTGTTAGTGAGTTGAATTTGGGATGTAAGAAAGATTGGAGTCAAGATTGGCTTCAGGTTTTCACCTTGAAAAATTGGAAACATGGAGTTATTTTTTTTTCTTTGCCAAAAATGGAGAAAATGTTAAAAAGAGCAAGTGGTATGGGTGTGAGGGTAGCTTCAAAAAAATTGAATTTGTGTATAGCAGGTTAATTTTACCAAATTGAGTTAATTGGGTTTTCAAGTCTGGATTTTGGTGAGTGGTCATTGAGAGAGAAAGATGTACAGGGGGAAAAGGAGACTTATGTTCTACTATTTGTAATATTTAATTGATAAAAAAAAGTTATCAGCTTATTATAGTATTTAAGCCATAGGGGTGGATGAGCTAACTTAGGAAATGAGAGTAGATAGAGCAGAGAACTACTGAACCTTAGGCCACTACACAGTTTAAAGGTCAGAGAAATTAGGAAAAGCTAGTTAATGAATCTGAGAAGGTATAGCTACAGAGGAAACAAGAGGTAAGAGAGTGTATACAAGGGGATAATTTAAAAGTATTTCAAGAAGCATTATCTGATTCAAATGTTGGAAGTTACAATATAATGAAGACATTAATCACTGCTAGATTTGGAACACAGAGGAGTTGATTACCTTGTAAGGGTGAAGGCGGAGGCCTGAATGATGGAAATTCAAGAGGAAATGCTGGATATTAAAGTGAGACAATGCAAATACATAGCACAACTCTTTAAATGAGTTAGGCAATAGCTGGAGATACATATATTGCTAATTATATTTATTTATCTGATTTCTATTATATATATATATTAGTTACAATGTGACAGACATTTTTATGTGCTCTACAGAAACCTAGTCTAATATTCATAATAGCTCAAGGAAAGAGACTATTGTTATTTCTGTTGTAGTTGGGAATTTGAAGACAGCAATATTAAATATACTGCCTAAGGTCACACAACTAGTAAGGTGTGTTGTGGTAATACAACCCAGGTAATCGGCATTCTTCAGAATCAGTCTTTCCAACCTTCTAGCTATATAGTATAGGACATTTGTAGTGCGAATTTATATGATGGAAATGTTAGTACAGGGAACATTTGATTTATGTAAGGAGAGGGAAAATTGTAGGAGCAGCTTCCTTGAGTATGCAAGAAAAAATCTAAATGCAGTAAATGCAGTGCATGAGCAGAGTGTTGGTCTTAGATAGAAGGAGGAATAGTGAATCCATTGTGTCAAGAGAAGGCTAAATATTGGTGTGCAAATACCAGTAAGTATTCAGCTTTGTTGCCAGGAAAATGAGAAAGTTCTCTTTGGATTGCTTTTAATTTTCTAGTGAATTGTGAAGCTAGAGCAATTTAGAGTGAGAAACAGGGTAAAAGCGATGGATTAGTGAGGAGAAAATAGAAGGTATGAAATAATGTATTTTTCCCCTCTCTTTGTAGTTGGAAGAATAAAATGACTATGAAAATATGAAAGGATTGCCTTGAAGTGGTGAGAACATAGAATCTACTTAATATTTGATGTCATAAAAATAAAGTAAGTCCAGTCAGCACATCCTTTAAAAAAATAATCCAAATTCCTTTAAACTTTTCTCATGAATTTTTCTTCCTATTCTTTCATTACTTTTTAAAATAATTATCTTTATTGTTGAAAATATTACAGATATCCCCCTTCCTCTCTCATTGACCCCCTCAATTTTTTAGTTGTCTCCTGAACATGTGCTAGTTTGCAAGGTTTTGCTCAGTTTGCTTTAACACACTGTGCTCTGCATTTGTTTTATTTAACTTCAACTTGTACTTATATAATGATGCCACTGGAGAACGAAATTTAAGGCATGTTTGGAATAAATAATAACTATAATTTAATATGGAGAGACTGTTCTCAAAGGTTAAATAATTCATTCTAATATTCATATAGGTTGAGATGGAAATAGAAATACTGTTTTGACTTCCTATTTTATTTGTTTTTCCCTAATCCTATTTTCCCTTTAGTGATTCATTTTTCCTCTAGGTAAATGTTGACATATCATTTGCTAAATATGAATGATCAGGTTGCCATTAGGAATATAAACTGGGATAAAATGTATCTTGTTCTGCTTGACTTTAGGCAAATATTTTAACATCAATTTGTATCTGAGAAACACTATATGTAATATAAAATTGTCACTATAGTTATGATGTAAGGTTTTCTGAAATTATTTTTATGGAAAATTTCATATACACAAATTCTCGTTAAATGATAATTAACTTCCCTTTACATCTCACTCAGCTTTAAAAATTGTCAATCCATGGCCATTTCTTTCATCTATGACATGATCAAATTCAGACATTATAAAGGTAACACTTTTGTGTGTGATAGTAACACTGATAGAAATGATTTGAAATATACATATATGATTTACATTTCTTGGCTATTGGTTGGATGAGTAATGCTCTAAAATATTCTGATGGGGAAATATTGGTGACATTTTTGTTCTCTTATTCTTCAGTTTAAACATCACTGGTATGCAACTAAACTATCTTATAGTATTGTATTCTCCTTGGTGGTACTTAAAATCACAATTAAATATTTATGTAGCTTTTAAATTAAATTTTATAATCAGATTAAAACTTGTACAAATTTTGAAAGTGAAAAATAAATTTAATAGTTATTTGATTTCTTGGATTTTGAGAGAGGAAGCAGAACACTTAGGAATATACCTTACTTAAATAGAAGTTTAATAAATATGCTTTTGAAAACAAATAAGTATATTGTCCAAAAAATAGTTTAGATGAAATTGTTTATTTTTCTTTAAAAAAACAAAAACCTACTTTTGGAAATTACTTGGATATGTTTGTTGTAGAATACAAAAGAATATTTTGTCAGTTTTACCTCAATAAAGATGAAAAAGAAACTATAAGAGAAAAAGACTACAACTATATATTAAAGAGGGAAAAGCCCAAGAATAAAAAGAGAAGGAAGCAAGTAGGTAACCTTGTCTTGGTTGGTTTAGTTTCACTCTTGCTACAAGTCAGGGGGCTGGGCTGGTTTGTTATTCCATGATTCTGTGAAAAACAGAAACTGATTTTATTAAATGCAATGACTCAGGAGGTTAACTTACAATAATACTTGGTTTAACCCTTGGATATCACAAAGATAAAAGGTGAACATGACTTTTATTTCTAAAATTTTTACTGGAGTCCATATTGGCATTTCAAACACAACAAACCGTGAAAAATGACTCTCCTCCTACTCTAACTTTACCACTTGTAACAACATGAGGGAGGAAGAGAGAAATCCTGTGCTTTGATCACCAAAATACAGTGTCTACATAAATTGAGCTCTTACAGGATAGCATTATGGGAGTTGATACTTATATAAACACAGTGGGATAGATAAAGTGCAACCTTATCTTTTCACCTTGGACATTTCATAATTCCCACTGTAAGGAAAGCTACCTATCCATCCTCCTTTGCCTTCTACCCTAACACTTTGAAGAAATATAAAACTCCAGTAACATGTTTGGTCACCAAAGTGCCAGAAATTGGAGTACAACACTGTTTATATACAAATCTGATTAGTAATATCTTTAGAGAGTATTCGCTTCATTGATTCTACTCTCTCTCAGAGCAGACAGAACTCTGAAGTGAGACTGGTCTTATTTTGAAAAGCATAACCTCTCTGGAAGCTGCTCTCCCTTTAATGAAGTGAGCCATCAAGATGGAAAATAATCTTTTACTTGTCTTATGACTATTATACATGGATAATTGATTTCCTGATGTGAAATACATGATACACTTTTGAAATCATGTTTTTCTCCAAACTGTTGGCAATAATTTATTTTAGACTTTAAAGTCTCATCTGTTTTTCTCTTCTTTTTAATTTAAATTTCATTTTGATTTTGTGAGTCCTTTGACTTTGGACACTTTTTTCTCTAACTGATTGTTTTTGTGTGTTTTTTGGCATCCAAAAAAGGCACGTTGGGCATATCATGGAAAGAATCCTTCTAGATTGGCAATACCATCTAATGCAAAATCCCTTTGCAATTCCAATAAATTAGCACAACTGTAAGATTCCCTGTATCCTTAAAAACTTCCCCCAGATTATAACAATAGTGGCCACATGGCAATGTGGTTTCTCACTTCCGTTTGTAAACTTTAGTAAAACAGCCATATGATGAGAGTCTTGTCAGTTTGGTTAATATTACTATTCTAATTAAGAAATTAGAGCTCTGGGAGAGACACAAGCGTTTACTTATGTGTTCCTTCATTATTTAATTCAATAAGTATTTATTATCAACTAATAGCCCATTGCATGAAGATTTGTGCTAGAATGGGCTTTCCTTTCCCTGGCTGCCACCTTTCCACTCCAGCCCAGCCTTTTCCGCTCTGGCCCTGACTTCTCACCATACCAAGAGGCCCTGAGAGACCTGGGGTGGGGCAGAATGCCTGTGTTATCACCATGGCAGCAACATAAGCATCCCATCTGCTCTGTCACTCAGTGCCTGTGTATGCAAATTAGCTGCCATCTTTGTTGAGTTAATTTGCATATCACCCCTGATTGGCTGGTGGCATAGCAGAGGTACGGCCAATTTACATGTTTGTCTATTATTAGGTAAGATATGTGTTATGTTGTGTGTTAAAATGCTAAAACTTAAAGTATAGACTAGATGCATCTATACTTTACACTGTGTATATACCATAATTAAATCTAAAATATTATTGTCATAGCAACCGAATGTTTGTTTTTGTGTTTAAAATATAATTCTGAATAGATGGAAGACAGAAGACTTTATGAAGTACTGTGTCAATAAGGGTTCTACAATAATTTGATAACAGAAAATTGGTGCATGTGATTAGCACACTAGTCTCCAAAAGAATGTGACAGTTCCATTCTCAGCTTTTCATTAGCTATCTTCTCACATTCCATTTCTATATAAATTTTTTTTTTTGGCGATAGCTTCATTACCTTAAACAGTGACTGACATGCAATAAATATTGTTAAGTGAGCGAATGAAGCAGTAAATTACCATTGTCAATCATAAATACTCATCAGAAAAATTTTCACTAGGCAGCATTTGTATTTTAAATAAATGTTTTTTCATGCCCAAAATTAGAAGATCAAGTTGACAGTTAATGAATTAAACACATAAATACACCTTTCTATTTCAAAAATCAAAATTAGTGATGTAGTGCTTGGAATATAACAAGATCTATGACATTAAATGTTAATATCAACTGAATTTTAATGGTTATGCTATCTTATCCATACTAAATTTATGAGTTTGTTTTGGTTTTATAATTATAGGAGTTAGCATAAATCATTTATAAGGAGCTATGGTTGTTAAATATTGCTCCCCTAGAAGGAATGAGAAAACTAACCTGTCTGGACACACTCTCAGAGGCCACTACAGATTTTAAAGGGCAAAGAGTGACATTTACTGTGAGTGAATGAATAGACTGGCACAACCTTTAGTGGTGTGAGGATGGAAAAAAAATAAAGCTATTTTATTGTTTATATGATCTATGTTTGATTCCTGAAAACACTGAAAGACTCCTTTTTTACTTTTTACCTTTTTTACTTTTTAGACAGATTGTAAAGACTGAGGGCAGCAGAAAGCATTTTTCTTTATTGGTTACGATCAGAAATATCAATTTGAAAATGGAGGTTGAAATGTTAAAGACAAAAATACTCCAAAATACAACAGTAATACAGAGTATTTTTGAGCACCAGCTATAAGCCTGACAGAACATTAGGTGCTTGGATTCAGCAGTGTACACAAAAATGCCTCTGCCCTTATGGGTTAATATCCCTTCCTACTTGAAGACAGAGAGTAGTGGGAAGAATACTGGAATGGTAATTTGGAATAGTAGTGTCTACTTAGAAGCTAGCCAGGTTCTTTTTTTTTCCATTTAAAAAAAAACTTTATTGTTCAGATTATTACAGATGTTCCTCTCCCCCCCCCCCCCCATAATTCCCTTCCACCCAGTTCCCATCCCACACCAGGCCTTCCCCCACTCCAGTCCCACTGACCTTGTCCATAGGTATAAGCACTTTGTCCAATCTCTTCCGACACCCCCCACAGCCTCTTCCCCTTTCCACGTCCCTGATTCTATTATATTCACCCGTCTTTTCTGTTCATCAGGTTTTTTATTCATTTGATTTTTAGGTTTACTCGTTGATAGATATGTATTTGTTGTCACTTAGATGTTCATAATTTTTATCTTTACCTTTTTCTTCTTCTTCCTCTTCTTAGAGAATACCCTTTAGCATTTCATATAATACTGGTTTGGTGGTGATGAACTCCTTTAGCTTTTTCTTATCTGTGAAGCTCTTTATCTGACCTTCAATTCTAAATGATAGCTTTGCTGGGTAATCTTGGTTATAGGTTCTTGCTATTCATCACTTTGTATATTTCTTGCCACTGCCTTCTGGCTTGCATCATTTCTGTTGAGAAACCAACTGACAGTCATATGGGTACTCCCTTGTAGGTAACTAACTGTTTTTCTCTTGCCGCTTTTAATATTCCCTGTCTTTTGCCCTTGGCATTTTAATTGTGATGTGTCTTGGTGTGGTCCTCTTTGGATTCCTCTTGTTTGGGATTCTCTGCTCTTCTTAGGCTTTAAGTCTATTTCTTTTACTAGGTAGGGGAAGTTTTCTGTCATTATGTCTTTCCATAGGCCTTCAATATCCTGCTCTTTCTCTTATTCTGACACCCCCATAATTCAGATGTTGGTGTGCTTGAAATTGTCCCAGAGGCTCCTTACACTATCTTCATGTTTTTGGATTCTTTTTTTCTTTTTGCTTTTTAGGTTGGATATTTTTTGCTTTTTTATGTTTAAAATCTTTGACTTGATTCTTGGGATCATCTAGTATGCTGTTGAATTTCTGTATATTATTCTTTATTTCAATCTGTGTATCCTTAATTTCTGATTGGTCCTTTTTCATATCTTTGAGGGTCTCACTAAATTTCTCAGAAGTTTCTAGAAGATTCTTGAGTAATCTTATAACCATGGTTTTGAACTCTATATTCAGTATTTTGCTTCTTTCATCCATTTCTTTCATTTGAGACTTGTTTGTCTCTGCATTTTAGCTGCTTCCCTGTGTTTGTTTCTATGTACTGGGTAACTGCTAAGTCTCCTTGAGTTAATAGAGTGGCCTTGTGTGGTAGGTGTCTTATAGGGCCCAGTGACTCAGCCACCCAGTCCCCTGAAGTGAACACTCTTGGTGCATCCCTTTGTGGGCTGTTTGCACAGTTTTGTTGTCGTTAAGCCTTGATTGCTGTTGGTACACTGGAGGAATTGACCTCCAGGCCAATTCGCAGTGATGACCAGCTATGTCTACACTGGAAGACCTGTTGTGCAGGAGATGACCTTATGGGGCAGGACTTTCTTCACTGAGGCTTTGGTGCTCACTGAGTATGCCCCTTGAGTGTGTCTCTTATGGATGTGAAGAGCTATAATCTGGCATGGTCTCACTGACCACTGGGTACACTGGCTCTTGAATCTCCAAGGAATGCAAGGTCAGCCACTGTCTGGGGCCACCCAGCAGGAGCTACAGAGACATCTAGAGATTCCGCCTCTTTGTATGGGGTTTGTAAGTGCCCAGCCGAGGCCCAGCCTGTGAAGCAAGGCAGGCTGCTACTGCTGGGCCTTCAGCCTTCTTTTCCAAGCTCTGGAGCTCTCTGACCTAGACAGACCATTCATATGCAAAAGCCAATAAGCATAGCCTGGGTGAGGTTGTAGACTGGGAGGGTCGGGGTCTCTAGGATGAAGCAAACAGCAATGGCTGCCAGTCAGCCCTGCACCTAAGAGGTCTCCAGGTTTCCATGTCCTGCACCTCCACACAGGAACAATGATAACTGTGAGCACCTCTGAGAGAAAGCCACCCTTGCGTTCCTTTCCCGATGTCAGACAGTCCAGATTTTCCCTGTAAATGTCTGGGTCCCCCAGAGTCTTGCCTGGAGCTGAGGTTCAGAGCAAGCGGAGCTTGTATCTCTCTCCCAAATAAAAGAGCAGCACATACAGGTGCCAACACTTTCTGTGCCTCTGCATCTCTTACCAGTCTCAATGCACTTTCTTCATCTCTCTAGTTATGGAACTTCCACTCAGCCAGCTTTCCTGTGGTTCTGCTTTTTGGTTGTAATTTTAATGTGGTTGTGAGAGGCAGCAAATATCAATGTTTACCTATGCCACCATCTTGGTTCTCCACTAGCTTTTTTTTTAATGTAATATATTTTTTCAATTACAGTTAATGTACAATATTATATTAGTTTCAGGTGTACACGATTAAATTTTTATATAACTTACAAAATGATCATTCTGATAAATCTAGTACCAATCTGACAACATACATAGTTATTATAATATCATTGACTATATTCGTTATGCTGTTCTTTACATTCCCATGACTAGTCTGTACCAATTTGTACTTCTTAATCCTTTCATATTTTTCACTCCCCCCCCTCCCCCTGCAACTCTCCTCTCATCTGGCAACTATCAAAATGTTCTCTTTATCTATGAGTTTATTTTTGTTCTTCTTGTTCTTTTATTTACTTATTTTTTTAGATTTCACATATAAGTGAAATCATCTGGCATTTATCTTTCTTTGTGTGACTAATTTTACTCAGCACAATAGCCTCTAGATCCAGCCATGTTATTACACATACCAAGCTCTAATTCTTTTTTATGGATGAGTCATATTCCATTGTATATATGCACCACACTTTATCCATTCATCTATTGATGGACACTTAGGTTGCTTCCATATCTTGGGTATTGTAAGTAATGCTACAGTGAACATATAGATATATATGTTTTATTTTTTTTCATTTCATTAGTTCTTACCCAAGGATATTTTTTACATTGGTTTCTTAGAGAGTGGGGGATGTGGGGGACAAATAAAGAACATCTACTGGTTATCTCCTATTGGTTGCCTCCTGCATGTGTCCTAACCAAGGTGAGGATTGAACCTGCAACCCAGGTATATGCCCTTGACTGGGAATAAAACCGGTAACCCCTGGTCTGAGTGCCAACACTGTAACAACTTAGCCAAACTGGCCAGGTAGATGTATGTTTTCCTGATGTGTGATTTGGGTTTCCTAAGATAAGTACCCAAAAGGGAATTGTTGGGTCCTTCTTTGTCTCTTGTTATAGCCTTTGTTTTAAAGTCTATTTTGTCTGGTATAAGTATTGCTAGCCTAGTTTTTTTTTTTTAATATATTTTATTGATATTTTACAGAGAGGAAGGGAGAGAGATAGAGAGCTAGAAACGTCGATGAGAGAGAAACATCGACCAGCTGCCTCTTGCACACCCCCCACTGGGGATGTGCCCGCAACCAATGTACATGCCCTTGACCAGAATTGAACCCGGGACCTTTCAGTCCATAGACTGATGCTCTACCACTGAGCCAAACCGGTTTCGGCTAGTTTTTTGTTTGTTTCCATTTTCATGGATATCTTTTTTTTTCTCATCCCTTTACTTTCATTCTGTTTGTTTCTTTTGATCTGAAGTGAGTCTCTAGCAGACATCATATGTAAGGGTTTTGTTGTGTTATCCATTCACCCATAGTATATCTTTAGATGGAAATATTTAATCCGTTTGCATTTAAAGTAATTTTTATAGATACATATTTATTCATATATATATATATATATATATATATATATATATATATTTGTCTTCTTAAAAAAAGACTCTTAAACATTTCTTGTAATACTGGTTTGGTGGTGATGAACTCCTTTAGCTTTCTCTTGTCTTGGAAGCTTTTTATCTGACCTTTAATTATAAATGATAGTTTTGCTGAGTAGATTAATCTTAGTTGTAGGTCCTTTCTTTCAGTTTTGATATTTCTTGCCACTCTCTTTTGGCCTGCAAAATTTCTGTTGAGAAATCAGTTGACAGTCATATGGGCACTCCCTTGTAGGTAATTAACTACTTTTCTCTTGCTGCTTTTAAGATTCTCTCTTTGTTTTTAACCTTTGGCATTTGAATTATGATGTGTCTCAACATGGGCCTCTTTGGGTTCTTCTTGTTTGGGACTCTCTGTATTTCCTGCACTTGTAAGTTCATTCCTTTCACCAGGTAGGGGAAGTTTTCTATCATTTCTTCAAATAGGTTTTCAATATCTTGCTCTCTCTCTCTCTTCTCTTTCTGGTGCCTCCATAATGCAAATGTTGGTGGGTGCACTGGCTCTGGGGCCTGATGGGAGGTGCCAAGTCAGCTACTGCCTCTGTCCCTCCTGGGCCATCCAGCCTGAGCTACAAAGGAATCTTCAGATGGTTGCTACTTATGTCAAGCTTGGAGATATCCAGGAGAGCTGGAGCTGTGAATCAGGGCAGGGTGATTCACAGCATAAGACAAAAGAAGCCAATTGCATGGCAGAGACACTGGAAATGGCTTGGATGAGACTGCAAGTAGGGAGAGGCAGGGTCTTAGGGAATCACCAGGATGGGGTGAAAAGTGTGAGCCAGGTTGAAGGAGATTCAGATATGGTGCAGTCTGTCAGCTCTGTGGTGGGGAGTGCTCAGTAAAGGAAGCCTGCCAGCACTTCTGCCTGGGAGAAGCTGCCCTCCTGCCATTGAGATAATTTATTTCCTCCCCCAAATCCCTGATTCCTTTCAAGCTGCTGCCTCAGCACTGGAGCTCAGAGGGAGTGAGTCTGAGTAAGTCCATGTGTGGGCCCTATAAGAAGAATGCCTGGGATTCCAGCAGCCCTTCATTTCACTCAGCCACAATCCATGAGCTAGAACATATGGAGACTTCTCTTTCCAGCACTGGAACCCTAGGTGTGGTGCTGAGACCCCTCACTCCTCAGGGGGGACCTGTGCAACAAAGATATCCCCCCTGATGTTTAACTGCCAGATGTGGGGTGGGGCCAGTTTGTTCCATGTTTCTGCTCCTCTAACTGTTTCCATGTGGATTCCTCTTTATATCCTGAAAGGGCTTCTGTTCAGCTAGATTTCAGGCTGTTCTGAATGATGGTTGTTCTGTACTTTAGTTGTACTTTTGATGTGGTTGTGGGAGATTTTGAGTACCATGTTTACCTCTCCTTCATCTTGACTGGAAACTGCTAACTAGCTTTTTGATGTTGGCAGACATTTTGCTTTTGCTTCCTCATCCATAAAATGTGATGAAGTCGGATTTTTTATTTTGAAATAATTTCAAACTTATAGAAAAGTCCTAAATTCAGCACAGAAAATTCCTATAAAATGCTATTCATAAAAGTGTCACCAACTGTTACAATGATGTCTTATTTTATAGCAAAAGGATACAATCCAGGATCACATGTTCACTGTAGGTTTTATGCCTCTTCCATTCTCTTATATCTAAAACAGTTCTTTAACCCTTCCTTGACTTTCATGATCTTAAGAAATTTGAATATTGCATCCCCCAAATAAAAAAAAGAAATTTGAAGATTACAGGCTGATTATTGTGTAGAATTTGGCATTGTCTGGTGCTTCCTTTTATTAGATTCAAGTTCAGAATGTCATACTAGTGATTCTGTGTCCTGTTTCCTGCATTCCATCAGATGGCACTTTGAATTGTTTTGTACCATCACTGGTAATGTTAACTGGTTATTTAAGATAGATATTCTAGATTTTTCCACTGTAAAACTGATATTTTTTATAATTAATATGTGTTTTGTTGGGAGATGCTTAGTTACTACATAAATATCCCATTTTTTATTCAACTTTCACCCACTACTTTTGTTGATGTTTCTTGCCTGGATTTATTATGATGATTATGGTTGACAAATAGTACTTCTCAAATTCCATAATTTTTTCTATATTTATTGGTTGACATTTTAGTGTATAGAAAAGCTTTTACTATTTATTTATTTGTTTGTTTGTTTCATAATAGACATAGATTTATTCAGTGGGATATAATCTATTACTATCACTGAGTCTTGATAAATTCTCACAGTTTTGACCAGTGGGGACCCCTTCAAGCTAGCTTTGTGTCTACCTGACATGGTTCCATCTTTAATTGTGGATTTCCTTACTTTCTTGAATAACACATTCCATACATATTTTGTAAATTTTTCCCTAGTTCTAGAATTAGCTATTTAACCCAAGCAGTTTTGGTAGTAATGTGTATGCTGAAGCTATTGGGGTATCACTGCTTTTAGACTGTCATTGTCCAAACCTAGCACATATATATCTATTTATCACCTAGACCTCTACTCTTTCATATTTATATGTCTTCATCTTTCAGTGGGAAACCTTAATTTTACTTGCTTATTTATTCTGTTTTCCAATCCCAGTGGGCTACAACCCACTTGGAGGCCTGCCTACCCTTTATCCCAGCCAGATCTTTCTCTTTTCTTACTTAGAACTGGCTAATGGTTCTTTGTCTGAATTATTAAGGAAGGAAAAAAAAGTTGGAGATAACAGAGACTATTAATTTTGAATAAGGAAAATAGTGGCTATAAAGATTATTTTAAAATCAAGATAATGTGTAATATTTAATAATTTATCAGTGTAATATAGATTACTGGATTAATAATTTGTTATCTTATTAATAAAGTAAAGTATAAAATATATGTTTTCGTTTTCCTGGGTGTACCTTCATTCGCCTGGTCCCTTAAAATCTAACTTTCTTTTCCAGTGGCAATAGTAGTATCTTTAGATTCTGCATTTGCTGCTTATATTGTTATTTAGTCTTTGAAGAAGAAAGGAATGAATACATGGATTTCTTGATTTCATTTGGCTAACTACTGAGGGCTATGCTCTCCAATATTTTTGAAAATAAAGAAAGCATTTTTAATTTAAAAAATATGAGTAAATTACAATAAAGTCTCTAAGGAGAGGAGAATCCAGAAACTTCCCATAGTTGTGAGCTATGCAAAAAGTTAAAAATGGAAATGTCCTGACATTCTTATTTTGGAAGGTTGAACTTAAAAATAAAACACAGACCTAATTAAACATTGGACCATAACTTTACAAAAACAAAGTCTGAGAACAAATAAATCTGAAAAAGATAGGACAGTGCTGTGGGGCAGGCAGTATTCTCCCAAGGAAAAAAATAATGATTTGGGGAGCAAATGCATTTCAATGGTCACTGATGATCAGATAATCCTCTGAGGAGGCAGACTGGCATATTTAGTGAGTGCTATAACTAATGAAAGTGCCACAACTTGAAAAACTTGCTTCTTTGATTTTTCTCCGCAATAATTTTTTCCTGTATATATATTTTTAATTCCTGGATACATGCCACTTTTGACTTACAGGAGCATTTTGTTTTCATATTTTTTCCGTGGCCATTTCTAAATTTTTGAATTCTGGTTCTTATAAGAGGCTAGTTTTTAAATACTAAGTGAGACACTCCAGCTGTTTCTCCCAGGATCTCTGCTCCTGATTTCCCCCTCTGTCATGATAAAGATGTATCACTGACATGTTCCTACTCTGGCTGGTGGGTTTCAAGTTTCCTGAGTAAGAAAATTTATTCAGTCATCAAACAATTGCTTTTAGAGCACTTACTAGTGCAATGCCCCCATTTGGCAACACTGCCTCATATAACGTACTTGTAGTCACGGGAATGACTAGAAAATCCGTAATAATTATGGTATCCCAGAATTCTCCATGTTCATTTGGTTATTTTAACAAGGTTCTTAGTCTTAACTAACAGAAACGAATTCAGCTTAACTTGAGTAGAGAAGAAAGAATCTTGGAAAGAATCAGTGGAAAGTCTCAGAAATCCAGCTGAGGAAATTTGCAGGAAACAAGTGTGGCTTCACTGTGGGGTATACAGCCAGGACCTGGATAGAGCTGGCCTGGGTAATGGGTAGCTTATATAGAGAGACCTGGATGAGGAAAGGAGACAGTCATGTGATTATAAGCATCTAGAGCAACCAAAAGCCCCACTTGGTTTGGGATAATCATAGTATTATCTCTGAAAGTCCTATGTCCTAAGAAACTTCTTAGTTCCAGGAAAACTGAGATGGTGGGTCACCATTTCAGTAACATTTGGATGAAATTCTATCTTGGCACAAAAATGAGATTTAAATATCTCATTTAAAATAAAAGTATTATGCTTCATAGTTAATATACCGTATAAACCCCCTAAAATTGTGTGTGGGGGGGAAGCAGGGGGTAAATTATTTTAAAATAGCAATAGAGCAGGTACATTAACTTAGTCACTGTGCTTAGCCTTTTAACCCATAATTCCATGTAGGCACAACCACAGTTAAATCTATATGACATTTTTCTATGTGCTGTGTGATACATTTAAAAAAAATATATTTTTATTTATTTCAGAGAGGAAGGGAAAGGGAGAGAGAGAGAAAAAAACAGCAATGATGAGAGAGAATCATTGATTGGTTGCATTCTGCACTCCCCGCACTGGGGATCGAGCCCGCAACCTAGGCAAGTGCCCTTGACCAGAACCTGGGAACCTTCAGTCTGCAGGCTGATGCTCCATCCACTGGACAAAACTAGCTAGGACTGCTGCATGATCCATTTTAAGCTCCTCATTCATCTGACTGTTTCAGTCTTCGCTGAAATCTTCCTTCTGAAGCAACTGTTTGTTAACTCCTAATATATGATATTATCCTGCCTTTAATTTGTTGGCTGATGTCTTCTGACAAGGGCTTAGCTGAGTTTTATCTAGATTATCTCATTTAGTTCTCACAACTCTATGAGGTCCTATGGTGTCAGCATTTTACAGTTAAAGCAATTAACTCTGAGAGGTTTAGCTCCTTGCTTTTGGTCACATATCTAGTAACTGGCAGAGTCAAAATCGGATGAATATTTATTTGACTTCAGAGTGCATGCTTTAGCAACTTCATCTAAATTGCCTCTCAATGGCCACTGACATTTTTTCAATTGTATTATCTTTTCAGAGGGAAATGAAGTCCTTTGGGCAGGTATACCTGCTGCAGTAGCTGCATATTGAAAAGCAGTGGTTCTCAAGCCTAGAGAGCTTTTAAAAGTCTTGGTACCTACTCTTCCCCCATAGAAATTCGGATTGAGTTTGTTTGGTGTAGGTGCTGACTAATACACACACACACACACACACACACACACACACACACACACACACACGTGGGGGGAGGGGAAAGGGTGGTGTCCCTCAGTCCAGCCTGTACCCTCTGCAATTGGGGACCCCTTGGTGGATGTCCAACTACCGGTTTAGGCCCAATCCCAGTCAGAAATCCCTCTCGCAATTTGGGACCACTGGCTCCTAAAACGCTCACCTGCCTGCCTGCCTGACCACCCCTAACTGTATCTGCCTGTCTTCCTGATTGCCCCTAACCTCTCTTCCTGCCTGCCTGATTGCCCTAACTGCCTCTGCCTGTCTGCCTGCCTGCCTGATCACCCCTAACTTTCTTCCCATGATGGCCTGGTTGCCTCCTCCCCTGCCAGCCTGATCCTGCTAAGTCTCTGTCTCTCGTTTTTTTCCTCAGCAGTCCTCCTGGCCTCCCTGCCTCCCTGTGTCCCTCTTCCTCTTTCCTGGCTGGGAGGGGGTGGGGCTAGTGGGGGCCGCTCCACCCTCTGCCAGCCCTCCCTTCCATCCAGGCCTCTTCAGGCCCAGTCTGTTTTGTTTCCTCATTCTGAGAGATGCTCCAAGAGCGAGCTGGGAGGAAGGGAAAGAAGGGAGAAAAAGCTGGGAGCTGGTGGGTGCTGTGTGTGTCCGTGCATGGGTGCGGGTGTGAGTGAGTGTGAGTACTGGCCTCACCACCCCTGACCCGGTCCCCACTGCTACAAGTCCCCACCTACCAGAGCCTGCTGTGTGTGCAGCCTGGGGATTAGATCGAGTCTCTGGTTGTTGCGGATTTGGCAGACCTAGGGTTTTTATATATTAGGATTAGAGGCAGCAGGTCTAAGCGTCAGTCATCAGTAAGAAATCCTTAGCTCTGCTGCGGAGATGGAAGAGGCTCCTGCCACTGCAGCTGTGCTGGCCAGCCTTGAGCTGGCTTCTGACTGAGCAGCACTCCCCATGTGGGAATGCACTGACCACCAGGGGACAGATCCTTTGTTGAGCTTCTGCCCCCTGGTGGTCAGTGCACATCTTAGCGACCAGATTCCACCATTCAGTTGACTTCCATGTTAGCCTTTTATTATATTGAATAAACTTCACTAAGTGATTCTTATCACTGGACTTGTAAAACCACAGGTATAGTATGTTAACTAATATCTCTTTTTTAAAAAATATATATATATTTTATTGATTTTCCACAGAGAGGAAGGGAGAGGGACAGAGAGCTAGAAACGTCAATGAGAGAGAAACATGGACCAGCCGCCTCCTGCACACCTTCCACTGGGGATGTGCCCACAACCAAGAAACATGTCCTTGACCTGAATAGAACCTGGGACCTTTCAGTCTGAAGACCGACGCTCTATCCACTGAGCTAAACCGGTTTTGGCACTAATATCTCTTTAACTGCAAGACTGTGAACCATAGAGAACGAGGAGCTGATCCTAGGGAAGATGAGACATGAGGAAGGTAGGTTTCTGAGTAAACTTGTGAGACTTCAGTTTGAGATTCAGTTACAATCTTACCTAATAATAGATAAACATTTAAATTGACTGTACCTCTGCTACACCACCAGCCAATCAGGAATGATATGCAAATTAGCTCAACAAAAATGACAGTTAATTTGCATACACAGGTACCAAGTGACAGGGGCAGGACTCTTGCATTCTACCCTACCCCTGGTCTCTCAGGGCCTCTGGGCAGCATGGGAAGGTGGAGCCAGAGCGGAAAAAGGCAGCTCCTGGAGTGGAAAGAGGCAGCTCCCGGGCCTGAGTGGAAGGGGCTGGGCCAGAGTGAAAAGATGGTGCCGGCAGCCAGGGAAAGGAAAGCCCATTCTAGCACACATCTTCATGCATTGGGCTTCTAGTCAATATATAAATAGATATTAAAGCTTAGATAAGTTGCTGGCCCAAAGCCACATGGACACATTTGAAGCAAAAGTCAACCTTATCAATGTTGTCAAGAGATGGATTTATAATTTTGAAAATGCCTTTGTCAGAGAAAAATGTCAATAATTTGAAAAATTTTAGGCTCAAGTTATAGTTTAAACAAATATATGTCTGATGGAAAATTTAAATATCATCAAGGTTTTTATAAATAACAATGATCCCTGTTTTCATATTAACACCAGCACTGTATTGATTTCAGCTGTTTTCACATTTTATCACAACCATCCCCTTCATCCTCCACTGTTTCAATAAAAATGCTCAGAACCATTGAAAAAAAGCAACTTAGTAACTCACCATATTGCTCCCTTTAAAGAGATATTTTCTCTAAATGAAATTGTATTGTATCTGATAATGAGTGAACACAATCCAAATCACATTTCCAGCTTTGATTTCCAAAAATACAATTCTAGTTTTGAACTCTTCCCAGGTGAAATAAAAGTGACTATGAAAAAATAGACCAAGGGGAGGATTCCAAGTCTAGACAGCTGGGAACTGGGAGAGAGATAAAAATTCCAGGCAGATATGCAGGTAATATATAGTTACTGAAATAAAAAGTAAGATAAATAGCCAGAAGGCAGCAGTAATAACCTAAAAATTTTTCAAAACTGATCCTCCTTTTCCTAAGGCAGTAGTGCTTCTGGAATCCTGTTAAGGCAGAACCTGATTCTTAGTTTAGCTAGTTGGATTGTCAGGTTGAGTACTTGAGTGTTGAGATCTGAGAGGCAGTAGGAGGGCAGTGGTTTTTGACAGCATAATGGACAACCCTAAATCCTTCTTGATTGAATTATGTCATTGTTAAAGATAGGGTCATTATGTTCTCTTAAAACAATTAACCAGCTTACCCTGAATTATCTGCATAGCTGTTGATGCATGACAGCTCTTGGTGGCAAAGAAAAGAGCAAATTAAAGTTTTGAATGTTTTCGTTCTTGATTTGAAATGACTACATTAAAATCTAAGTTGAAAATAGTTCCTAACATAGGACTATATATATCACTTTATGGGAAAAGCACAAACTCAGTATGAAAACAGATGTGGTACTTCAGCATAGCATGAACAGGGTAATATAGTTGTTAAATTGGCTTCAAACACCAGCACATATATTAAAAAAAAAAAAAAAAAAAGCTTGACAGAGAAAACATATCTCTTGTGTGTGTAGGCAAGACCATCTGTCAAAGGAAGAATTGAAACCATATTTCCATTAGAGGTGGTCATTGATCATTTGGCGAAGATTTTTGTAGACAAATTGCATGGACCATGTCATCTTCCACTATCTTATCTTACGTGTACAGATCTCAGACACTCTTCAAGAAAAGGCAATTTTGGGCTCAGAATTTGAACAAGATTGTTAAAAGTGTAATTTCAGGAAAGGAGCTCAATAGACATCAGTAGAGAAAAAGTAGTTGGGATAAACAGACAGAGGCTGTGTATTGGATCTGGGTACCAGTTAATTAGCTATGTACTCTTATAGGCTAAGGCAAAAAAGTAACTCCAATTTTAAAAGTAAGAGTTTATTTATTTATTTTGTAGATAGGGGAAAAATAGAAAAAGACTTGTAAATGAATTAACTGGAAAAAACAATATAGATTTTTTTGTTTTGTTTTTATTTTTAGTATGGAGAGCCCTAGAAATAAACATTATCAAATTAATAGAAATACCTGAATCATCTAATGGCTTTTTCAGATATAAATATGCATACAAGTAGTATATTAATAAAATTATTATCCTTGAACTCTGATAGAGGAGGAAAATGTATATACTATGCCTTCTCAGTAAATGTAGCTACCTGTTAATTTCTATAAGTTTAGGGCAAGTTTTTTTTAATGACATGTCTTAGACTTTCTATATTTTAAGTCTCCTCTATGTGTAATGTTAATATTTACCTTAGTATCTACATGGTATTCACATCTTATAGGTTTATATACAGACCAATAAGAAATGCTGTTTAGGCTCTTCATTATTAATGTGTGATTGCTATTTAACTTTCTCCATGGATATATTTTGTTGTCTCCCTAAGAAGATACAAGCTCCTAAGAAGATATGGGTTGGATGATTTACTTTCATATATTCTCTATTGCATTTAATACAGTGCTATGCATGTGGTTGATTTGATTCACATTTTTGTTAAAATTCTGAAATGTAGAAGTATTTTATATATTTAGTACCTATAAAATTATTTAATCCCATCAATTTGCCTCTTCTGCTATAGCCAGTATCTCCAAGTTGTTAGTCAACTAAGAGAATATGCCATTCTTTAGGAACAAAACACTTTTTTTTTCTTTTACTTTCTACCAATGTTCAAAGATAACATAAAACACTGAACAGATAATGGTTTCTATTTTTCCTGACTAGTTGTCTTAAAATATTTGCAAAGCACTTAATGCCTTTATCCCACCGTCAGTAGATTTATAGCACAGCACATCTGAAGGAGAGCCACTTATTACCTGAAAACAATATAACCTGCTAACTTCTGACTCTCACTGAGAATGGACACAACTGTTTCTTCCATGGGTCTTTATCCATGACTATATTTAAAAAAGCAAACAGGGTTGTATGCACTGAGTATGTCCGGAACTGAGCGTAAGAGCTGGGATGAGGTGAGAAGAGGTTGAAAGGGAACTGTTATAGCATCTTCCTGTGATGGCTGGCCAGGTGCCTTCTTCCTCTGTCTCCCTCTCTGGGTTGTAAATGACAGGGTTTAACTGTGTTACAAATGTTTTTAATCTTTACCATATTAAGAAGAACCTTAGAGATAAATGCTTCCCGATTGGGTTTCAGTGATCAGTCTCGCTTGTATGTATTCATTATGTCTCCATGCCTTAGTAAGTCAGAGTGTGTTAACTTTGGGAAGAAGGTTAGGAAAATACATCTGGGGTTAAATACAAAGGTAATTTAGAAACGCTTGCCTCCTCATAACTCTGACCTGGAGTCAATGTAAGAGGTTTCAAATTATTCAAAGTCAAACAATTTAACTCATGTAATTATTTTCACAAACCCATAATATGGACTGTGTCCTCATTCCATTCTACATAACTTTTAGCCATCTGCATACTCACGAAGAGCACGAGATTTAAAAATGCTCTTATTTTTCAGAATATGAAAACCGGGATTATTACAGTCTCAAGTACTCTTGACACTGGTATTTTCTGTTTAATTATCAAGTAGCTAGTTTTGCTTCATGTTTTTAGCATTTATGAAATGGGCAAGCTGATCTTTTAAATTATATTTTAAAAAATTCCAAAACATAACTACCTTTCTTATAGCTACTTCAGTGCAAACTTTAAAAATTCTACAAAGCTTCTGATGATGTAATAATTTATTGTTCTAAGATTTTATAATTAACTATAGACCTTAGGGATTAGAGTGTTTTTAAAGTTAGTTCCGATAACAAGTTTACCTCTCTCTATGAAATAACTAAAAACTGGATAATATTCCTTCACAAAAACACTTAATTTCTTCCCATCTTATTACAAAGAATATATTTCTAATTATCATTAAAAATTCATTTTAGCTCATTTACTACAATTTCTAAACTCCTTACAGTGGCTTTCAGATAAATCATGTTTCCTAACACATCTTTCTAACATACAATAACTCCAGAATATCATGCTTAATGTCTACTTTAAGCTCAAGGATATATTTGACATGGAAATGGATTTTTAGTACTTGTTGAGAATGTCTTCCCTATAGTTTTAATCAAATCCAACTCAAAGACTAGAATGTCCTTGATAATTACTTAATACAGTTAAGATGAGTGAGTGTCCATCTGCAAGAAATGAAATGTGAATTTAATTTACATTTTCATCCAGCTACTCGAACTACACAGAATGATTCCAAGATAATTTAAAGAGCCAGGGATTTAAAAGTTTTCAAAAATAACCTAATTGGAGAGTCATTTTACTTAGATCGTTAAAAACAAAATAATTTCACTTCTATCTTAGAGCTCCCCTGGACACAGTTAGTTGTAAAGAAAGGAGCTTTAGGAAAACAAAGCAGCATTATTATTACTTCAGTGATAAAAATGCCAAATCTGAAGATATGTTCACACAGTCAAACCAACCAGCATTTCACTGACTGAGCAAAGATGAGGCTGTCATGGTATTTCTCTTTGGGAGAAGTGTGTTCATTGCTCAGGCAAATGTATTTCATTTTGAAAGGTTAGATCCTGAGGACAGAATAAAGCAATAAAACATGACGAGGAAGAGCCTTTTTCTCATGCTGTTATTAACATCCATCAGAAACCCAGAGTCTTTTTTAATACTACCTTCAAACTGACTCCTTCCCATCAAACAAAATTACTTATGACTTCATTCATGAAAACAGGGCTTTGGTTTCTAGTCAATGAAGGGCAACATGTTTTTTGCCAACCCAACCAACAAGTCAGTCTATTTTACATCTAATAGTAAATGCAGTTTTAGTCAGTGAAATCATTCATAGGTACATAGCAAGAGGAGAAAGCTCAAGCAGACAGGGGCTAACTATTTAATCCACCATGGACACTGGGCCATCCCAATAGAATCAGACGTAAATATTTCCCTCTCTAAGCCTTCCTTCACTATTTTGAGCGGAGCTATGAAGTATGTTCATTTTGAACTTTTGAACTGTCTGAACTTATTCTTTCCCCTGAAATATTGCCTTGAAAATGCTATTTTCGACTAGTCACATGACAGCTAAAGCTGCTGTGCTCTGTATCATTCAGCTGGAAGATATTACTTTGAGAATTACATTTACTAGCATTAGCCTGGGTTCCCTGAAAATGGGTAAGCTGCATGGGGAATAATTAATATTGGCAAAATCATTATAAACCTCTGCAGATAGACTGTCGTGCTCTACTGGAGTACATCCCAACTACAAAGCAGCTTTGATTTAATTCATCGTCCATTCCAGATTTGTTTTTCTTTTACAAGCCTGCCCTCTATGCAAGACATCATATAAATAAAATTACTGTTTCTGGCTTGAATCATCACTAGACTTGAGTTAGTGGTTGCATGAAAGGGTAATTTAAACAACAGGCAGGGCCACTGCCTTATATAGAAGACAGGAAAGATCTCTATCCATGACCATCCTTGGCAGTAATGTTATGTCCAATTAGAATGAATCATATTCACATTATATGTAAAATATATCATACTAAGGTAAACTAAGAGTTTCTCTCCTAGAGTCAAGAATGAAAGGGAGCTTCGAAGGCCATTAGTCTGTCCCTGGCTTTTTGAGGGCTACAATTAAAAAGTCCTGGAGAATTATCTGCCAAGTCCTTAAAACCATTCAGACAAGTAGGCACCACAGTCTCCTTCTGTAAGTCATTACCAGGCCTGCCAGCCTTTCTAGTCAGTAAGGTCTGCTTGCTATTTAACCCAGCCATGAAAATAGTCTCTGGCCCAACTACAGTGGCCCCACAAAAAAAAAAAAAAAAAAAAAAAAAGGCAGAGGATCTAATTTTAAAAATGGGATGGGAATAAAACAACTTTTTTTTCTCTTTTTACCTTCCAGAATTCTCCCATTTGGTTTTCTTGGTAATCAGTCTTTTTGAAAAGCCTCAGCCTATTAAACTGGTGAGACAGGCTCTTATTTCCAAATGGAACTTAGGCTGGACCTAACTATGCCCCGAATCATAATACATTCCCTGAAGAAGAGCACACAGTGAGAAGTCATATTCAAATCCCTGTCCTATTCCACAGATATAGCAATGTAATAGTAGTTTATGTTAACTGGGAGCTTACTACATTTTAGGCATTGATTTTTATGTATCAAATCCTCAAAAGGCACCTTTTTTATGTATCAAATCCTCACAATGCCCTATGAGATTATTCTTCCCATTTGGCAAGTGAGAGCATGAGTTTCCGAGAGGTCAGTAACTTGCCAAAGTCACCCACTGGTTAGTGGCAGAAACTGGGTCTAAATTCTGGAATCTTGAAGTCAAAATCTGTATTTAACCCCAAGTAAATACCATTTGATAATTAAAAGTTTGTGAACTTCTAAGCTTTTGGGATAAGCTGAGATAAACACAGAGTAAACTGGAGAGGGTCACAGTAAATAGTAGGAATGCATAAAGGAAAATAATTAATTGACTACATATTTCTGATAGGTTATGAGAGATATTATTTTGTTAAATTGGTTTTTAGAGAGAGAGGAGGGGAGAAGGATAGAGAGATTAAAACATGGATGAGAGAGAGAAACATCATCAATCAGTTGCCTTCTGCTTGCTCGCTACTGGGAATCCAGCCAACAAGCCAGGCATGTGCCCTGACTGGGAATAGAAGCAGTGAACTTCATGGGTTGGCATTCAACCACTGAGGCACACCGGCTGGACATGAAATATTTTTTGACATGGTGGGAAGTCATTTGTCATGTAGAGTCTGGAGAATTAATAAGTATTTTTTTTGAAAACTGTAGCTTGCCATTTATTTTAAGTATCATGATTCTTGAGCTATACAACTTATAGATACGGACAGACCAAGGTAAGGTTTTAAATATGATAAAACGTTTCATGGTTGTGAGGAGTAATATCCCAAAAGGGAATGACTCATCCTTTAATTTAATAATCTCACTACTTCCAAATCAACCAGGGGGTTACTTTAGAATGTCTCCGATGATTTTTGTCTGTCTGTTTCTGAAGTAAGCAATATTTTTCCTAATTTCTATAAAATATTGCTTTAAACCTTCTCCATTCTCCTCAAACCCTTGACCTTGCATCCTCCCCTTCAATTTCTACAGGCGGATGAGTATCCTATTATAATGTGAATACAATTACATAAAAATAGAAACTCTCTTCCCCACCACTAAAATGGCAAACATTCTCATCTCTGATTATCACTTCTTTCCAAGACTAATCCTTCCACCTGTTTTTCTATGAACTAGGTTCAATGGGTTTCGTCCTCTTTTTCCATTACTTCCTCTGCTTTCTTTTCTTTGCATCAATCTGTAAATAGAACTCTCTCATTTTAATACTAAATAAGTAAACAAAATAAAATGACATAATTTTGACCTACTGTCCACCTCTAGTTCCCTCTCAATGTCTCTGTTTTCATACAACTTTCTTGAAAGAATTGAACTTACTTTCATAGCTTGTTAGCCTCCTAACGCATTTCTTCTTTAACAGATCTGATTTCAGTCCCCCAGTGTTCCTTAATATTTCTATTATGAAAGTCATCACTTCTGTTTTAGAAAGCTCAGTGGGTATTTCTCAGTCACTTTTTGGCATCATTTACCATTGTTAAGTATGACCTTGACTCTATTTCATGACATTCCACTAACTTGTTTTGTTTGTTTACTTCACTCTTGCTCAGTTTCCTTACATGTTTTTCCTCTACTTGGTAAAATAATTTTGATGCCCCATTATCTTCTCTCTTGAAGGAGTATTCCTCCCCCATCGCAAAATTGTGTCAAACCCCATGACTAATTTACAACTATATGCTAATGCATTTTAAATAATTTAACCCGATATTTCTCATTAGCATCATATATACTCAGCAGACTTCCTATAGAACACTACATATAGTTATTCTAACTCATCACCTTTAGCACACAACCAAATAAACTCATCATCATTTTTTCTTTGCAATTCTCTCTTCCTGTGTATTCCACTTTAGTGAATAGCACACCTTTACTAGTTGCCCAATGATTAACTTGGATATTATTCTTGATAAATCTCTTCTTCACCCCTTACATTCATTCAATCTCAATGTCTTGGTTGATCAGTCATCTATAAAACTCTCAAATCAGTCATCTTATCTCCATAGCTACAAGCCAAACTCAGGTTAATACCACCTCTCCCCTGGATACCTGCAACAATATCCTTATTTTTCCCCTCAATTTTACTCTTGTTGCATCCCGTTTTCTGAATTGTATCTTTTCAAAAGATTTACATGATCATGTCATGCTTCTGCTTAACATCCTTCCTTGGCAGCCCATTGTTCTTACCCTAAAGTCCAAATGTATTAACAGAACTTAAGACCACTTCCTGGTGCAGCCTCTGCTAGGTTCTCCAGTTTTGCCTTGTGCAGACTGAAGTGATTTTCTTTTCTTGAACACATCATATATCTATGAACTCTGGGCTTTTTGTCCACTGTTTTTGTTTTTTGAACAGTCATTTCTCCAACTTTCTTTTTTTTAATAAATTCTTTAGATCAGCTCTTCCTTGGGAAACTTTTCTTCAGCAATTAAATCTGGGTTAGACATTGTTGCATTGTTTTCCATAGCATCCAAACATTCCCTCATCAGAGTTTCTTTTCTTTTTACCTCCACACTGTTCATTTATAATTATGCCATCTTAAATTATAAGCTTAATGAAGGCAAGGGTGTTATCTGGGTTTTTTTTTTTGTTATAAATTCAGGGTCTAATACAATTTCAGGCAATCTGTATTTAAATTTAGTTGTTGAATACAAAAATGAAGAAGAAAATCAACTTCATATTTGGATAATAATGTTTATTATTAAAGCCCTTAATAGTCTGAAATACCCTTTGCAGGTTATTCTGGCAAAGAATTATTTCTAGGAAGTAGACTCTAGAATCTAGATGGCATAGCTACCTGGAGAATGCCATTTTAGCCATGCAATTCTCTACGGATATAAAATGCAGATGTTTCACAATTAAAACCCAGTTGAAGTTCCCATGATTGTATAGAATCAAAGACCCCCATTTAGAGATCACATCTGTTCTGGGCTCAAAAAATCACCTCTGACACAGAAAGGAGCTCCAGAGCAACTGCTTTCAATGTCCCAAACCTCCTGCTACTTCTTTTGAGCCTTTGATGTTATTTTGTTTGGGACAAATAGCAGGTGCTTATGAATCTGATTTCACAGTCCAATCCTATGTGATAGCTTAGACTCAATACATCCTATACTGGCTTCACAGTTTTCTGTTTATATTTATAATGTAGTATTTAATTTTATCAAGATAGCAGGATTCATGGCTCTATTCTTGCTTTCTGAATCATTTAAGCAAATACTTTAGAACACTTTAAATTTACCTGTTTGATTATAAACTATTCGAAGGAAATTTCAAGATCAACTTTATGAAGCATTAGTAACCTTAACAGTTAGTTTGTACATTTTAAATAGATTTCAAATGCATTAAAAAGTTTTATTTCCATATATATATATATATATATATATATATATATATATATATATATATTCTTTCAGAGAACAATGCTAAGGACAAATATGGGTAATTGCTGAACTGAGTATTACAGATGTACATGATTTCATTAGAGATTTTAATCAAATATCTGTGAGTAAAGGCTCCATTACACATTGTACTTGGCCTTACAGTATCAAAAAGCTAAGTGTCAATGTATTACAACATTACCTGTTCCGGAATTTCCTGGAAATATGGTTATTCTATCTACCTCTTAAGGGGAACAATTGATATTTACTGCTTAGAGGCTCTGCTGAGTGGATGGAGGAGGGGAAATGGAACAGAGAGAGCAGGATCGGGTTATGAGAACAAGATATATTGCCATGTTTGTAGCAAAGACAGATTGAACACAATGAGTCTCAGAAGATAGCATATAAATCAGGATATTCTGACATAATATAGGAGAGGTCTTCTAATGGAACTGATTTCATAGTCTTGGTGAGTCATAAAAAGTCCATTTGAAAAACTGCAATGATAATTAGACATCTGCCAAGTTTTCAATGTCGACATTTGTTGGAGAATTAAAAACTTTCCTGAAATCTGTTTTGTTTTGTTTTAAGACATTTTCTCAGCTAATCACAAAAGGTTTTTTTTTTTATCAGAGTATCCTGTGTGGACATTTTAAATTAAAAATCTGAGCACTCTGAGAAGGAAGGGGAAATATGGCACAGTATCCTCTTGGAATTTCTGCTCAGTTAAAGAAGTCAGAAGAGATTTCAACTTTATCAAAATGTAGTTGTAATTTTAAAATAGCCACATTGCTACAAGTACTTTAAAAATTCTCATGACAGTATGTAAAATTTTGCTTTGTAATGATGAAACTTAATTGAATCTCACAGAATATTTTCTAAGAAATTAATAAGAAACATATTTTCTCAATTCAACACAACACAGAAAAAATTATGCTAAATGCATTGTTTTCAGAAGTGTGAAAATTCCATTTTTGCCATCCACCAGCCAAATTTTTTCATTCACTGCTTTAAAAAATATAAATAACTTCTACTTTTCTAAATTATACTCAAGGAATAATCTCATTAATTAGAGTCCTGTGAAGGAAATTTTTTCTCTGCCCACTCACAAGCAATTAACATCTTATGTTAGCAGCACATTTTGATTTGTCCTTATGTGTGTGTACAACATATCCAGAAATAGTAAAAGATATGCTTACAGTAGTTGAATAAAATTATCTGAACTTAAGAATGTTTTGTTTTTGCTATTTTTTTGTGTGTGTGTGTTTTTTTTTTCTTCCAACCAAGTGGCTAAAGTAAATGTGGTAACTAGTGTGATTTGGGCTACACATGAATCCTGAAGTGCTTCTTGAGCACAGTCTAGTTGTTGAGTTCACATCCTTCCTTTCCTACGGCTTTCATCTGAAACAGATGCCAGCCATTCAGTCTTCTCAATGAGAGCCAGGCAGGTAATGAAACTGAGTGAAGGGATGAATGCCTGGAGAGGAGGCAGCAGTGGGTGGAGAGGGGTAATAGGAGGAAAAAGGGGACATCTGCAATAAAAATGATAAAAATAAAAATCATAAAAAATAATTTTAAAAAATAAAATGAGTGAAGGGGGTCAGATTGCAGAAAGACGGGACAGCTCCGAGTACTATCTGAGAGCACAATCTCCACTCAACTCCAGTGATGGTGACCCAACAGGCCTAGGGGAGAAGAATCTTCTGTTTCAAAAGCATTCTTGACTCACTACTGATATGTAAATTCTCTCGATTTTAAATGCTGGAAAAGTCCAGCTACCAAATGGCGGCAAAGACAAGAATGACTAGAGACCAGATAACCATGGCCCCTCACCCTGGCTGGCTGCTCCCCAGAAAATGGTTATGTAGAGGTAAGTATATATCTATATACATATATATACACACACATCCATATATATGTATATCTAATATGAGTGTGTGCACATGTGTTTATGTGTTTTATTTTTAGTACTTTAAATCATCCTTTGGAAGGTGTGATACAATTTAAGTAGAAATTAAAAAAAAACACACAAATCTTTCTGTCATTAAATATATATTAAATAATTTTGAAAATATCCTGACATCAGAAAAAAAATTAATGTATCTGTACACTTTGGAGCTAAGCTTAACTAATTTTTATTGACAAACTTTATTTCACAGTAAAAACAAAATTACTAGAGTAATTTTTGAATAATTGCCTCCTTATATTTTGATCATAATGGGATTAGATAAATAAAAACATGATAATTTGTCACATTTAATATGGCCAATATAGGTGAATTATTGAGATGTTCATAAACTATGAGGATACTATTAATGGATCTTTCTAGGAAAATATTAAGAAATTCCACATGTCCAAATTTGGATCCCCAGGGATACATTTAAAGCGCTTTTTATTTATGTTACTTTGCATGTGCTTGTGCTAGGATCACACTGATGGTCTGACTTTTTATTGACTGTAGAGATAAGTGATTCAGTGAAAATGTTTTTTCTAGTAATGCTAATCTAACAAAATGAGATAGGGCTGTGTATATGTGTAAAATAAGTTTATATTCTCTAAGGTTTTTCCCTTGTCCTGAGTGAATAATGGGTTGAAATATGGAATTGTCAGCCTTTATCTCTCCCCTCTCCCGCCAATTCCTAATCTTCCCAATAGAAAAATATGCACTCAGGGAGAAAGCTCAGTAATCATAAGTTTGCATCTTTTTTCAGAAAAATTATATTTTTGGATTTCTAAATGGGTTCAGATTTGAGTGTGTCTAGACTCTAGGGAATTGGTGGAGTACATGTTAAGTAATATAAGCCAAATGCTACTTGTAATTGAGACCAGTTGAGACGAAGATCCTCTCTTCAGAAAATAATTTGCATTGTTCTTTCATCAGGTTATATTGCTGCTGAGTCCTTTCCTTATCTTTACACAGTATATGAAGAATATTGCACTTTAAGTTCACTGTTTAATTCCATGCTTCTCTGCCAAGTTTCATCTAGGCATCTGACACATAACAAGCAGCTACATAATGGTGCAGACTAAATAGCTAATGAATGATTACTTTTTCCTCTTCATCCGGTGTAAAGAGCATTTGTGTAGTAAAACATGCTATGGTTGTCAGATCATAATAACATATAGCATGAGAAAAGGGAACAAATTGCATGGATTCATCATTAATATTAGAAAATTAATGATTTGCTCGTTAAACTAAATTAAGAGCTGGCTGAAGGGTTCAATTTACTGTTTATTTAGGAGTTCTGCACTGTACAGTTGTATGATTTACAGGCACATATATAAACTCTTCACATTTTATTTGGCATATTGAAAGAGGCAAGTAGTTCTTTGAAGATCTGCATTTTCATTCCAGCTTAGCTCTTACTTACATACTATCTTTCAGAGCTTGAAGAAGTCTTGAACCTTACAAACTTGTGCTTCCTCCACCATGCCAGTCTTCATTCATAGAACCGGCAGGAGATTCAAGTGATAGAATTTGTATCAAATTATTTTCTAGTCTAAAATAATAGCGCATAAATGTCATGGATTTGCACTGTTGTTAATTGTTATTCATTTGTTCTCTAAACATTCTGTTAGAAAAACTAAGCAGAATCATTCGTTTGTTCAACAAATTGTTTGTTCAAATCATTTGTTCAGTTCCCCGGAGTGTTTTAGATCCTGATCACTCAACAGTGTTTACATTTAACAGAGGCACCTGCCTCTCTCGAGCTCCTATCCTAGTTCCAGGGCTACATAATGTCTGGTTAACCTAATCCTAAGTGAAGATCATTTCAGTCACCTACGTGTGTAATGATGCAGTGAAACAGGATGATGTGTTAGTGATGACTTGAGCTAAATATTGGGAACTTTCACTTCTAAAGAGCAAACATTAGTTGAGATTCAATTGATGAGTAAGGAGCAGTTAGTTGAAGAAATTAGGTAACATTTCAGTAAGGGAAAGGTCCTGAGTGATAGAGGAATAGAAAGAAGGTTGTGGCGCTGAGCACAGTGGGCTAGAGAGAGGATGGGAGGAAATGTTAGCTGTCACTTCTTCAGTGAAATCTTTTGCACCTCACCTCCTAGACCAGACCTTCTTGAGAATCTCTGCTATGCACCTCACTATAGCCTCCATTTCTTCTATAATATCACACTTACTTGTAATGCATGTTTAATTGTGTCTCATTCTCATTAGATTCCAAACTTGGAGAAAGCCAGTAATACTTTTTGTTGCTTGTTATTTTATCACCAGCACCCAGAAAAACTGAGCGCCTAGTGAATATAGAAATTATGTGACGAAATGGGAAAATTTTACAATGAAGTATTGTCTAAGTCAGCCAGGTTCATTTTACTTAGTCCAGTATTCTTTTCACTACTTCTTACTACCTTCATAGAAGAAAAAGATCTGTATTTTAAAAGTTGTGAGAGATTTTTTTTTCTTTTTTTTCTAATTCAATATAGACTAGTGAGGACATACAATGATGTGCTAGTGAAATGCTAGATATAAAAGTAAACACTTTTTTCAGTTAGGGTGGCATTTGTGGAGAACTTAAGTGGGATAAAATCAGAGTTAATTAGAAAAAGAAAAAAAATGGTTATAGAGCCTATGTCTTGAAATTTGGAAGATACAGATATGGAAGTCAGAGCTGTGAAATATGATTAATATTATAATTTACTCTCATTAGGGTTTAAAAACTAAATAAAGACATATAGATTAGCTAATGTTAATATATGTGAAACATTTTTAATGTAACATTTAACTGTTACTTTTCTTGATAATTATATTTTTCAAAAAAGTAATTTTCATAGAATTATAATCAAGTTGTTTTTTATAGTTTTTTAGGAGAGTACTTTTATCTAAAAAATAGTGTAATATTATATATGCAATATAATAACAATTCAAAATTATTGAAATTACTTTGGATAATAAAATTATGATCAAATAACTGGTATTATGATACAATATAAAAAGTTTTTTTAAATGTTCTGCTAAAAATACTTTCAACCAAAACCTCTGAGTAACAAATAATAAGGAAAGAGGAAAGATGAAAGTCCTAACCATCTTGCATTTGAGTCAGAGAAATTATACAGTAAACATCAAAGAGATTGAAGCACATTTATTGAATGAGAATTTTCCAACTCATATTGCTAATCACACTTCAAGAGAGAGGCACAACGTATTTCTTCTAATTTAAATTACAGTAAAACTTATATGCTATCTTCTTGATGGTTTTGTTAAAAGTTAACTACAAGGGAAGTGAAAAAATAATGACTGGAGAATTTTCATAACATCAAGAGAAATGTTCACAGTAAGAGTCAGCAAAGATGTTTACCTTTCCTTATAGCTAATTGCCTACCACCTGAGGACATGTTTTTATTGATTAAAGAGAGAAAGAGGAAGAGAGAAAGAGAGAGAGAAAGAGAGAGACAGACAGGCAGGCAGACAGACATAAATGTGAGAGGGAAGCATCAATCAGTTGCCTCCCATACTTTCCCTGCATGGGATGGAACCCTTAGCCTATGTCTGTGCCCTGACAGGGAATGTAACCTGCAACTTTCTTGGTGTATGGGTTGACTCTCTAACTAACTAATTGAGCCATCTGTCCAGGACATGCACAGATTTTTTTTATTTTCCTATCATAACACTTGGATGTTTGAAGCCATACATCGTCTAATAAAAACAGAAACCCCCACCCCCCAGTTTATCTAGTACACTTTTTTTAAGTTACAATTTACTAGTAACTTTTACAATTTTCAATTACAGTTAACAAAAAATATATTAGTTTTAGGTGTACAACATAGTGATTAGACTTAACAACCTATCCTTGTCCTGTTCCATCTCGAATATTATCTCTGTCTCTCTCTTACCTTAAGTCATAGTTATATCCTCTCTGCTGTTATTAGACCTTCATATCTTCACTGGCTAGTCAAATGCACCTGGGATGGTTAATTTTATGAGTCAACTTGATTTAGCTAAGAATTGCCCAGATAGTCAGCAAAATATTTTCTCTGGTTGTGTCTGTGAGGGTGTCTACAGAAAAGGTTAGCATTTGAATCAGCAGACGAGTAAAGAAGGTTGTTCTTTCCAAAGTTGGTGGCATCAGTCCATTGAGGGTCAGAAGAGAACTAAAAGGTAGAAGAATGTTGAATTTGCTGCCTCTACTTGATCTGTGGCCTATAACTTCTCTTGCCATGGGACAGCAGCACTCTTTGATCAGTCCTTTGGACTTTGAATTGTATCACTTGTTTTCCTGGTTCTCTAACTTGCATAAGATAGATCCTGAGACTTCTCCGACTCCATTATTGTATAAGCCAATTTCTATAATTAATCTTCATATGTATATATTTATATATTTTTCTTTATATAAATGTATCCTGTTCTGTTTCTCTAGGAAACCCTAACACAGCACCCATATCCAGTCCTAGTCTATATACCAAGGAAGAGATGAAGCAGAGTGGTTTAATGTGTCACTGTACAATTGCTGTGGTCTTTCTCATCATCTTACTAGAATTCAAGAAATCTGGAAAAGGGGCTGGGCATAAATTAATGAAATATTAATTTGGAAGGCATTTTGGAGGAGCCAGAAGAAGCTTATTTCTAAGAACTACGGTCCCTGAATCTCTGGACCCATGGGTTTTATTTCCACATTTTTCTCTTATAGCAAAGCAGATATACATATCAAAGGTAAGGTTTGGTAAACAGTAAAAGATATCAGGTTGGGAAAATTGCCCTCAGCTGTCTCGCAGTAGGCAATAACATGCAGATCTTCAGCCCTGCTGAAGCCCCTAAATTCATCAACCTTTTGATGAACTTCTTGCATTTGTGATCTGCTGGAATTAGCCTCCAGCATACAATGGCAATGGCATCCTGGAAATGTTCAATAACTTACTCTCTAAAAACTAGAGTACTTAATTGCAGTATTTTCCAGTTTCTATGGTGTAAATACTCCCACCATGTAAATAAACTCAAGATGAAGATAATAGGAAATAGTAAAATGTAGCAAAGTAGAAAGTGGAATTGGGAGCAAAGTTGAGAAGTTCATATTGGTTTGGATCAAAGTGCTGTTAAATGTCCAAAAATTTTGGGGAAATGATAACATAAAATTGAAGACAATGATTTAAAAATCAGAGTCAAGGGTAAGCATTTAACCACATTGGGAGTTAAGGCTATGATAGGGGTGCTAATAAATATAGACCAGTCTTTCAGAATAATGCACATATTTAAATTGCAGAGAGGTCTGAATTTATTTTTTAAAAAAGAGGAATAAATCAGTATAGGAACAGATGTTAAGGTACCACTCTTATAGAGTGGTACGATTTGCTGTGTATTGAATCTAATTTTTCTCTTAAGAACTTGGGAGATAATAATCAATGCTCAAATGAGCTCTTTTGAATGTGATGTTGTATAATTTAAAAATGTAATAACTAGTAGGAACTTCTTATTAAAAAGAACAAGATTAATGCCCAGGGAGATTGGAGAAACTGGCCTAGTGAGCACAGTTTCTTACTCTTTGTTTTTCTTTATACCTTAAAAATATCTCTTTAGGCTCGTCAGGTTAAAGTGGGCTCAGTTAAATTTACCAGCTGTTAATTTATAACATATTCAGCATCACACCATTTCTTAAGAGAGTCCTGATATTTTAGCTGGTTTTGAGATTTAAGAAAATTAAAACAGAATTCAGAGCTGCAGAATCATTTATTGGCCAGCACTTCAAAAACAAAATGCAATCCTATTGTTGAGGAGCTCTGGAGGCCTGTATGCTGTGAGGTTGTCTGTCTTCTTTCAAAGACTGATGCTTCACATCTTCCATGATTGAGCAAGAAAAGTGACAGCAGGCTAGTTGTAAATTTACAGGTCAAAAGATGCTCAGTGGTGTAAATTACATTACTTTGAAGTCTACATCTATTGCTGATCCCTTTGGAAAATTAATTTTATTCCACAAATCTCTTCCATCATACAAATATTATTTTCAAAGAAAAGATGTAGCTTTAGAAAATAGAAGGGCCTGTAGAAAAACATAGCATGAAAAAAACTATTTTAACTCTGTGTTTAAGGGCATAAGTCTCTGTTGGGACCACTGAGTAATCCATACCCAAATGAGTTTATTGGGATTGTGGTATAGAGCAAGGGCATGTACACACTTAGAGATTCTATTAATTGATGAACAGGATTGGTTATTTAGCAATTCATATCAAGAAATTATGATTGAGATATTTGCATAAACCCAGATTCTCTCCTGTTTTTCCCCTTTATTCAATGATTTTTACTTAAAGTGGTGGGGTGCAGTTTTAATTTATACATATCTTTGGTGAGCATGTTAAAAAGCCAGGGCCATTAGCTATTATAGATTTCTGATGTGGAAATGGAGATGTAGAAGGATTTGGAGGCTATACTCTCAAAGTCCCTATTGGTCATTCTTATGACCTGTAGGGAGGTACACTGCAGGGACATTAGGCAGGAATATGGTAAGCAGCTTCTAAGATGGGTCTCAGTGATGCCAGCTTCCTGGCCTTCATGTTCATGTACAATCCTCTCTAATTGACTGTGGGCTGGACCTAGTGACTTTCTTTTGCTAAATAGAGTATGGCAAAAATGATTAGCTGCCACTTTAGAGACTAGATTACAAAACAATACTGCTTTATGACCTATTTGTCCTTCTTGCTCACTAACTTGATTTTTCTGATCATTGCCAGATGCCATTTTTGAACTAACCTATGAAGAGGTGCATATGACAAAAAACTAGATGTGAACTTTCACAAACATATGAGTGAGCTTGCAAACATATCCTCTCCTACTCATACCTTAAGATGACTGCAGAACTGGACATACCCTAATTGCACCCAGATACTATATACACAGAAACTAAGAATACTAAATATTTTTATTATTTTTTAAAAATATATTTTATTGATATTTCGCAGAAAGGAAGGGAAAAAGATAGAGAGCCAGAAACGTTGATGAGAGAGAAACATCGACCAGCTTTCTCCTGCACACCCCCCACTGGGGATGTGCCCGCAACCAATGTACATGCCCTTGACCAGAATTGAACACTGGACCCCTAAGTCCACAGACCAATGCTCTACCATTCAGCCAAACCAGCCTTGGCAAATACTGAATATTTTTAAAGCCACTAAATGTTGGTACAATCAGTTGCATACAATAGATAGTGAATACTGAGACAATCAATTTTCTGTTTATCCCATACTTGCTCTAATAAGCACCATAATTCCACAAGAATGACTCTATCAAACAGGGGCAAGGTGGAAAATACATGGAACTTCACAGAGTTCAAATAATAATAGTTTAAAGAACTATTTACAGAGGGCAATGAAAGAAAAAATACAAATGATGATGAAATAAAAGCTAGCCTTATTGGGTAGCTCTCAACATTGTGGGTCTGAAGGAGTCAGAAGGGACAGTTTTATTAAGATGCAGAAAAAGACTGGAGCCTATCAAAGCTTGCCATCATCCAAGAGCTCTATCCTTGGCATGAAGCTACCTCCATATTCTGTGGTCTAAACCAACCAGAAGTCAGAAGGCAAGCAAGTCGGGGGGATGCAGTCTTGAGGTCAATCTCTCAGGGAATAGACCAGGGCACAGAAAGGGTGGGTTAATGCATCCCTAGGGATGTGAAGAAAGATATATTCAAACTTGCACAAGAAATATTCAAACTTGGAGATTCTATGCAACCTATCAATAGGGAGATGGTTGTGGTGAAGAGAGTGTGGTGTGTATTTGGGGAAAGTTGGAGGCTACCTTTCAAGCTGACCATTAGTCAGAATGGTTATGACAGCATGAAATATGTTTTCATTTTACTTTATTTAAAAAATATTTTTTATTGATTTCAGAGAGGAAGAGAGAGAGAGAGAGAGAGAGAGAGAGAGAGAGAGAGAGAGAGAGAGAGAGAAAGAAAGAAACATCAATGATGTGAGAGAATCAGCAATAGGCTGCCTCCTGTATACCCCCTACTGGGGGTTGAGCATGTGCATTGACCAGGAATCAAACCCTGACCTGCTGTCTTGTGTCGACACTCAACTACTGAGCAACACTGTTTGCACTATATATGATTACTTCTTAGAGATATAATATTGTTGAGGATTTCTCCCTTTTTTATCCTAGTCTATCTTCACTAATATAAGAGGAAAGAAGTAAATCTTTCTTAATAGGGCTTTCTATTATACACAGGTAGTCATTGGCCACCTGGCATCCAACTAATACTGTTTATATACCTAAATTTGCTTAGAGTTAGCTAGGATGGGTTAAGATTCTGAAGATCCAGTAAAGACCTTTCAGGTTAAAGTGGCAAAACACATAAACAAAATCCCTAGTATGTCTGTTTATATTTTCCTAAAATGGCTAAAACATGTTATACAACCCCACATGCTTTTCTTAAAATTTGTCTTTAATACTTTTCCCATTTAGATTTATAGTCTATGATGTTCCATCTTCTGAAATCTGGAGATCTTGTTACTATAACACAAATGATGTCTTTTCCAAGGATAGGTTACAAAAGGCAATACAGTTTCTTCCTTCCTTCCTTCCTTCCTTCCTTCCTTCCTTCCTTCCTTCCTTCCTTTCTTTCTTTCTTTCTTTCTTTCTTTCTTTCTTTCTTTCTTTCTTTCTTTCTCTCTTTCTCTCTCTCTCTCTTTCTTTCTCTCTTTCTTTCTTTAAAAAAATATTTTTTATTGATTTTTTTTTTTTTACAGAGAGGAAGAGAGAGGGATAGAGTTAGAAACATCAATGAGAGAGAATCATCAATCAGCTGCCTCTTGCACACCCCCTACTGAGATGTGCACACAACCAAGGTACATGCCCTTGACCGGAACCAAACCAGGGACCCTTCAGTATGCAGGCTGACGATTTATCCACTGAGCCAAACCGGTTTCGGCATAATACAGTTTCTACCTGGTTCTCTCAGGATACTCACTCTTGGGACCCAGCCACCATACTGTGGGTAAGCAGGCTGAGAGGGACTACTAAGCTGCAAATGTGGGCAATTTCTTATAGAAAAAGAACAAAGACTCGGAAGACAAAACCAAGAGCCCAGAAGGCAAAACCAATGCTTAAAGGGAAGAGACAAGAGTCACAGAAAACAACTCATAGGCAGTAGGACTTAGTTTCATCAAAATAAAAACTACATTTCAGAATTGCTATGGAACAATGCTTACAATGTGTTCCTTGTTTTCACCTCCTTTAAACTGAAGTGTCTATAAGCATTTATCTTTAGAATATCCTCCATTGTATCTTGGATATGTATAGGGAAGATATCTCTGGTTCATAGGTTCAATGGAAATAAATGGTACTGAAGGAGTTATATCCAAGTAATCATATTTGAAGAGCCTGATCTGCACTTGGACCTGATTTAGATACTAAGAGTTTAACTTGAGGCTGACGGTATAATTGGATTAGAGTTGGAGATTTTGAAGGGGATAAAAATATAATTGCATATGAACATTTAAATTTTGGGGGGTAGAGGGAAGACAGGGGAAATTGTATTTCTCAAAAAAAAAAGTTTCAAACTTATTTCCCTCTCAGATGCTCTTATTACAGTGTTCCTTAAGATTCATTATGATGATAAATAAGAAAATCTACACCCTTTTGATTCTGGCGCACTTGTGATTATAGCAGAAGTCACACAGGTGTCACTTTGAGTTTAGTTTATTAAAGGCAAGAATGTTTCTGCATGGCTCTCTTGAAATTAATGCTCTAAGAACTTATGCAAAATTGCTGTAGCCAGGATTGGAACCAGCTTCCTGCATTTCCTATCAGATATATGAGTTAACCAGCCATCAGATGATTTCAACTGCAAGACATTTTGTTATTACGAGCCTTCAAAGGAGGAAAGATCTGCTCTTTCTGAATGCCTAAGCAGCAGAATATGTAAACATAATAAAATGATTGTTACACCATTAAGATTGGGTAGGTATTTATTTGCAGCTATAGTAACTGGAATACCCTGTTTCCATTCCTAGCCCTATAGCCCAATTCTATAATTGACTAGTGGCCCCATGAACATTTGTGCATGGGAGGGGTTGTCCCTCTGCCTGGCCTGTACCTTCTCCAATCTGGGACCCCTTGAGGGATGTCTGATTGCTGGTTTAGGCCTGATCCCACTAGCAGTCGGGCATCCCTCTCACAATCTGGGACCACTGGTTCTAACTGCTCACCTTCCTGATTTCCCTAAACACTCTGTCTGTCAGCCTGCTCACCCCCAGCTGCTCCCCTGCCAGCCTTCTTGACCCCAACTGCCCCCCTTTGCAGACCTGATTGCCCCCAACTTCCTCCCCTGCTGACCTGCTTGTTCCCAACTGCCCCCCTCCCTTCTGGCCTGCTCATCCCCAACTGCCCTCCCCTCCTGGCCTGATTGCCCCTAACCGCCTCAGCCCTGCCACCATGGCTTTGTCTAGAAGAATGTCTGGAAGGTCTTCTAGAAGGTCTCCCAGTCTAATTAGCATATTATCCTTTTATTAGTATAGATATAGGTACATGGGTGGGGGTCATCTGGTCTGCCCTGAAGGTGGTCCCAGATCAGGTTGTGGTCCTCTTGGGGTGTGGGCCAGCCTTGTGAGGGGCCTGGGGCAATTTGCAGGCTGACCATGCCCCCATTGGGGTGGGGGTTTTTACTGGGGGCAGTACTAGCCTGGATGAGGGGCTGGGGAGGTTTGCAGGCTGGCAACATGCACATTGGAGTGAGGGTACTATTGGGGGGGCATGGCCAGCCTGGGTTAGGGGGCTAAGGGCCATTTACAGGCTGAATACACCCTCTTCAGAGTAGGGGTCTCTCCTGGGAGGTGTGACCCACCTGGGTGAGGGGCTGAGGGCCATTTGCAGGCTGGCTATGCCCCCTTCAGGGTAGGGGTCTCTCCCTGGGAGGTGTGACCCACCTGGGTGAGGAGCTGAGGGCCATTTTGGGTGGTTTTTAGGCCAGCCAAACCCCAGCTTTGTCTGGAAGGACATCCAGAAGGTCTCTCGGTCTAATTAGCATATTTCTCTTTTATTAGTATAAATGATTTCTGAGGTATCCAAAAGTAAAGACCTTAGAAATTTCAAAGTGCCACAGTCTAGCTAGTAGTTTTGTAGACTAATCTATTAGTCATTACTGAATTACTAATTATAAAAACTATTAGAGGCCCAGTGCATGCAATTTGTACATGTGTTTGTGTGTGTTCCTTAGCCCAGTCTGCACTCTCTCCAATCGGGGACCCTTTGAGGAATGTCTGGAATTGGGCCTAAATGGGCAATTGGACATCCCTCTCACAATCCAGAACTGCTGGCTTCCTACTGTTGGCCTTCCTGCCTTCCTGATTGCACCCTAACTACTCTGCCTGCCAGCCTGATCACCCCCTGCCAGCCTGATTGATGCCTAACTGCTCCCTTGCCAGCCTGTTTGCCCCTAACTGCCCTCCTCTGGAGGCCTCATCACTCCTAACTACCCTCTCCTGCAGGCCTGGTCTCCTCCAACTGCCCTCCCCTGCAGGCCCAGTCACCCCCAGCTTCCCTCCTCTGCTGCCTGGTCACCCCTAACTGCCCTCCTCTACAGGCTTGATTGCCCCCAATTTCTCTCCCTTTCAGGCCAGGTCCCTTCCAACTGCCCTCCCCTGCTGGCCTGATCGCCCATAACTGCCTTCTCTTGCAGGCCTGATCCCTCCCAACTGCCCTCCCCTGCTGGCCATCTTGTGTGTTGGAGTTATGGTCAATTTGCATATTACTCTTTTATTAAATAGGATCATAATTACTTTGATCTCATCACTTCATCAATCAATCAATTTGGTACTACTGCTTGACAGCCACAAGTATATTCACCTTGAACTTACAAAAAAATTGTAGCATAGCCTTGATGAACTCTGAAACCTAGGGCTTTAAAGACACCACCCATATATTCATACATTAATATTAATCATCTATCTATCATCTATCTATCTATCTATTGAGAGACGCCTGAAAGGAAGGGAAGACACATAGATAAACACATATAGTAAAAATTGGTGAGCAACCAGAAAACCTGAATTTACTTTGTAGCTCTGCCTTAGAGATGTTAAGGGTATGTAGAAGTGCTGCAACTATTAGATGGAGGTGGTAAATTAAATGTCCTTTTTATCACTTTCCAACACTCAGGTTTGTTGTATAGCATTCTGAATGAAAGAACTAGGATTCATCCCAAACAAGAAATCGCTTTATAACAATAATGCTGTGTCATCTCTGAGAACCTCCAAATAGGCCTCTTCCTAGGAAAGGCTCAGTATTGTTGATATAATGTAGCCTATATCAACATAGCAATGCTAATGAAGGAAGGCAAGAGGATCCATGAACTCTGCGTGACTGGGTTATTGCCTGTTGTCAGGGTAAAGGAAAGATTTTTGTAACTCTCAGACATGTGAAGGAACTGTACATTAAATCAGCTATATAAATTATGAGTCATCTTTCATCATTCTACTTGTTCTTTGACAATGTAAAAATCTTTTTCTTTAGGTAGTAAATAAAAATAAAGAATGATGGATGCTATTTCATAAAGAGACATTCACTATCGTATCAATGTTTTCCTGTTTTCTAAACAATAATTTATGGTTTGTATTTGCTGTTCTTTGTAGAATAAAAACCTTTCTTTACTGCCTTAAGGATTCCCTCTATTGGTTAGAGCTGTGGTTGGTAAACTGTGGCTCCCAAGCCACATGCGGCTCTTTGGCCCCTTGACTGTGGCTCTTCCACAAAATACCACGGCCTGGGCGAGTCTATTTTGAAGAAGTGGCAGTTAGAAGAAATTTAAAGTTTAAAAAATGTGGTTCTCAAAAGAATTTTTAATCATTGTACTGTTGATATTTGGCTCGGTTGACTAATGAGTTTGCCGACCACTGGGTTCGAGCAACTCTGACCTTTCTTGTTTTGCTGTGAGCTCTGGGCATTAGACGATGGTGATATATGGGGCAAAGCCTAGTCAGATAATATTGTCTAAAGGATAATACTGACATTGCCAATTCAAATCCTGCATCTGAATATGGATGACCAATTATGATTCTCTGGACCTAGGCATAGGCTTTAGTTTGTTGAAAGTATAGGTAGGTAATCAGATATGAGGAGCTCAGTTCTGTCTTTTGCTCTGAGATTCAGACTTTTTCCTCCAGATTCAGTCAATGTGCAGTGACTGAACATAATAAGCCACGCCTCATTGCATCTTCTTCCCTAGAGGGAGATTCTGCTGGAGTTGAACTGATTTAACATACAAAATTTAGAAGGCCTGCTGAAATTTTACATGAGGGACCTATTTGCAGGAATGCTAAAGGAATCTCCCAGGGAAGTAGCTCACGCTCAAGAAAAACAGAGTTAAGGTGCCCAAGCTTGCTCAGGACAAAGAGAGGAACCGATATTTAGTATAGTATTAGCTATGACTCATTCAGTCTCGAGTGTCAGGAACTAATTTCCAACTAGCTTTCTTCATCTCTCAGCTAGACTTAGTTGTATGTTGGAGCAGACTGGTACCAACCAGCACATGAAAGCTAATAAACTTGGAAATTCAGTGAGCTGCTTGCTAAACCATTGTTAGCTTGAAACTGGTCAGGGTAGGAGGTTTCATACCAAAGAATTTGGTGAACATACAAATATTCCTCTCCTCCTCCCCTAGCAGGTTGTTAAACCTTTACTGGAATACCACTGGCTAGACTTGACTCTTAACTGGTCTCCCTGCATCCATCTGCAATAGTCATCGTGATGGGTTTTAAAAAGCAGACTATGTCAGTTTGCTGCTTAAAACTACCCAATGACTTCCCATTGTGCTTTTGAAGTATTGCACTGTGTCAGTTAAATTGGAACTTTGTCTCCAGACAAAGAGGTTCTGGGCTACCTTTGGCCTCAAAGGAAATTTGTTTTAGATTTGGAAGGTAGAAGTGAAAGAGCAGCCATACTTGAGCTTGGACGATCAATGTAGAGACAGGCACTGTTGCCACAGCCTCCTCAGCTTGCCCTTGGGGTTTCCAGCTCTTCCTCATGAGTTCCAATTTGTCCTTTTACATCCCTGCTTTATGTTCAACCTTTCTTCTCAAGTGCCTGCTTCAATAACCTCAAGCCCAGAGCCAGACAAAGAAGCAACAGCTGGACAAACTGTTGAACCAACTCCCATAATTGCATTAACATTTCTTTTTTTTCAATATCATTGCCACTGGTTCTGCTTCTCTGAGTGAATCCTAACCAATGCAGCTTAGAATGAAAACCTCACTTCTCACTCTAGCTTATACACTGTAGTTCAACCCGCCTCTGCATCCAGCTCTGACCTTGTGATGGACCACCGTTCCCCTCGCTCCCCACGTTGCCACATGCCCTCTTTCTGTTCTTAGAACACAACCATTCTTGTTCCTTTAGGGCTTCGTGTTAGTTTCTCCCTCTGCCTGATCTGAATGACTGCTTCTTTACCTGAGCTTTCAGTTCAAATGTTGCCTTCCCAGAGAAGTTTTACCTGACCACTCTATTTACAATCTAAATTGACACGTCTGTAATCTTTTTCAAAGTTCTGGTCACTCTCTGATATTTTTCTGTTACTTGTTGGATTATTACCTTTCTTCCACAAGCAGAAACCAAACTCCTCAGAAGCACAAATCTTTTTGGCCTTCCCAATAGTAGATACTCAATAAATATCTATCCAATGCATATTAATACCCCCTTAATTGTTGTTTTATACTGTATGGAAAACAGTGAAGGTAATTTTTGATGATGATTCTTTTTTGGGAAAGCACATTTTTTAGTGAAACTGGTTTGATAATTGGGGCAAAGGGAGAAAAGAGAGAGCTAACTTAGGGGGGTTGATAGAAAAGGGAAAATGGTGTTATGCTGTAAACTGTATTTCTGAGATTCCAATCCATGTTTTCATAAAAGATGAACTCATTAAAATTGATTGAAGGCAATTTTCCCCCTAACTTGAAAGTAAAATAAATTTTATATCTATGTTAGCTAAAAAGCAAACACCCAAAGTTTAGAGATTTTAGAGCCCTGAATTAGAAGGAACCAGAAGAACATAAACCTCTGGGTATTAAAAGTTATCTGTAACAGTTTATAGAATTAAAAGAGTACAGCACTGGGGATATTCAGGGAATCTTATCTCTCTGGTGGCAGAGACACTCCAAATAACATTTATATCTCAGAAGTCAGGAAGGAACTTTAGCTTAATAGTTAAGCATGTTTTTAAAACCAAATTTGGAACAATAGTTACTCTAACACTTACTGATTCTGTAACCTTAACTATTAAGTTATTTATACTCTCTACTAGTGGCGTGGTACATGAAATTCATGCATGGGGTCGGGGAGTGTCCCTCAACCGTGCCTGCACCCTCTCCAATCTGGGGCCCCTCGAAGGATGTCCTACTGCTGGTTTACAGGAATCAGGCCTAAATCGGCAGTTGGATATCCCTCTCGCAATCCAGAACTGCTGATTCCTAACTGCTCTCCTGCCTGCCTGTCTGATTGCCCCTAACTACTTTGTCTGCCGGCCTGCTTGCCCCTATTTGCTCCCCACCAGCCTAATCACCGCAAACTGCTCCCTGTGCCAGTGTGCTCACCAACAACTGCTCACCCTGCCAGACTGCTCATCCTCAACTGTCCCCCTGCTGGCCTGCTCACTCCAAACTGCCCCCCACTGTCCTGATCATCCCCAACTGCCCCCCACTGATGGCCTGCTTGCTCTCAACTGCTTCCCCTGCTGGTCTGCTCATGCCAACTGCCCCCGCTCGCTGGCCTGATTACCCCCAATGGCTCCTCCCCAACTGGCCTCATCACCCACAACTTCCTGCCCCTCTTGGCCTCTAACCTCCTCTATTTCCACTCCACCACCATGGCTTTGTCCTGAAGAACTTCCAAAAGGTGTCCCAGTCTAATTAAAATATTACCCTTTTAATAGTATAGAGGCCTGGTTCATGGGTAGGGGCTGGCTGGTTTGCCCTGAAGGATGTCCTGGATCGGAGTGGAGGTTCCCATGGGGTATGAGGCGGCCTAGGTAAGGGTCACACCCCCATGGTGTGATGGTCCCCACTGTGGGGAGGGGCATGGCCAGCCTGGGTGAGGGGCTGAGGGCTGTTTTCAAGTTGACCACACCCCCTTCAGGGTGGGGGTTCCCGCTGTGATGCCTGGCCAGTCTGGGTGAGGGGCTAATAGATGTTTACAGGCTGGCCAGCCCCGCCCTCCCCCAGTGGGGACTCTTATTCCATGGGGGTGTGGCCAGCCTGGGTAAGGGGTGGAGGGCCATTTTCAGGCTGGCCATGCTACCCCTCCCCACAACCCCCCTCCCGGGCAACCTAAGCTCTCACCCTCTTCTTTTTTTTCCAGCCCCTCCTTGAGTGGAGACCAGGACAAGCAGAAAGCTTAGCTTTCCACATTGCCAGGGGCAACCCAAAACTCCTGATCACTCCAGCTCTATGGCCGCCACCATCTTTGTTGGGTCAATTTGCATGTTTCTTTTTTTTATTAATATAGATATCTGAGTTCCCCATCTGGACTTCAGTGCTAATAACAGTACCTACCTCATAGGTTTATTGTTATTATTAAATAAAGAAAAACATTTGAAAACACTTAGAACAGTGTTTACCACATAATCTTTAATCTTGTGCTAGGAGTTATTTTAATCTAGAAAATATGCATTTCCTTTTCTCCAGTTAGAATATGTGTTTCTTGAAGTTGGATATTCTGTATTATTTGTCAATGCTCTCTAAACCACTGTTTATTATATTATATGTTTCAAAATCAGAATTCCTGGCATTCATATATAAATACTACATCACATTTTATAATTAATAACTATGTCAATAAATTTTTTTCACATATATCATGAAGAAATATTCTGTGCACTTGCTAAAAAATGTAGCTAGAGTCCTGGATTGTACGAGGGATGTCTGACTGCCCATTTAGGCCCAATCCAGGTAAGACATCCAGTCGGACATCCCTTGAGGGGTCCCAGATTGGAGAAGGTGCAGGTTGGGCTGAGGGACACTCCTCCTCCATGCAAGAATTCTGTGCATCGGGCCTCTAGTATCGGATATTAACCCATGAAGCCTCTAGTATAGGATATTAACCCATGAAGCCTCTAGTATAGGATATTAACCCATGAAGATAAAGCATTTATTCTTCATTCATTCATTCATCAAAATTTTTTTGAGAATTTACATTTTCTGGATACTGTAGATACAAAGACTAGCATAGATACAAGGAGGGCTAGCAGTGCTAGTGTGGACACTGCCTAGTCAGGTGTCTACACACATGTGACACAGGAGTGTAGAGGTTAATTTATATCAGAATTTGCTTACTCTAGACCTCATAGTCATTAGAAGAGATATAAAGGTCCCAATGTCCAAGGGGATCTCTACAACTCTCCTCATAAACTTCTAGGTCCAGTAATTAAAACTTTTAGAAAGCTGAAAGTTTTCTCTTGAAGCTATTTCAATAATTACTAGTTCAATGGGATATCTAAAATTTTGGTTACAACTATCTTACTTAAAGAACTCAGCACCTTTGTTGTCAGTCAATTCAGCTCACCATCTTTTGACAATTAATTTAAGGTGAAAAGCAATTTAAGAAGTTATTTCCTGCCCTGGCCAGGTGGCTTACTTGGTTGGAGCATCATCGCATCATCCATACACTGGATAGTTGCAGGTTCAATTCCCTTCCAGTTCAATCCTGGGTCAGGGGACATATGGGAGTCAATAGATGGATGCTTTTCTTCTCTCTCTCTCTCTCTCTCTCTCTCTCTCTCTCTCTCTCTCTCCCTCCTTCCCTCCCTTCCTCCTTTCCTCCCTTCCTCCCTCCCTCCCTCCCTCCCTCCCTCCCTCTAAAAACATATTCGTGGGTGAGGATGAAAAACAACAACGCGATATTTCCTAAATCTTCAGTGTTTAATAAAATGTAGCAGTCTAAAGTAATTAGGAAACAGATAATATAATTTACACAAAAGCTGCTAAAGCAGATAAATTTAATGTGCAATTTATTTCCCATGGAACAATGAGAAATTTAAATTTAAGATTTGCAGAATTTTACTCCTTATTCCCAACTCAAGCTCACTTCACCAGGTACTGTGGATTGCCTTTCTCTTAAAACACTTTTATTTTATTATTGACTAGAGGCTCTGTGCATGGAATTCATGCATGGGGGGGGTGTCCCTCAACCAAGCCTTCACCCTCTCCAATCTGGGACCCCTTAAGGGATGTCTGACTGGATATCTTACCTGGATCAGGCCTAAAGGAGCAGTTGGACATCCTTCTCACTATCCAAGACTGCTGGCTCCCAACTGCTTGCCTGCCTACCTGCCTGATTGCTCCTAACCAATTCTGCCTTCCAGCCTGATCACCCCCTAACCACTATCCTGCCAGCCTGATTGATGTCTAATTTCTCCCCTTCTAGCCTGTTTGCCCCTAACTGCCCTCCCCTGCAGGCCAGGTCACCACAAACTGCCCTCCCCTACAGGCCTGCCCCCCCTCACTGCTCTCCCCTGCAGGCCTGGTCCCTTCCAACTGCCCTCCCCTGATGGCTATCTTGTGGTGGCCATCTTGTGTCCACTTGGGGGAAGGATCTTTGACCATATGGGGGCAACATATTCTATGTTGAAGTGATGGTCAATTTGCATATTGTTCTTTTATTAGGATTGGATGCATATCTTTCCCTGTGATGTCATTCTCTAGAATGGGAAGTTATGAAGAGATAAGAGATGCCAAGTTTCAATATAAATTTCGCATCCTATAGGGATTGAAGATAATATTTGAAATAATATAAAATTCAGTATGTTTAAATGTGTTTTACCTGTTTGAGTACCTAATATAAGCAGGTATTGTACCAAATTCTGATGAATACAAGTATGAAAACCTAGTTCCCATTCTCAAGAAATTTATTGATTTATACTTGAGAAGACTTGAGAAGACAGCAGTTGTTCTATTTATGTCTTCTTTAATTTCTTTGAAAGTTTTGCACATATTTCATTAGGTATCCTTAAGTATTTGATGGCTTTTGATGATATTGTAAAGTGTATATTTCAAATTCCATTCACTGTTTATTATTGATATATAGAAAAAAAATATTGATTCTTATATATGGAATTTATATACAAATACCTTGTGAAATTCACTTATTAATTCTGTATCTCTTGAAATATACATTTCTATAGATTCTTTTGTATCATTTTACCTGTGAATATTTACATTATATTTTTACCTTTTTGTTGTATGCATTTTATCCCTTTTTATTGTCTAACACTGATTAGGAATTTTAGTATAATGCTAAATAGAATTTGTAGTAGCTGTCATTTTTAATAGCTCCCTATCTCAAGGGAAAGTTTTCAGTATTTTACTATTGAACATAGGTTTCTTGTAGGTTTTTTCTTTTCTTTTTGTAGGCATTATTTACCAGCTTAAGAACAACTTATTCTCTTTCTAAGCTTGGAACAACAGTCTAGTATTTTAAAGAGAAAGTACTAAAGTAATGTGCTCACAAAATGCTGTACTTAAATAATACTGTGTTTACAGAATTGTTGAAAGTACTGGAGGAGCTGGATGCAGAGGACTACCACTGGAGGAGCTTTTGACTCCAAGAACACAGTGCAGTGTCTCAAACAGGGATCTGGAAGATGATACTATACCATCATAAACCACATCTTAATATTTATATCTCCATTACCTTACTTTTTTTCCAGAAGAACCTACAGCCAGATGATGGTTTATGCCTCACTCCCGCTTTCCAAATGTGCCTCGAGTGCTTCTAAATTGGCAGAAGCAAATTTACATTTAAATCCCAAGTTGGAAGTAGAGGTGAACAAGCCAGATGGTGTAGTATAGAAGACATATGGAAGGAGGTAGGAAATGTGCTAGGTAAACACAAATGACCAATGAAAAATATACAACAGTCTATTTCTTTGACTTTTCAACATTCAACCATTTATACCTCTGTATTCTAAATCTTTCAAACAGCAAAAATAACAATCGAGTGCTCATTACTAACACAGTGCAGCTTTTCTGGTACAAAAGAAGATACCTTTACTGTTTCCTATATAGAATTAATTAGTCATTGTACCTATCCCCGAGTGAGTAATATGACTATCCTCATATTTATCACTTTAACTTGATATTTTAACCAAATATTATTAATTTAATAAAAGCACTGAATTATGATGTTAACTATCATCAGCATAACTAATGTGATGTATATGTACATGGAAGAACATTGTCATGTGAATGAAACTATAGGTAACTATTTTCACTCTCATTTGTAGAATTGGACTTAAGACTGTTGTTAGGTTCTTTAACTCTTATTCAAGACTCATTCTGTGTAGTATTAACCGATCCTTTAGATAATTTTGGTTACTTTCCTACATGGGGCCATATATCTACATTTCTTTAGGGATCTGACTTTTAAAAATAATCTTTATTGGGTTTCTGTAGTCTCTTATTAACTTTTAACACTGTTTATGGCAAATTTAGAAGGCATCAGACATAGTGCTCTCCCTTCACACACACACACACACACACACACACACACACTCATTTTGTGGAAGTAATATTAGTTCTTTATGAAATTCAGAATCAAATCCACAGGCTCTATAATCATCCTTTTATTTTTTTTATTGTTAGTTTGTCGACATGTGGAACAATAAATGACTAGGTGACAGTGTCAAATATCAGTTCCATGAAATAATTGCCATGTCCCAGAATGTAGTCAGATTTCTAGAACCGAAAAATTAACCAGTGAAGAATCCTATAAACAGGAAGTAAAACTGTTTGATGGCCTTATTAGGTGTAATGATGAGAAGTAGAACTCTTATTTCTACTTCTTTTTTAATAAAAATTTTATTCTGTGTGCCCTTAAAAATAATATATAGTCCACTTCCTTGGCCTATGTATAACAGAATAAGATTAGGGGCATTGAATTGGAAAAAAAAATCAAGTACATGAAACTTTGTATAGAGCTAACTGAATTTACAAGAAGAGGATTAGGTGTTTAGTATTTTAAATACATATTGGACAATAAAAACTATTTTTCCCTGACCAATTTGTATAATCTTAGACACAACAAACACAACAAAGTAGTAAGAGGAACAGAGCTCTGGGTATAAGCATACCCATGTTTTAGCCTTGCTTGGTCACTAAATATCTGTTTAATTTTGGATAAGTCGTTTTACCTCAATGTGCTTCATTTATTTCACCTATAAATTTCAGACTATGGACACATGGACTCTGAAGTATGTGCCCACTTAAAATTATATGAAGTTTTTCTTGAAGCATTAATAAAATTACTTAGAATACTTTTTTATTTTTACCTATAGAAAGTCTTTTCTAGTTAAATCTCTCTATATATAAAAGCTTAAACAACTAAATGACCTAACAACAGGTTGATTGGTCGCTATGATGTGCAATGACTACCAAGGGGCAGACACTCATTGCTGGAGCTGCCCCTGGTGATCAGTGTGTTCCCACAGTGGAAGTGCTGCTCAACTGAGTGACCCATCCTGGGGGCCCACCAGCCTGGTGGCAGCCACTCACACCCTCAGTAGTCCTAAAGGTCCAATCTCTGGATAATGGGCCGGGCTCCAATGGACCAGTGCCGCTGGCACTATCCTGATAGTGCCACCAGCCTCCTGGAAGTCACCTTTGGGCACCACAGCTGCTTCCCCTCCCTAGACACTACTCAAGGGAAAACAATATAAAAGTGGCTGCCAGGTGGCTTCTAACAACTGGTGTGTGAATGCCAGCAGGACAGGTTCAGCAAGGGCATCCCACCACTCGCCAGGAGGGCTGATTGTGTGCCAGCTCCCTCCACCCCCCTCAGAATGGGCACCAGATACAGGGCTCATGGCTGGTGAGTGCCACTGCACAAGCCTCTTCTGTTCAGGGCCGACTGGGCGTGAGCCCGTGGCAGGTGCAGTGGTGCGAGGATGAGCAGAAAGACAGCATTGGACTTCTGGTTTCAGGCCAATCTCCACAAGCCATAAAGAGAGTCCACACCCATGCACACATTTGTGCACCGGGCCTTAATATATATATATAAAAGCCTAAGTGACTGAACAGCCAAATGACCAACCAGTTGCCATGATGTGCACTGATCACCAGGAGGCAGCTGCTCAATGCAGGAGCTGCCCTCTGGTGGTCAGTGTGCTTCCACAGCCAACCTCCAGCTCCAGCTAACCTCCGTGGCTGACTGATTGGCCCCAATTACTGGCCAGGCCAAGGGACCCCACCGGGGCAATAATTTGTGCACTGGGCTTCAAGTATTTTAATAATAATAAGTGAAGAACAGAAACATGATATTTTGATATGTTTTTGTATATATTTAAGGGACAGGAAAATCTATCCACATTTGGGAATAATTCAATTATAGACAACTGAGAGCAAGTAAAAACCTAAATTATATTTTTTTCTCAAGCCTTTACTGTCTTTATATTTGATATCTTATACTCCTATAACAATTTAATCCATATGCTGGAATCAAATACTTATAATCAGTAAAATGATTTGTAAGAACTGTTTGAAGTCATAAGGCTCTTTGAGTTCTCTTTAATCAGCCAAACTTTTCTTTCCCTTCGATACTGAAGAGTATATTTTTGTAAAAATTAAATCAACATAATATATTTTCAGTCTCTTTGCTTAGGAAATAACACTGAAGTAATTCTGAGAACTTTCTTATAAATTTCTTTATTTTCCTTCCTTGCTTACTAGAATAGGCATTTGATTTTATAAACTGCTCAGTAGAAGTGGTAGTTTAAAAAAAAGCTTCTCTGATTAATCTATAATAAAAGAGTACTAAAATTATTATGGAATTTAAATATTGCTGAGGGTAATTGACTCCCACTAAAATAAGAAACGTAAAGTCTAAAAAAAGTTAATGAGATTTCAGATCACTCAGCTAGTTAGTGGAAAAGTTAAAGCTAGAATCTAAGTCTCACTACCATAATTTTGTATATATTGATTGTTATGAACAAATAATCCTCTGGCTATTAAAATTGCTTGTTTTTTTCTATAACTTCTTTTTTCATGTTGCATTGAAAACTAGAAATTTCAACACAAAAGCTTTAGTATTATTGTTTATTTGTGTTTTAAAATTAGTGCCATATTAATGTTTAAGAATTGCCTTTACATTTTTTACATTAGATTAATTCATGCATTCACAAATTTTAAAGGACAAATCCAGTTTCTATAGTATCCTCCCTCCAATCAAACATTGAATCATTTCATGATGATAGGAATGGTACAGATATGTTGACTATGCATAGGTATAGATATTATATATTATACATAAATACTGTAGTGCTATATCTACACTAATAAAAGAGAAAGATGCAAATTGATTGTACCTCTGTGATGCTCACCAGCCAATTAGGAGTGAGTATGCAAATTAACCCAACAAAGATTGAGGGTTAATTTGCATATGCAGGTGTCAAGCAGCTGGGGGATGGGCACCAAGTCCACAGGGTCCCGGGACCATTGCAGGAATGAGGTTGCTGAGACCCAGGCTGGGCCTCTGGACACAGATCCACAGCTTTGTGGAAACTGATTCTACCAGGCTGCCATGTGGTTGGGATGCAGGTTGTCCATTCAAGATGTGACACAAAGAAGAGGTACAGGAGGAAATCCAGAGAATGGGATGTAGGGGTTCAAGACTCACTTCCTTTGGGCTTTGTCCTTCTTGGTCTTGGTCCTTTTCTTTTGGGCCCGAAGTGTAAGCACTGCAGAAGAGAGGGATGGATGAAGGCTGAATGTGGAAGAAAGGAGATGATCCAGGTGAGGGTACAGACCTAGCAGAGGAAAGAGGCCCCACTGCAGGGCCACCTGAGGGGGCAGAGCAGTACTGCACTATCTCTTTATTTTTATTTATTTATTTTTTTAATATATATTTTATTGATTTTTTACAGAGAGGAAGAGAGAGGAATAGAGAGTTAGAAACATTGATGAGAGAGAATCATCGATCAGCTGCCTCTTGCACACCCCCTACTGGGGATGTGCCCGCAACCAAGGTACATGCCCTTGACTGGAATCGAACCTGGGACCTTTCGGTCCGCAGGCCGATGCTCTATCCACTGAGCCAAACCGGTTTTGGCTGCACCATCCCTTTATGAGGACACCCCACACAGGCACTGCCTTCGCCAGCAGGCTCTGGGCGACATCTGCAAATGCTTCTTCAACCTCTAGCATCCTGGACAAAAAAGTGATTCTGTGCCCCTATGGGTACCAGGCTTACTAGGAGGAGTGTGTTGTCACCAATGCTACAGATCAAAGGCAAAAACCTGGTGAGGCAGGGTGCACCAGAGGGGCCTCGGGCTGGGGCAGGGGACCGGTGGGCAGGGATCTGCCTTGCCTGCAGAGAGAGAGGTTCTGCAGTGGCCCCAAGACGCCAGTGGGCCTGGCCAGGGATCGAGTGGCATAGAAGGACACAAGGGCGGAAGGGCAAGGACCGGCAGCCCTGAGGTGGGGGCTGAGTGGCGGTGCCACCTCAGTGGAGGGGTATCACACTGGAGGGTACCTGACTGACATGAGTCAGAGAAGCTCCTGGCGCTAACCCGCTAACCAGGCCTTGCCCAGGTGGCCTTCAAATTTCAGAGGTGGCAACTCCTGTTCCCGCCTTGGCCCAAAAGCAAGCCTGCACCTGTCCTGCTCCATAGCAGCACATGCCTTATGCAGTGAGTGTGAAGCCTACCACCTGCTCCGGAGAAGTGGGTGGGCAGTAAAGGATGGGGACAGAGGACCTGGGAGAGGAGAGAATGTGGAGCATCTGCAATGAAGAGGTGCTTGAGAAAGGCTCAGAAGCCTGACAGGAAGTTTTGTTCTGTTTGCCTGGCGGCTGCCCCTTAGGAAAGGCAGAGAGAATGTCACTGAAGGCTCCCTGCGCACTGAGTCAAGTTCCACAGCCAATGGAATTGGCCTCAGTTTCCTGGTCTGTAAAATGGATTAAGCATATCCCAGTGCCTTTGTTGAGTTTTGATGGCCAATTGAGATACTGTATAAGGAAAATGAGGGGAGAAGTGAGAAAGAAGAGGAAAGGTGAACAACACCAAAGAAAGACTGGAAGGAACCTATAAATCCATTGTCACATGTCCTTAAATAGGGAATATAGTCAACAGTGTTGCAATGATGGTATGATGCCATCGAGGAACACTTTGTAAAGTATATGGTTGTCTAACCACTATTCTGTAACTAATATAAAACCTGAAACCAATACAAAATAATATTGAATGTAAAGAAATGAAAATAGGAATTAATTTTTATAAATTTCAAAGTTTAAATACAGGCTGTAAAGGAAGGAAGGGGGATAATAAAAATAGTGTTTTCCATTTTACCACTTTATTATCTTTTCAATACATGAAAAAGACAATTGTCTTTATATGGTGCTTTTATACTTTTCTAAGTCATTATCTTATTTGAATTTCAGGGCAACTTAAAGACAAGATAATTATTTCCCTCCACCATTCAAAGAAAGGATATTTTGGTGTCCGGCCCCAATGGTTCAATTGTTAAGCCCTTATTGTAAATCATGGTTAGTGAAATTTTCTGTGAAGGGTCATATCTATACTAATAAAAGCCTTGGGAGTGATCAGGCCAGCATGGGAGGGTAGTTGGGGGCAATCAGGCTGGCAGAGGAGCAGTTAGGAGCCAGCAGTCCTGGATTGTGAGAGGGATGTCCGATTGCCCTTTTAGGCCTGATTCCTATTGTATGGGCCTAAAAGGGCAGTCAGACATCCCTAGAGGGGTCCCAGATTGGAGAGGGTGCAGGCTGAGCTTAGGGACACACACCCCCATGCACGAATTTTGTGCACCGACCCCTAGTGTTATATGTGAATATCCTATACTATATATATAATATACTATATTAAATACTATATATCTATAAATACTCAATATTACATATAAATACTATGTATTTAGCATAGGTATATTTACTGTATTACTGTGAAGTTCTTGGTTTTTACTACCAGCTTTGGTTTATATGTAGTACAGTATGATCTGAGGGAAAAGAAAAATAATTATAGGCCACCTGGGTTTTGGCAAAGCTTGACCTCTTCTGAGAAGCACAACTGTGAAAGGAAAGGCATGCTAAGAGGAATGTTTGTTTCCAACTCCCTTGATGTTTGTTAAAAACACCTATCGTAAGAGCTAAAATTTATTCAGAAAAGGAAATGGCTTTAAACTGTTCCAATAGTAGAGACAGAAGCGTAGAATGAAGAAATGAGCTTAACCTCTAGTGGAGCAGGCTGGAGGGACTATTCTTAGAGTCACTCCTTCAGTTACCAGTTTCTCCTAGCTTCTTTGTAAATGAGCAAATTGGACCCAGGAAGCACACAATGCTTTTCCCTTGGCTTAATCTTTTTTAAAAAAATAAACCATTTGACAAGGAAATTAACATTTTGAGAGATACAATTTCTAATTTTATTAGGAGTCAGTATTGGATGATCCAGAGAAAACACTGCTCTGGAGATCATTCTTGAAACTATCATTTCTGACTGAGTGAGGAGGAGGTGTCAGTCCTGGCCAAATGTTAATTTGTTAGCATAAGGACCAAAAACAGAGCATAAGTAGACATATATTCCATTGATCTTTGGACTGAATTTGGGCAGAAAAAGAGTATTTGTGGCACTGAGGCACACAGTTGGGGATATGCACCCACCAAGTACACCACTGTTTTCTTAGATCTACTGTACCATTTTCAAGTTTGAACCAAAGAACCTAAATTATAGTTTCAAAAGTGTGATCCAAAGAATTTGTATGCATATATGCATAACCCATGGACAAAGACAATAGGGTGGTAAAGGCCTGGGGTGGGGACTGGAGGCAGGTTAGAAGAGGTCAATGAGGGGAAGGGGTAGGGGTATATTTAATACTTTCAACAATAAAGATTTTTTAATTTTTATTTTTAAAAAAGTATATATATTTTATTGATATTTTACAGAGAGGAAGGGAGAGAGATAGAGAGCTAGAAATGTCGATGAGAGAGAAACATCAACCAGCTGCCTCTTGCACACCCCCTACCGGGGAATGTGCCTACAACCAGTGTACATGCCCTTGACCGGAATTGAACCCAGGACCTTTCAGTCTGCAGACTGACGCTCTACCACTGAACCAAACCGGTTTCGGCAAAGATTTTTTTTTTTTAAGTGTGGTCCAAGCACTATCTAAAGTATTTGTTAGAATGCAGATTCCAGAGCTTCGTGACAGAGCTGTTCAATCAGAATCCATAGAGTTTAGACCTGGAACATGAGTATTAAGGACTGCTGGTTTTATTGCACATCCTAAAATTTATGAACACTTCCCTAATGGCCTGTTCTGGCACAATTTTAAGAAGAGCTTTTCAAAAATCCCTTTCTTTCTTTAAGACATTACCAGTTTTCTTAGTTCATATTTTTTCCTAAATATGTTATGTTCTTCTATAGTGGGATCATCTTGACACCATGTACATTAATTCTAACTTCTCCCCTAAATGTGTTACATAAGGATTATATTATTATTGATGATAATGATGATCATGATGAATACTTTATGTAAAATTTTACTTAAATCTGTTGTCTGTTTTGTGTGTGTGTGTGTGTGTGTGTTTTCCTGGAGTTTTTCTAAAAGGAATTGCAGATGAAGTTAAAGGTCAAGTATGGCAATTTGAGAAACCAATAGTGCTTTTGAAAACATTGTTTCAGATAAAAATAAATAAATATATAAAAATGATCAGTATAAGAAATAGTTTATAGAACAACAATTATTTTTGCTGTGTCTAGAACCAGTTAATCTTTGTAATAGGCCTTTATCTTTTTCTTATTATTTATTTATTTAAACATGTTTTCATTGATTCCAGAGGAAGGAAGAAGGAGCGATAGAAACATTAGCAATGAGAAAGAATCACAGATCAACTGTCTCTTGAGCACCCCCTACTGGGGATTGAGCCCACAACACTGGCATATGCCCTGACTAGAATCAAACCCTGACCTCCTGATTCATGGCTTGATGCTTAAACATTGACCAACACTAGGTGGGCTGTCTTTTTTCTTTTTAAACAAGGTAGACAAATTCCATACATTTAAAACTTGAATCTAAAGTTTTAGATGCTCTCTGAATAAACATCTGTTGAGGAATACTAAGCTACATTTGAGAAAATCAAGATTATATTTGAATTTTGGCAAATTAATGTGAATTCCTAATAGTCTCAAACTTAACTGCAGATAGCTCTGATTTTTTTTTTTTAGTTTATAGTTTGTTTCTATCTATAGATTCTGAGGATTTTCTTTGATCAAAGGAACTTGGAGGAAGCGAGGGACCTGAGGGGCAGGTAGAATCAAAGATCATACTCTATGGCTTGGATGTAAACTATTGAAGTGCTGATGAGAAGGCATTTGTCTTGAAACTGGTAGATGACAATACATACTGAAGTAAATCTTGCAATTATTGGTTCTTCAGTCTGCATAACAGAGCTGATAGTAAAAATCAGTCTTTTTAAATTATCACCATTGATTGGGTGGAGGCCTAAAAGAAATTAAACTACCTGGTCATTGTCCATTATTTTCCAAACTAGGCTACGTCAATCACTGAGGATACATATTAAGAATATTGCTTTCAAGGTTGTTCCCCTTCAGGCTGATTAAGTAACTTTGGAAATATTATTCTAGTCTATTTTCTTCTTTGTCAAAATGCCCTTCTAAAAATGTAGGATTAACCCTGCTGGTGTGGCTCAACTGGTTGAACTTTAACCTATAACCAGTGGGGTGTGCAGGAGGCAGCTGATTGATAATTCTCTCTCATCATTGATATTTCTATCTCTCTATCTCTTGTTCTTTCCTCTCTGAAATCAATAAAAATATATTAAAAAAAATAAAAGATAAAAATGCAGGATTATGTTGCACAATTGGATAATTCTTATAATTATCATTTCAGCTTTCTATATCTTCAAGTTATCGGACTAGTTTGCTATTAATGAAAATCAGGAGGATTGGTTATTATCTCTTTCTTTCTTTCTTTCTTTCTTTCTTTTTTCCTTCTTTATCTTCTTTAATTCTTCTTTCTTTTTTTCTTCTTTCTTTATTTTAAAATGTGTTTTTATTGATTTTAAAGAGAGAGGAAGGGACAGGGAGAGAGAGAAATATCCAGCCCCAACCTCCTTTAGGCCCCTCTCAGGGGACTGAACCACAACAAGGCATGTGTCCTAACAGGGAATAGAGCCAGCGACCCTTCAGTGTATGGGATGATGCTCAACCAACTGAGCAACACTGGCTGGGGCTCCTGTTTCCTACATTTAATACAAATTAAGGCAAATTATGTAACTGACTTTCATTTTATTCTTAAATTTTTTTTCTTTTTTGTTTCATGTGCTGGACATTTATCAAAGGAAGGAATTAGGGCAGATGATCTCTGAGGTCCTTTCAAGATCAGATTGTAATTTTTATCCCTGGAGTCACTACTTAATATATAATGGACTTCACCTTTTTTTTTTAATTAGCAGGTTAGAAGCATGCAACAGACAGATGAATCTCAGAGGAAAGGCAGGGAGTGGGGGGGTAGGAAGAAAGTAATGTAAGAACTTATATGCATATTTGCATAACCTTTGGACACAGAAAATAATGTGGTGAAGGTCTGGGGGTGGGAATGGGTCAATGGGGGAAACAAAAAAAAAACATCTGTAATACTTTCAACAATAAAGATAAATCCCCAAAAGTTAGTAGGGTATGTGATAACACATTCTGGGCTTTTGACCTGCAATTTATTTCAATGATTCTTATGCCAAAAAAGTCCAGTAACTTTGAGTAAATTTATATGTAGGTTATCTTTTGGACTGTAAACTTTTTGCATATCACAACATCCTAGCTGTATACGGTGATGTTTTAAAAATCAATACTTTAGTAAAGTTTTCATTAGCAGCTGAGAGGGTTCTCAGTTTTTGTCAGTGATGGAATAAAGGGTAGATTCATAGAACTGCACAGCTCAGTCTTTGTTGTGCAGTAGTATTTTCATTATTTAAAGCCCAAACAACTTGGTCTCAAGATTTGGCCATCTGGCAAGTGACAGTAAAGGAGTAATCAATACACTGCATGCATCTTCAGAAGTTTGCTTCACAAGAAACAATCTTTTGGTAAATTTATGAAGCAAGAAAATAAAATGGTTTTTGATTCTCAAATTTGATTTTTATGTCACAATTTCCCCAATTCAACATTCTATGTGATATATTTTTCGATGTCTCTGTGCCCAATGTGCTGAGGATATGAGTGTGTAAAACACAGGTGCTCCCCTCCCACAACTCCTCACCAACCCCCATTCTAAAAGGCTGGTGGGTCAATCAGGCAATAAATTGAAAACTAAGGAAACTCTAGTACCTTTAGAAGATATACAGGGTATTAGAGAGAGATAAGCAGCAGAGGAGGCTAGGGAATGCTCAGGGGTAATTAGGGGAGGTGCTGGCGAAATTGGATGGTCTCACTGAGAAAAATCTCTTCCGCAAAGACTTGGAGAAGAAGGTTGGAGTGAGTGACAATGGCATTTATGGCAAGAATGTTCCAGGCGGAGGGAAGAACAAGGGTGAAGTCCTGAGGGGGCTATACTTCCCCAGTACGTATAGGATTGCATTGCAGTGGGACTGGAGTAGGAAAAGCAGCAGTATGAATAGGTCACCAGGTCAGAGAACTACACGAGTCAGATCATGTAAGATAGTGTAGGTCATTGTAAGGATTTCAGCACTTACTCTGAGGGGAATGTGCAGCGCTGACTAAAGTTTGCTATTCAGTTAATAAGATTGCAAGGACTATTGTATTACTTGGTCTTCCAGTGGTACTCTTCCCCATCTCTGCCCTGCATGACTCTGTTGTGCCTTTAGGTAAAATGTGAAGCTGGGTAACGATAAAACTTTACAGAATCATTTCAGCCAAATCACGTGACATTAGTGACATTGGTGACATTAGTAAACCAGAGTTTTTTCCTTAGCTTAAGTAACCACTAATCTAATGCATTATTCACATATATGCATATATATTTAAATCCATTTTCATTTTAATGGATCTATTGGTTTGTCACTTATAATGATATCTATTTATACTTGTATTTAGTTGCATTTGTTATTAGAACAGGAGAAGATAAAACAAGAACTGAAAAACTCTGGATTTGTATTTTTTTAAATAAAAACATTTACTTGCATTGTATAATAATTTAAATGTTAAATATCTAAATATTTTTGTTACTATTAGGTGCAGTTTTAAATATTGCTAATACAAGCTGTTAATAATGATAAGATAATTCAAGCAGGTTGACATAGATATTTTTTAAATTTTAAATGCTATCAGAAATTTTTAAAGGTATTTCATTATGTTCATGACATTCAAACTAAGGATAAAAATTAATATTCATTTAAATTAGAAGTTTTTATTTTATTTAAAAAACATTATAACCACAATTTCTTAATAAGCATTTGGAAAGGCATATTAAATTTAACACATGCTACTGGATATATTTTACAATCTGTAGAAGAATAATCTTTAATATATTTTCCAACATGAAAAGCAAAATCTTATTTCTATATAAAGCTTAATAAAAATAATAATCAGATTGTACCGAATGAAATAATTTCATTACCAGGTTTCTTTCATTTCTACTAGAAAAATCTTATATAGGTTTGCATAATGACTCATTTAATTAGGAGAAATATTTTCTTTGTGAAACCATGTCTTTGTTTATGAACCATTGTATCTACTCAAACATATAATCAGGCATATTATACTATTTTTAAATTAAAGCAAACATCCAGGAAACTTAGGAAGTTTATAGGTTTCATTTCCATTGTTTAGTTTTACAGAATAATAGCTTTCCTTTCATCTTTTTTTCCTTTTAACATTAACCCCTCTTGTTTTCTGCATGAACTTCTTTGTCCATTTGGATACAAAAACTAGATATAGGGGATACAAATGAGGAGAGCCTATCAGTAGGGTAAACTGATTAAACTGTGTATACATGGAAATAGTCATTTTCTAGAAATACTTTTTCTATCACAAATATTGTCTGATTCCACCATATGTTGTTTTTAAATGCAAAGCACATTTTCCTGTCTGATATCCCCTAATCATACTGCAACAAAGTCAAATGCTTCCAATTTTTTATAGACTTCAGAGAATGTTGTTCAGAAACACCCAGTAATTTATTTTTACATTATTTTGCAGTACAGCAAGATTACCTCACCATTGTTAACAGATGTTTTCGTCTCCACAACAGTTTGCTGCTATTTCATCAAACACACAGATACTACAAAGAAATGCAATAAGAAATGTATATTCTTTTTCCTCATAACATTTATCACAATCAGTGCAGTATTGGAGCGGTGCGAATTCTGCTGCGGTCCTTCGAGGCCGGCGGTGTTTGTAGTGTAGCAGCAGCGGTGCTCTGAGCTGGGGCCAGGAGATATTCATGGAAACACTTAACGATAATACCGCTTCAGTAGAGGCAGTGATGGTATAAACAGGGCAAAGGAAATACCAGGATTGCAACAGATGCAATTGATTATGTGCCTTGGGGAATATTCCACTCATTTATTTTAAGTCCAGTCCACGTAAATCAAAGGCTGTGATGTCAGTAAGACATTTCACAGGCGTGGTAATATGCTGTGACAGTGCTCCTGCTTTACTGACACAGCCCATCATGCCGTTGGACACGAGCATCTGTCTCAAGCATTGTTCTTGCACTGTCAACTGTAGAAAGCAATCTGACTGAAGCATCTGAATCACTACGGGCTGTGGTACGGTTTGTTCCAAAAATAACAGAGATAGCGCTGCTTTAGGTAGACTGAACTTATGTGTTTGAACCAGGTCTTAAATCTCCCACTAAGGAAACAGTAGTTTTTTAATAATATTCGTCCTCGTCAAACTACACTAGAGCAGCACATTTTGGGCACCAAAATAGGCAACTATAGAACATAACTCTAACATCAGGATTTTAAACAATCTGTTCTCTGCAGAGCCGCTTTCAGTACAGAAGTTGCTTCATGAAGACCAAGTGTCTTTTCCTTATTCCTTTCCAGTCCATGAAGAGGGTATTTTCAGAGTTAAAATTTTCTCTTCCAGAGTTATTGACGTGTGCCTGACTAGGAAAGCTGTGCAGCATTTTTCCAATATGATGCAGGGATAGCACAGAGATTAGGAAAAACAATTTGCATTTCCTTTTATCTCTTACTGATGGCAAGCTCCAGCACATATCTCAGACTCATCTTTAAAGTAGGGGAATGGCCAAGTGGTTCCTTGATCGCTGGAGCTTAAAGAGAATTGCTAAGCATTTTAATAGCTGAAGGAATTGGAAGTCATATAATTCATGCTAAAGTATGGCCTCATTCCTATGAAATTGTACATTACATGCACATTAATTATGATTAACATTCCTTCAATGAATAGCAGAGGAAATGATAATGATTTGCTACTTATTATACAATGCTGTCACACAGTCTTTTGTAAAAGAATGGGCTTAACTTCCTCAATAGATAATAAAGGGATGCTAAATTTCAGTATTATGGCTCCTTTCACTAGATAGTTGATAAAATAAGCAAGCAGTGTAAGATTTCACTTCAACTCAGCTCCTTAAAAAACAAAACAAAACAAAACAAAACAAACATAGTGTGGTGACTTTACTTGTGACTTTCAAAAGCAACCTACCATTTTTTTTAAATGAAAAATTGACTGCAATAATATTTTTGTTATTTACATTTGATCTAGCCAGCTTTACCCCTAATTGGCTCCCCCCACTCTGAAGATATGGCATGTGTACTCACTCAGTCTTGCAAGAACTTGGGAATTGTGGAGGTAAAAATTTGGAACTTTAGGTGTGTGTAAGTAATATACTCATTTCTGCTCATATGCAAACATATTGATATACTAGAGGCCCAGTGCATGAAATTTGTGAATGGATAGGGTTGCTAGGCCTGGCCAGTGATCAGGGCCCATTGGGGCCTTTTGGCTGCTGTGTCATCCCCTGGTGGTTAGTGCACATTATAGTGAGCAATAGAACTCCCGGTCTCCCAGTTGAACTCCTGAGGGGACACTTTGCATATTATATGTAATATATATATATATTACACTTTTATCAGTTATGAATCACTGTCTATAATTGAGACAGTCAGAAAATATCATACACACACATATACACACATGATTAGATCTGACTTGGAGTTGATAAAAAATAAAGTTTCAGTCATTTGATTATTGGGGAAAGTCCCGTTTCTGATGTAGTACAAACATTTGGAAAATGAAGGCAGCCCTGTAGCCTTTAGTCTATCAGTGTAGCTGCTGATACACTCCTTGTTGAAGCTTTGAGGTTAATCTTCTCTATTGCTTTTATCCCAAGTATGGACATAGGAATATTTTCGAGTCAATAATTCCATGCAGTAGGTCCAACTTCCCCAAATGCAGCCCACATCTGAAATCCCACTTTATAATGTGGTGTTGTTGTCAGGGATAGGAAGTGAGTTCCCACTCTCCTCAGGATCCAGTGCTTCCATCATGCTTATTCTTAGCATTGCCTCTCTTATTTTTGCTCATCCTTACCCATGTCAAAAATATTCATTATCCTCTAATTCTTGCAATCTAGTTTTCAAAACACAAAAGCTGAGAAGGACTCTGCTGTCAATTAATGCTTTGAGCTCTGCAAACAAAAGCCTCTTCCAAAGATAAAGGGACAGGAAGATCTGGGTAACTTACAGGAATGTGGAAGTGGAAAAATCTTTATATATAAAAAGCTAGTGATCAGAATGCCATAACGACCAAAACAACCAGTCACTATGATGCCCACTGCAGCCAGCGAACCAGCCTGATTGGGGGGGGGCATTCAGTCAACCTCCTACAGCCCCTCCCCCTTGCCTACCCTGCCCCTGATCACCCCCCACCCCAATAGGGGGCAGGGACAGCTGGTCAACTTTCTGCAGCACCTTCCTCCAGCCAGCCCCACATCCAATGGGCCCCTACAACCCCAACTGGCCCATGGTCCCTCTCCTCCACAACTCTGATTGTCTCCCCCCACACTCTGATCAGAGGCAGGGCCAGCTAGCCAACCACCCATGGTCCCTCCCCCAAGCTGCTGGCCCCAGATTGGCCCCCCCCCACTCTTTTCTGGGGTGGGGCTGGCTGGCCCACCACCCATAGCCCCTCCCCATAGCCAGCCGTAACCCTGATCAGCCCCCACCACCCTGATCAGCCCTTGCCCCCCCCCATCCAGCTCCACCCCCAATTGCCCTCATCTCTCCACCAATAAGGGGTGGAGCTGGCTGGCTAACATCCCACAGCACCCTTCTGATCCCATTCAGGGCTGGGCCAGCCAGCCAACCTCCTGCTGTCTCCTCCTCCTGACAGGCCTGACCTTAATCTGCCAATTGGGGCTGAGCCGGCTGGACCCCACCCATGCACAAATTTGTGCACTGTGCCTCTAGTATAGTGATAACAGAACATAATAGCTCGATAAATTATCTTGCCTCATTGTAAATTCCACCTGGAATTTTTAAATAATTAGTACCTATAGCTCATTTTGGAAATATACATTCAAAAGGAGAAATAAAACACACAAAGGGGGAAACATTATCTCAGTTATTTCCAATTCAGAAATTCAGTTTCAGATTCATAGTGTAACCCCAGCAGGCAAGTGAGCCACACAGGAGGTTAGTTTGTGCTGTTTCTAGTACGGCATATTTCTCAGTGAGCTGCACCTTTCCACAATCCTGATTTTATCACCAAGTTCGTGCCTATTGAATCACATATTATGAAATCTGGTAATAATAGTCTCTCACCTAACCTCCATCGCATTCAGACATCTGTTAAAAAATTCTTCCTTTGAGAAAAATTTGGTTTCAATTGAACCTTAGCTGCCAGTTTGATCTGACTTTACTTATAATGCCACTCACCACTGTGGCATAATGCTCATAACACATTTTCACTCCTTAATATAAAACTACTCAAAGCATGAGATTGAGACTAGACCTAAGGGACTGGAATGAATGATGGCCTGAGGGTTCTTTCAGTTCCATAGAGTTGTGCTAGCAGTGATGATAATAGCTAACACTTATGTGGCACTTACTCTGACTCAAGATGATTCTAGGGACTTTATAGGTATTAACTATTTCAACCTTTGCAACTCAATAAGGCTACTGTTTTTTATCATCCACTTTAGAGTTAAGAGAACTGGGGTGGAAACATTCAGTGGTTGCTCAAGTTCACATTTCCTTATAGGAAGCTGATTGGGATTTGAGCCTGGTAGTTTGACGCCTAACTTGCTCCTCTTCACCACTCCACTTAACACCATCATTTCTTAGGATGGAAGCAGGACACCACCAGCTTTACTATATGCACTGGTTAATAATGTGGATTTTGTAATAAAAGAAAACACGATAATTTAAAGAGAAGCATTAAAAGTGCTTTATTCAAAGTAATGTCCATCACTAGCTACACATTTCCCCATCTTTCAGGTAATTTGTGGATACCATCACAGTAGAACTTTTCTTGTTTTGAGGCAAACCATTCAGAGACCAAATTTTCTTCTTCTTTGTATATTTTGAAGTGCTGCTCAGAAAGTGCATGTGCCATCGATCAGAACAAGTGGTAATCTGAAGGAGCAAGGTCTGGTGAATATAGAGGGTGGGTTAATATTTCCCAGGCAAGATCTTTTAATGTGTCTTTAACTGGTTTTGACGTGTGTGATAGTGTGTTATCATGAAGCAAAATTACTTTGCTGTGTCTTCTGGCACATTCTGGTCATTTTCAGATTAAAGCATGGTTCAAGTTGATTATTTGTTGTCAGTAGTGATCAGTATTAACAGTTTCGCCTGGTTTTAGAAGATTATAATATACCACGCCTTCCTGATCCCACCAAACTCAGAGCATTGTCTTCTATCTGAAGCTATTTGGCCTTGCAGTCAATGTTCATGGTTACCCTGGATCAACCCATGATTTTGTGCATTTGGAATTCTCAAAATAAATCCACTTTTCATCACCAGTCACAATCCAATGCAAAAAAAGACTTTCTTTCATGCCATTGAAGCAACATTTTACTGATGACTTTTCGGTTTTTAATTTGTCTTTCATTCAGTTGATATGGCACCCATTTTCCTTCCTTTAAAATCTTTCCCATTGCTTATAAACAATAGGAAATTGTTTGCTGAGCAATGTTTAATCTTTCTACAAGTTGTTTTTGAGTGTGACATGCATCTTCATCCAATAATACTTATAAATGTTGGTCTTCAAACTTTTTTGGTTGACCTGGACGTTCTTTGTCATATTGAAATCATCACTATTAAAGCGTTGAAACCAGCATTCATGAGTATCTTGAGATGGAGTATGTTCAATATAAGCTTCCTGTATTATATGATAACTTTCAACAGCACTTTTTCTCAAAATAAAGTAATGAATTAAAATTTTCCACAAACGCTCTTTTTTTTGGCATGAAATTCAACATTTTTAAGTGTAAAAATATCTATGATATTAACACTTTCAGAGAATTTGACATATGAAGTTTTGAAGCTTGCTGTCAATACAACAAAATAGCATACATATCAAATCACATATATATCAACATATGTGTAACTCCATCTATTGAAAAAAAAACTGCATTATTAATGGGTACACCTAGTATTCTTTATCCTCCCCAACCCAACTCAGTATGTATGTATAAATTTCTGCTTCAAAAACAAAATAAATTAGCAAATTTATGCTGATAGAAGAAAAATGTATGTAAAAGTATTTAAAAATAATTTCCATTTGATGCTTACATAATAGCATGTATATCTTATATTCATTATATGTTTGTATTACATAAAATGAAGATAATAAATAAATACAATGTTGAAAGCTACTTTTTCAGTCAATTTTATATCATAAGAATTTTCCATTTGAGCCGAAACCGGTTTGGCTCAGTGGTAGAGCATCGGTCTGCGGACTGAAAGGTTCCGGGTTCGATTCCGGTCAAGGGCATGTGCATTGGTTGTGGGCACATCCCCGGTAGGGGGTGTGCAAGAGGCAGCTGGTCAATGTTTCTCTCTCATCCACATTTCTAGCTCTCTATCTTTCTCTCTGTAAAATATCAATAAAATATATATATTTTAAAAGAATTTTCCATTTGAGTAGTCCTCAAAATATAGGCTTATATAGATTATTTCTATCTTCTCACAATTCTAGATATAGTAAAAAGTATTTTGTGTTATGCTTATTTTCTTAAAACATATTTCAAAGTGAATCCATGAGGTAGATTTCAAAAACTCATAAGATTTTAAAACGCTTTGTCAGAATGTCTCCCCAAAGTAGTCTTGCTTTATATTCTCACAGGTAGTGCACAGGTGCTCTTTGCAATATAACACAGCAAAACTGGGTATTTCATTTGTTTTTCTTTGTTACTAGCAAGAGCAAAAAGTTTATTATATGTTTTTGGACTGATTTAATTTTTTTGTGTGTGAATGTTTATTTTCTTTGGCATAGGAGGTAAGCATATTTTTCTTATTGTTTTCTAAGTACAATTTCCACAATAGGACTAAGCAACCTTTGGCTTTCCCAGATGTTACAAGTATTTATTCTAGTTTGCTGTTGGTTTTTATTTTATTTAGCATAATTTTTAAATAGAAGCTAAAAATATAGTTTCAATAATCAAGAATTGCCTTTGTAATTTCTTTCTTTATTTTCATGTTGACGATAGCTACCCTCATCTTATGTGTGGAGAAATAACTTAATGTCTTCTTTAGTTATTTTAGTTTTATCTTGTAAATATTCATAGTGTAATTGATCTGGAACTTCTTTTGGCAAAAATTGATACTAAACTTATATGCATATAATGACAGCTTAATAATATTAAAATTTCTCATTAATGCTTTCTTTTGTTTCTCACTAACTTTTCAAAGTTTTCTTCATTTTAAGTCTACTTTGCTTTCTTTTTTATATAACAATGCAAGAGTAGGCCTGGATGCCAACACTGGCTTCCCTCTGGAAACCCAGGACCCCGGCTTCCCTCCAGCCCCCGGTAGGCACCCGGGACCCAGGCTTCCCTTGCAGCCCGGCTTTGCTCAGAAGGTTGTCCAGAAGGACTTCCAGTCTAATTAGCATATTATGCTTTTATTATTATAGATCTTGCATGCTCTTGTCAATTAGATATACTGGTATTCCAATGTTTTATTTTATTCTAGACTATAGCATGATACCAATTACATATATAAATATTAAAAATTACATATGTATGTGTGTGTGTATACATATATTTGGCCAGCTTAACGAATTCTCTAATTAATTTTAATAGCTTTGTAAAATTCTATCTTGTAAGTTGTACAAAAGTTATGTTATATAATAAATGGTTATAACCATCTAAAAACAGATTTTATCTTCTTCCCTTCTAATTGTTGTATGCCATTTTTTGTATCATAGAATATGTAGAACTTATAGAATATTAAATAGTGATAAAAATACATGTCATTTTCTTGTACCTTATTTTAATTTGTTCTTTCTAAAGAAGAATACTAGCTGCTGCTGAAATAATTTACTTAAAATATTTATTAAACACCTAACTTGGAGATTGTACAGAAAGAGGCAGAGAATAAATGAGGTAAATAAGATAAATAAGTAAAGTTATTAAGTTAGTCAATGGTAAATGTTAAGAATAACAGGTAAATATTTTCATCCATAAACTAGATAAATAAGTAAAGTTATTAACTTAGTCAATTATAAGTGTTAAAAATAATACTCAAGCAATAGAGAAGATATTTAGGAGGGTTGATTTTATGGAGAATATTCAGGATAGAAATCAGTGAGAAAACAATGTTTGATTAAAGATTTTAAGGATGTAAATGAGCAAGTTCTGTTGCTATCTGGGCAAAAATTATTCCAGGAAAAGAAAACAGCAAACATAATGGCATAGAGGTAGGAGTTTGTCTGGCATAGTTGAAGAATATCATGATCTTCAAAGATCGGAAAGCTGTTGAAGAACAGACTATGTAGCCAAAGAGGTCATAATACTACTTTGGTTTTTATTCTGGGTGAAGTTACTAAGAAAGTGTTCTTGAAAGAATCTGATTGAAAGATTACTTTAAATTAGAAAATGATATTGAATTAGCTTTAACATGTAAGATTTTATTAAGGAAATTTGCACAAAAGGTTTGAGCATTTTCTATATCTGCAAAACAAAAGTAAAATAAAAATGTAAGTAAACTTTAAGTGGGTTATTAATAAGTGAAAAGGTCTTACACCAGAACAAAGTGCATTGTACTTTAGGGAAACAAGAGAATGCACAATTGCCTTAAAGATAATTATGAAGTTTAAATAAAATATTATGTGTAAAAAACTCAATCAAATTTTTGGTAAATAAATAGTGAATACACAAACACATTAACATATTCTTATTAAAGTTCAGTGTTATTATATAGCAAGATCATTGCTATAAGAAAATATACAAAATTTGTAAGAAACATGATTTGTATTTTAAAATGGAAATAAACTTTATTAATCAAGCCAAACACAATTTGGCTCTACTTGTGGGTAAACCCTAGGTACTTTAAATATATATATACATTTAATTTAGAGCAATTTTAGATCCACAGCAAAATTGATAGGAAAAATACAGACATTTCTTTTATACTACTGCTCCCACACATGAATAGCTTCCCCTATTATCAACATCAACCACCAAAATGGTATATTTGTTACAACTGATGAACCTACACACATCATTAACACTCCATAGTTTACATTAGGGTTTGTTCTTACATATACATTTTATAGGTTTAGAGAAATGTATGGCACATATCCATAATTATAGTATCAGACAGAGTGTCTTCAATGCCTTAAAATTCCTGTATTCTCCACCTATTTATCCTTTCCCCATTCTAAATCCCTTTTTTTTTTTTCTGTCACCATAGTTTCTCTTTCCCACAATGGCATATAGTTGAAATTAGCAATACGAATTTAAGGTTTCTCCATGACATTTCATGGCATGATAGCTCAAATTTATTTTTAGCACTGAATATTTTATTTTCTGTATGTAATGAAGTTTACTTATCCATTTATCTATGAAGGGACATCATGGTTGCTTCCAAGTTTTGGCAATTATGAATAAGCTGCTATAAGCTCCTCTGTGCAGGTTTTTTAGTAGATACAAGTTTTCAACACCTTTGGATAAATATCAAGAAATGCTATTGCTTAACTATGTGGTGGAAGTAGTGTATTTAATTTAGTGAGAAACTGCCAAATTACCTTCCAAAATGTTTGTACCATTTTGCGTACCTACCAACAGTAGATAATAAGCATTTTCTATATCCATATCCAACAATGGATAATAAGCATTTTCTATATCCATATCCTCTCAAGCATTTGGTATTTTCAGTGTTTTGGTTCTTGGTTGTTCTAATAGGTATGTGGCGATATGCCATTATTATTTTAGATTGTCTTTCCCTGATGACATATGCTTTTTTTTTTTACTATCTGTCCATCTTCTTTGGTGAGGTGTCTCTAAGTGTCATTGACCACGTTTTAATCAGTTGTGTTTTTTTTTTCTTATTAATGAGTTTTAGGAATTCTTTGTATATTTTGGCTAACAGTTCTTTATCAGATATGTCTTTGCAAATATTTTCTCCCATTCTGTGACTTCCCTTTTCATTCTTGCCAGTGTCCTTTGCAAAGCACAATATTTTGGTTGTAAATAAGTCCAGCTTATTAATCTTCCTTTCATGGATCATGCCTTTGGTGTGATATCTTAAAAGTTATTGCCAAACTCAAGGTTGTCTAGGTTTTCTCTTATGTTATCTTCTCGGAGTTTCATAAGTTTTCATTTTACATTCAGATCTATAATCCATTTTGAATTAAATTTTGTAAAGGTTGTAAGGTCTGTGCCTACATGCTCTTTTTCTCTTCTTCTGGCACGTGGATATCTAGAGTTTTCCCACACCATTTGTTGAAAAGATTATCTGTTCCTCATTGTATTGTCTTTGCTCCTTTGTCAAAGATCAGATGGCTATATTTATTGGGTTCTATTTATGGACTCTCTATTCTTTTTGTCTATTCTTTTGCCAATACCAGAGTGTCTTGATTACTGTAGTTTTATAGTAAGTCTTGAAGTCAGATAGTGCCAGAACTCCAACTTTGTTCTTATCTTTTAATATTGTGTTAGCTATTTGGGGTAATCCTAGGTACTTTTAAATATTAAAGTGTGAGCAGGGAATTTAGTCTTTAGCACTAAAAACATGTGCATGATAAATCAGGAATAAACTATCTCATTGTCTTTGAAATCTGCCCTTACATTGCAATATATGGATCCAAGAGAAAGGAAATAATAAGCTTTTCTATATTGAATACATGGAATTATGCTAAGTTATTTGTGTCTCTGGGATATGGTAATAGAGGAATGATAACAATAATAAAGGTAGGTGTGTGTGTGTGAGTTGGTAAAGTCATGTGGCATTAAACTATTTCTGCATTTATTGGATGTCCATGCGTTACATTGGCTATACTGTAACCAACTTCACAAAGAAACATTTAAGGGGTTAGTTGAAGTAAATGAGAACCAGTAGTCTCACTTCTAGAATATCACATCAGCAGGTTTTTCTGTGCAGCATTCTAGCTCATGGTAGCCAAGTCAACCTGAATTACCGTATTTGCCGGCATATAAGACGATTTTTTTGGCCCTGAAAAATACGTATTTGCCAGCGTATAAGAGACTGGGCATATAAGACGACCCCCTAACATTTCCACTAAAAAATACAGAGTTTGTTATATACTCACCATATAAGACTACCCCCCACTTGGAGGCATATTTTTCAGGGCCAAAAAGTCGTCTTATACGCCGGCAAATACGGTAATAGTTTGAAAAGGTGGCTGCTCACTTTCTGAAGGTCTGCCCTTGCCCTGGACTTTATTTTAAAGTGTTTATCTTTTAGGCATTGTGATTTGAGTCACCTACTTCTAGAAAAAAAAATGAAGATAATTCTATTTTTATTAGCCTTTGTGGGACATAAAACACAGTGACATAAACACATTATCTGCTCTTTAATGTAGAAGGACTCATGCTGAAAGCCAGTTGAAGTTGAAAGTGACAAGAGGGTTTTTATCTCTTGTTCTCTTATCTCATACCAGATAAGAACTATCTTTAGTTATTCAGGAGTCCAGCAGTTTCTTACAGTGTACACACAAAAGAAAGAAATTTGAAGTAAATAATGTTCTCTTTCTATAAGCCTAAAAGGATAAAGTAATAATGTTATTTTTCCAGTTACCAAAATACTAAAAGAAAACAAATGAGATTATCAGAATTAAGATTATATTTACTAATAGGTTCAAACATTTTAAATATTAATTGTGTTTATTCTTGTTACTTCAAGGTGACCTGCCACATATATGAAAGCCAGGTTCTTGTAACCATAGAAAGCATTCCCTGCAAAATGTTAACAGACATTGGTTTCTTGTGGGAGTCTGTTGCTTTATTTGCTCTTTGACTAGTTTGAGGTTGTTTTCCACATAAACACTTAAGGTTGTGGGCTCTAAAGTACTAGTAAGGTAGTTTCATTACAGTTCAGTTTTATTAACAAAAAAGAACTTTCTGAAATGTAGTTATATAACCTATGTTAACGTAAAAAAACATTGAAACCTGTAAAGAATTTTTGTGAGTTTATTTGAACCAAACATATGGCTGGAAGCAGAACCTCAATGAATTGAGATAATGCTCCTGAGAATGGCAGGTTACATCTGTATTTATACATTGCAATCAAAGGAAAAGGACTTAGGTAGGTTACATGAAATCCACTGGTGATAGACTAGAGAGGTGGGAGAAAGCAAAGGAGGGAAACCCCTGGGATCTGATAAAAAGTAAAATGATGGACACTTCAGGAACAATTAACATGACAATGAAGGAATTTGTGGTGTCTGTCCTGGAGCCCAGGCACATTAGGTTGTGCCCCTAGGGGTCCAGATAAAGGGAAGTTACAAGTTACTCAGACATTTTAGGGGTATGTTATCATAACGTATTTGCTGGCGTATAAGACGATTTTTTGGCCCTGAAAAATATGCCTCCAAGTGGGGGGTAGTCTTATACGGCGAGTATATAACAAACTCTGTATTTTGAGTGGAAATGATAGGGGGTCGTCTTATATGCCCAGTCTCTTATACACCGGCAAATACGGTATTTTTCAGGGCCAAAAAATCGTCTTATACGCCGGCAAATACAGTAGATTCAAAAAAGACAGATAGGCTCAGTTAACATAAAGGTCCACCTTGTTAGTGAAAATACCAGCAAAGGATGTAACTATACCCACCATAACTGCTTTTAGTTAAAATTTAATTTCAGACCATTCTTTGTGGTTCCTTTAGGTCTCTGAGTTTGCAAGACTGCCATGCAGGCCTCCCCTGAGCTTGTCAGGTCAGCATGTGGCCTCTTTCATCCACACCTACCCTCTTTTACCAAAGAGCTTATATACAAAAGTGAAGCTCATTTTTACATACCCTATAATGGCTTATATGTTAGAATTCTTTTTATGTCTTGACTTTCTCTTTTAATATTTTTTATAGTCCTAAATTTTATTTCTTTGTATGTGTTAGCTGTCTCACATTTGTGTGCGAGGAAAAGTTGTGTATAAATATCCCTGGCCCATGTGGCTCAGTAGGTTGAGTGTCTTCTCTTGCACTGAAAGGCCACAGGTTTGATTCTGGGTCAGGTACATGCTCAAGTTGCAGGTTTGGTCCCAGGTCCCATAAGCTGATGAATGCTTCTCTTTCACATCGATGTTTCTCTCTCCCCCTCTGCCTCCCTTTCTCTCAAAAATCAATAAAAACATGTTTTTAAAAAGTAGTATATAAGTATATGAATAAATGTTGCATACCCAAATTTTCTAACTTCTTTAGGAACTCTTTAAAGGTTTGCTGCTCTCACTCAGGCAATAAATCCATCACAGAAAATTAAACTTACTGGGGACAGACTAATAATCAGTCAGAATGCAGAACAAAAAGTTGTTAGGGGACTATGCCAAGTCAAAACTGAAGTTATCAACATTTCAAATCAGTTCACAGAGAAGTTATAACTTAATATTATGAATATTTTCTAGTAAACTAGCATATGATAAGGCACATAAGAATAATTTTTCATAGATTGAATGTAGAAAATCATAACTTCTCAGTATCCTTTAAAGTTTTGACAATAGAAAAATAACTTTATAAACACCTTTACACCTTGGATTTAAAAATAATCAGTATGAACATCCAAAACACACACACACACACACACACACACACACACACACACACAAACACACACACACTAGAGGCCCAGGACCTAGTCCCTTTCAACTGCCCTCCTCTGCTGGCCATCTTGTGGTGGCCATCTTGTATCCACATAGGGGCAGGGTCTTTGACCACAGGGGGCAGCCATATTGTGTGTTGGAGTGATGGTCAATCTGCATATTACTCTTTTATTAGATAGGATAGAGGCCTGGTGCACAAGTGGGGGCCAGTTGGTTTGCCCTGAAGGATGTCCCAGATCAGGGTGGGGGTTTCCTTGGGTCGTGAGACAACCTGAGTGAGGGGCCTGTGATGGTTTGCAGGCTGGCCAAGCCCTCCCAGCGACCCAAGTGGAGTCCCTGGTATCTGGGATATATTTGCTTTCTACAATTGAAATTTTGTAGCCTAGAGTGGAGCCAAGCTTCCTGCATGCTCAGTTGCGGCAGCCGTTTCTATTTGGATTTGTTTAACTTCTATAATTGAAATTTTGTAGCCTTGAGTGGAGGCTTAGGATGGCAAGGGCAGGCAGAAAGCTTGGCTTCCTCCATTGCCAGGTAACACCTCCCTCCTGCTCTCTGTGGCTGTAGCCATCTTGGTTGGGTTTATTTGCATACTCACTCTGATTGGCTTGTGGGCATGCTTATGGAGCAGAGTGATGGTTAATTTGCATATTACTCTTTTATTAGGTAGTGAAATATGGTAGAAGTCATATTTTGATAAAGCCTGCTGTTTGAATTCTAACTCTGCTAAGTCTTATTAAAACACGGGGTACTTACCTCAGCTTCCAGATGGAGACCTTGAGGCTGAGGCAATTATCCCATGCCTGAGACCAGAACCAGGAAATTGATACCTATTGACTCAGTAGCTTCAAGGATAGAATTGTAGATAACCTTTAGGGACTGCTTTTGTTGTGTATATGGGCTATCCTCAACTTTTGTTTTGTGTTTGGGCTATCACAAGATAGGACCACATTCCAAGGTCCAGGCAGGATGTGACTGGGAACCAACCCTGCGGGTTGTCCCCAGTCTTTAGAATAAAGCCTTTAAAATTCAAATGAAGTAAAATTCCTATGGTTTGAGCCTTTAAAAAGATTTGCCTACCCCTAGAACAGTGCAGTCCTATAGAGCCTACCTGCTTGTAGTGTTCATGCGGCTGTCCTGGCCAGTTTTTTTTTTTTTTCTTTATTTTTTTATTTCAATAAATCTTTGTCTGCTTTTTAAATTCATCATCAGCCTCCAGCGGTCTTATTTTGAACCCAGGTTTTGACCCCAGAACAGTAGGATATTAATAGTTTCCAAAAATTAGTTATTCTGATTCTACTTTCCCATATAAAGCACCATTGTTTTAAAGGTATTTAAAAAAAGATCTTTATTTGAATATGGTGTCCAGTTTAAATCATATAAATATTTTTTAAAGTCTAGGGAACATTTAACATGGTTGGAGGGGTGGGAAATTGTTTTTAGGCTAACAATATAAAAGAGTTGGCATTATTTATTCTGGAAAGATAAATCAAATTGGCTTAATTAATAATCCTTTTGACTACAAAGAAGCTATTTATAAAATGACATTCTCTTGCTTACCTGTTCTTCATTTTGCAGCTGTGGATTAAAGAAAAAAATGAACTGAATTTGTTGTTAAAGGATAATTCACACTAGGGAAAATGTCTTCCAGTCAGATAGATCAAATGCTGACAAAGGTTACCAACAGTCGTTAAGTTGTTGCAAATTTTTAATCTCTAGGCAATCATTGAATTTTTATAAAGAGTCCATGATTTGAATGATTTCAACAGTGGAATTAGTACTGAATTCCTAAAAGAGATGAAAATTGTGATAATTTTCTAATTTATAGTTCAGTGATTAATATCGAAACAGATATAGCATTTCAAAGAGGTATTCTTTCTTCTTAAAATTCAGCATGGAGACAGATAATTTTTTTAAAGTTTATTTATTATAAACAATCATCTAACACTTAAAAAAAAACAAAACTGTACTTATCTCTAATGAGCTCCTATACCATGCTGCATATACATCTATATGATACCTATAATTAAAATGTGGTAAATGAACAGAGAAAAGGAAGAATTCAAGATGGAATGAAGAAATTCACTTCTGGTTTGTGTCTTAGAAAGCTAATCCTGTAATTTTGACATGTAGCCATAAGGTGGCAGAAGTGTGCCACTACTAGGAATTTCATTCATGCTCATTCACACAATCATGATTGAATTTCAGTTCTGTTGAGGTGTCGGGATGCTATGTATTACAGGGGAGTATGAGACAGAAAGGAAATCAGTCAAGGTAATTCAATGCCCCTGTCAGTGCGTTTAGTTAGAAGTATGCATGTGCTATGATGCAAAATGAAAGTCTGTTGCTAGTTTCCTGGAAGAGTTTTTCTTGCCTTAAAAAGGAAAGCTCGGAAAAGATTTGTGTTTTTCTCCTGTTGCATGTTTCTCTGTGAGGATATGATGGTTGGAGCCTCTTTAACCATTTCAAAGACAAAAACCAACATAATGAAAATGGCAGAACAAAAAGATAGAAGGAACTTGACTTACATCGGAGTTTTCTAAAAGCCTTTGATATTTCCTAATTTCTTCTCATGGAAGAGATGATTTAATTAGAATAATTACCTTGTCTGCTACCGGTATTTGTTCACCTTAGTTTATTATGAATTTTCTTATATAATCAAAATGGGCTCAGTTGACAAGAAGATTTCTCCCTCTAACTGGCAAACAGCCAGGGACTTCTGTACCTGTTAGTGAAGAACCACTCACTTGGAGCAGATTCAGCTGTTCCACACAGGTCCAGAGCACACTACTCACCCACCTATGATAGGCTTACATAATGAAAAAAAAAACACCTCTGGTTTGCTAGTAAAATATGTAACAAGTGGCTTCTCTAAAACAAAATAACAAAAGGTATGTATTCATGCTTATATAAATTTACTATAAATTTTACAGATATAAAAGATGTGCACACAATTTATAAACAATAATAAAAGATACAATGTACTCTCTTATAAGTTCCAAAGAGCTAATGAGTTCTCACATAATGCTTTTTTTAGTTTTGCCAAATTTATGTATTCATAAACAACTGATGGATGATTGTTTTTCCAACATGGAAAATGGTTGATATTTTCATCTGGATTTAAGAGTAAGACAAAATGAAACTATGAAGGCATATGTTGGAACTTTATTCAATTGTCAATGATCAGCTTTACTAAATTGGGTAAATTTTCAAACAGTGGAATAATATTTTCTCAAAATTATGTATTATGTATTATTCACAATGTAACAGATATGACCATGATATATTTTAAATGTGTTCTATTAACCTTTTCTCCATCAGTAAATTTTGACAGCAAACAAAACAATCAGTTAAGTCTTGATTTGTAGTGTTTTCTAATTGCTGTGGTATAAATATTCTTGTTATGGCTGACCTTAAACTACTGACATGATGTCAAAGTTCACTAAATTGGGAAGAGATATGCAGTGACACACTATCTGCACTAATAAAAGAGAAACATGCAAATTAAACATCACTCCACTACACCAAACCAGCCAATCAGAGTGAGTATGCAAACTAACCCAACAAAGTTGGCAGTTAATTTGCATACAAAGATGGGGGGGGTGAAGACTAAAGACAGCATAGAAGGAAGAGGGCAGGGAAGTGGAAAGCAAGGCAGCAGTGGTGGAGGGAGGGAAAATGCAGGTGGGAGTAGGGGGTGGAGGGACAGCTGTGGGAGGGAAAGCAGGGGACAGCAGGGGAGGGAGGGAAAGTGCGGGGTGAGGGGCAGCGGTGGTAGGAGAGAAGGGAAAGCCAAGGCTGCAGGAAGGAAAGTGCCAGGGGTGGGAGGCATGGCGGTGGTGGGAGGGAAGCCCACCTGAAGCCCTGTTCTTGCAGGAATCTTTCTGCAATGATCCTCTAAAAATACTATATTTCCCCCAAGAGACACAAGAGAGGTAAATAATATGAAAAGCAAAGATAATTGTAAGCTATACTAAAATAATTAGGAAGCGGTGATTTCTGTATTTAATACATACAGAATGTACTGAATTGCATACTTATATATATTTTAATCTCTTATAATAGCTGTGTTTAACAATCAGTTTGCAAAATTATCAAAAACAATTAATAATCAGTTCTCACAAGCTGTAATGGGCTACCTCAGGCACCATGTGCCTCATCATAGAAATAAGTGATTCATTTTCCTGGTTCAATTCAGCTTAATTTGAATAATAAATTATTTAGAATCTGCTGTTTCAATCAAATGTGTTTGTTTTTAGGCAAACAATTCTACTGGCAGATTGTTTAATTCCTCCTCTACTGTTAATGCCAGTAGTGACCTGATATAATGTTTGAAGACCAAAATCTAGTTATTTTAAGCTGGCCATGAGTACTATATTTCCAGATTTACCTAGTAACTTGAATATTATGACTTCTCTTATGAGTAGTACTTGAATTGCCCTTCAAGGAAGGAATATTAATCAAAACATGGAAACTGGGTATTTGAGGGTTATTTGGCAAATTATTTTTGTATGATATTGAAATAAGCATAAATCTTAAATAATATTATTGTAATCTTGTAAATTCATATAATTGTACAATTTGTTTACAGATCAATTCATGTGTATGTGAGTATGTGAGGGTCCTTGCAGGATATTTGGCTCTATCCAAAATATCCATGGAGCTATTTGTTCTGTACCAAAATGTCCTTGATCATATGCCATTACCTGCCAGGCTACCAGAATAAGAAGGGTTATTATTGGCACAACACAATTATTGGACCAATAGGACATAATCACACTTTTTATGTATTAGTCTGTAAACCAAAAGTATAAATAAATGTTGTGGGCTATTTGAACACAGGAATATTTTCGAAGTGTGGAGATTTTGAATAGAACTAAATTTCAAGTATCTTTTGGCATGGGCCACGTAGCTCCATGGACATGTTGGGCAGGACCAAATGTGCACTAATTGTGAGAGTAATTCTCTTTCTATTCAGTTCACATAAATTAACGATTAATATAGCCTTGATTTTTCAGTTTTATTGAAATCAGGAAACAAAATTTGGGTTTGGAAAGTAATATCAACAGTTTTACAATACTGTCTTGTACTATGTCTTCTGGTAATATGTCCAGTTTATGTCCAAAAATAACATCACATTATATTCCCGCTCCTCTAGAGAGTTCCTGATATTTATAAAACATTCTTTATTGCAGATGTTTTCTTAAAGTCTAAATTATATGCAACATTTCATTTGTTCTGTCTTAAAATAAATCAATGGAAAAAAAGGAACTACAGAAATAATCTATCCTTCTTTAAATTTCATATTAAATAAAATATGATTTATTTTTGAACCTGAACAATCAGCTGGACTAGAATAAAGAATACATAATTTTGGCATTAGATAAAACAAAATCTAATTCTGCTCCAGGCTTTTGGGAAACACATGGAAATTAAGTAAAGTGTCATTGAAATGGAGCCCTCTCTTATCTCAGTAGTGTCAGAAAACAAAGAAATAATTATTTTTTTCCATAGTTCTGGACTAGGATTTAGCTGAATTTTTACCACTCTGGCTTACTGACCTGTGTTTACAGATACATTACAACTGACCGCTTGATCAACTACCTATATAGCTATGAAATAGGAGAAAAAAAGAGTTTGGCTGCACTGTCACAAATTTATTTCAATTGTTATAGACATAATACTATTAATCTTGGGCAATCTGATGAAAATGTCTGTGCAATTCAAGAATAATCTTTTCTATTACTTAATTATTCACATAATTGAAATATGGGGCTATTATACTGACTTCTATATTTAAACCCAAACCCAACCTTCCTTTCTTTCTTTCCTTTTTTTTTTTTTTTTTTTTTTTTTGGTTTGTAAAGACCAAATTTGGGAAGTTATTTTTAATATTTATTTATACCTTTTCCACTACTTATTGTCTTTATAAATATATAAAATATATATTTTTCCTAAGGCATTTTCTGCTACTAATATCTCTATACTTCAATCATTATGGAATGGTTATGGTATTTCCTCAATAATAATTTATCAAATATCAATTTTAAGAACTTTTAAATATAAATTATAAGATTCAAAAGTTCCAATTTCAGTGCTGAAGGCTTGAGGGGGGGAGTGTTGGGGAGCACAGTGGCTGGAGAGGGTCAATGGGTGAAACGAGGGGAAAAAAGTAAAAAAAAAAATCCAATTGCAAGTACTTCTATCGATTATTAATTATAAGATAGAAATTAAATGCTTAATAATGATGATTTAAAAATAAGGATGTTAATAATTTTAAAGCCCCTTTTCCCAAAGAATAATTTTTATAGAATATGTCCTGATTGAATATATATATATATATATATATATATATATATATATATATATATATACATCTTGGACCTATTTTCACTTGTCAAGCCTATGATACATGCATACTTTTGATAATTTCCAAGGTATTTAAAAATTGTTACTTGCCAATATTGATTGTTTGCTATGTAATGTAACAATGGAATCTTTGGTATACTGGAGAATCATTTATACTTCTAGCATAAAGAAGAAAGACATATTTAGGAATAAATTCTGGAAAGTTTTTGCTTCTTATTAATAGGCTAATGCAAAATAAGCCAAAGTGAACCTGATGGCATAGGGAAACACTCCAGCATATTAGGTTACAGAAACTGCCAAACTGTCTTTCTCCTTTTCCTCTCATTAAAAAGCCATACAACTGCCGAAACCGGTTTAGCTCAGTGGATGGAGCGTTGGCCTGCGGACTGAAGGGTCCCAGGTTCGATTCCGGTCAAGGGCATGTACCTTGGCTGCGGGCGCATCCCCAGTAGGGAGTGTGCAAGAGGCAGCTGGTTGATGTTTCTCTCTCATCGACGTTTCTAGCTCTCTATCCCTCTTCCTTCCTCTCTGTAAAAAAATCAATAAAATATATTTAAAAAAAAAAGCCATACAACTATAAAGCTACCAGATTTCACTTAATTTATTGATTATCAGATATTAACTGAATCTACTCAAGCATACATCAGATTTCTAGAGCACCGAATTTCAACCTTTTTTCATCTCATGCACACATAAACTAATTACTGAAATTCTGTGGCACAGCAAAGACAAAACAAAACAAAAAATAGCATATTTTAAAATTTTTTTTTTTTTTTTTGCTTTTCTGACAAAAAAAGGTAGGTGCATTCTGATTCATTCACATCACATAGCTGTTGTTGTGTTGGCTGTCATCATTTTTTTATTTGATAATTTAAGGAAAAGGCAGTCAGTGCCCATGACTAAATAGTCAGGTACTGCATGTTTTAAAAATTCTTATGGCATACTGGTTGAAAATCTACCTTAACATGTGATCTACCCTAACATGTAATTTCCTTATAGTTGTAAACTGCTTTGGCCTATATGCAAATAAGCCAGCCTCAAATTATTTTAGTTTATATTATTATTTTTTGGATGGAATAATTTTATATATTACTATAGGCCCAGTGCATGAATTCATGCATGGGTGGGGTCCCTCTGGGTGGCCTACAGGAATCAGGCCAAATCCCACAGTCCAGTGCTGCCTGCAGCTCCTATCTGCCACTCCAGCTCATCCTGGCCCCACTGTGCCTGCCTCGGGCTCGTGCCCAGTCAGTCCTGAGCAGGAGAGGCTCACGCTGCTGCAGTAGCACCTGCCAGCCATGAACCCTGTGTCTGGCAGCCTCCCAAGGGAGTGGCCCATGGGTTCAGTTGGAAACTGGCTCTCTGATATCCCCCAAGGGGTCCTGGATTGCAAGAGGGTGCAGGCCAGGCTGAGGGACCCCACCGGTGCACAATTGGACCAGGAAGGGACTGTGGGAGGGCTCCAGGGTGTGTTCGGCCCAGCTCACTCAGTCCTGATCAGCTGGACCCCAGCAGCAAGCTGCTGACCTACAAGTCGGACCATCTGCCCCTTGGTGGTCAGTGCACATCATAACAGTGGTTGAGCAGCCTTAGCATATCATTAGCATATTACTCTTAGGTTGGTTGGTCAGTTGTTGGTTGGTCATATTACTCTTAGGTTGATTGGTCAGTTGTTCTGCTGTTCAGCCTATTTTCATATTGCCCTTTTATATATAGGATTATTATTATAATAGGCCCCAATGTGCAAAATTCATGCAAAAGTAGGCCTTCCTTCCCCCTGTTGCCAAGCCCTGGCTTCATTCAGAAGGTTGTCTGGAAGGACATCCAGTCTAATTAGCATATGATCCTTTTATATACATTGAGTGGCCAGATCATTATGATCTCTGAATACAGAATAATATGGCCACTCAGTGTGTGTGTGTGTGTGTGTGTGTGTGTGTGTGTGTGTGTGTGTGTGTTTAGAGGCCTGATGCATGAATTCATGCATGGGTGGGGTTTGGCCAGCCTGGCCAGGGAGAGGGGACATGGGCTTTTGGCCAGCCTGCCTGCTGGTCAAATTCCTGGTTGAGGGGACAATTTGCATATTAGCCTTTTATTATATAGGATATAAACTGAGTGGCCAGATTATTCTGCGTTCAGAGATCATAATAAGCTGGCCACTCAGTGTATATAGATGTGTATTAATTTAGAATATTTACAAAGTAACATTTTTACATTATAAAATATTATTTACTGTTTATATGCATGTTTGTTTGTTTTTTTTACCTAAAGTTATATATAAATTTACAAGTAGAGTAGAGACATCTCTAAGAAAAAACTGTAACGTAGAGGTGAAAGTGGGTAATAAATGATAGGGCAAATAGTTCCCAAGCATCTATTTGAGTGCACTGATTTAAAATAGAGAAAGAAAACTGGAAAAGGTAAGTTACTAAAGACAGAGACCAAGGAAAGGAGGATTTTCTATCAGAACTGAGGTATGGGGATCAGCCTTATTAGAACAGAGAAAGCAGAAAGAAAGTAAAGATTCTCATTTTTATAAGGCATCCTCTGAAGCAGAGATACAAACTATATGGCCTCACTGATCAGAGGATAAGAGATGACACAGAACTTGAAACAAAATTGATATTCTCCCCATATTTGTAGAAGACAGGATAGCCTTGATCCAGTAACGATGAAAGTGTACTCAAGTACATTTTTGTCACCTATTTCTTTGAAACCTCTGGGCAGAATTGGGGACTTGAATAGATAATCAGAGTTGTTCCAGAATAATCAGTGGAGTTATCATCTTCGAGGAGTGGACATTAAGAAGAGTTTTATGTAGTACACGCACTGTGCTCAAACTTGTCTGAAATGAATGACAAACTGAGGCAAAGTAGAGTGTCAGTGAACACATCTGAGATACCCCTACAGATGTAGAAATAAGAAGACTAGATATTTAGAACTAGACAGATAGTAACAATGTACAATTTGAATTTGAGATGTTGTCTGTGTGACTTATTTTTAATCTAAAGGATAGTTAAATTTGAGAAAATATTAGTTGCATATTGATTTCAAGTAGGTTATTTCTTGGTCCACTGAGAAACTGTGTCATCCTACCTAAGCTTAGAGAGGGCATAGATGTAACACTTAAATATATTCTAAGACTGCAGACTATAAGACAACTATGTTTTTCACTACATTATATGTCCCTGTAAGATTTTTCTTTCCTCAATATCAGATGAATTTAAAAATCATATAATTAACTTTTAAAGCTTACTATTAATATTAGTTTAACACATCCAGATTAAAAATTAATTCTCATACTTAACATTTATGAAATATCAAACAACTGGTAAAAATTAAACTACATATAAGCATTTTTATATTATAAGGATCATGATTACAACTCTGTTTTATCCATATGGACCTAGATTCCTTATAGTATAGGGGAAAAGGGTAATATTTGATAAATCTATTTTGGGTATACTCTAATATTCACTCTCCTTGCTTCATTCAATCAGTTACGATATTTTTCCCCCCTATAGCTAGGACTTCTAGGGTTTTATGTTTATGTAAATAAAGCAGTGACCAAATGGGTAGGAGAACTTTGATGATGAAGATGACAATGATTATGATGGATTTGGCTACATGTTCAATTGGACCCTATAAGAATCAATGTTTCATTTAATAAGTTACATGAAATTCAGTCTCTTCTCATTTCTTCCTCTATAGAAATCACTAGATTCACAAGAAAGGGTGAGGGTAAAGTAGAAGGGAATGTCTTAGGAATTTGTTGTTTTTAATGTCAAGTTGTATCTCAATAAGTTCAAAATCTTTTCTTTTCCAATGGCCTTGCTAATACTTTCATTTTTCTTAATAAATCATGATGGTATTTTATGCCATATCTCTATGATATGAAACACAGGGAAGTACATTCTTTACCACTCCCAGTTGCATAATGAGGTTGTTCCTACAATATGCAGGCAAGGCAGGTCATACCTTGGTAATAAGTTAGAGATTCCAAGGAGCTTTAAAAAATAATTACGTATCCTTAAGATTTTGGGGATACAAATAAGGTTAACGTTTAGTTTAATCCCTATTATAAATTACAGCTAATTTTGCATTTTCCTTGTTAGTATTTTTGTCTTTGATCTAAAGATAAATCATCCTGCCAATATATTTTAAAGTTCTATAATGAAAACAGAGCCTGAACATTTGTGATTTTGTACATCTTTTAACTTCTGCTTTAAATACATATTTTTGAAGAGAGCCACCAACTTGTGTGGTTAGTTATATGAAATTTCTATAAATTTTTAAATTATCCTCAAGGTAAGTAAATAACATATACTATCAAGAATAAGCAGACTTTACAGGGAAAAATAATTACAATGTTCTGTGCATGATCCAAATCAATTAAAATCAGAATCTCTGAAGGTAGGACCTAAGCATCAATAGTTTAAAAACTTTCTGCAGATCCCAAAGTGCAGTAGGTGGAGACCTACTCAACTTTGGAAATACGCTAGTCTGAGTAGTTCTTGAAGGTACCAATTTACTTCTTGGTTATTCTATCATTCCATAACCAACCAACTCTCTTTCTGATTCAGGTTGTCTGCATTTAGATATGTTACTATGACTTCCTGACCTGGAGGTCATTTAGAACCCTTAAGATAACTTTGAATATCCCTGTCCTAATTTATTATTAGTTGATTTATAGACTTATCCTAAGAAGTAATCCTTACTTTCTTTGCGGATAGTAGAAAAGAGGAGCATTTACATCACCAGTTTGTTAAAAAATGTAGAAAAGTAGTAAAACAAAAGTATAATAACAGAGGCATTATTTTTAAGTAACTAATATTAAAATGGTACCTAGAACATATTCGTCTCTTATTAAGTTTTAATTTCTTTACCTTCTAGCACTAGAATTGATTGAATAGATTTTACAAAGAGAGAAATTTGCATAGTATTTGTCTCAATAAAATTCTTTGCATTGCATTGCTATAAAAATACATGACATTTGGGATTTTATATAAAGAAATGTTAGGGTTTTTTAGAACTAAAAAATTGGCTTGTGTAGACAGAGAAAAAAGTAGGGTAATTATTTATGATCTCCTTACATAGCCATCCTTAGAAACATAGATCTGTGAAAATACCTCTGCTACTTGGGTCGGTGGCTATGCAGACATTATTTCCCATGACAGAAGAGAAATTGATCCATTTTCTCACTAACTAGGGACTACATATCCTTTCTTTGTTCTTATAACTTTCAGAATTTAATTTCCTTTTTGTTCTTTTAGATAATAGAGTCTAATAGATATTTGTATTAATAAATTGGGAATTAGGTGAAAAAAGAGTATAATATTGACTTGTTTGAAAATTCTTTGAAGTTTATGGATCCCCCTTCCTTCCCCAACAGTTTATACAGTTTGAAAGCTATTAAACTTTCATTCAATTTCCAAACATTTTTACACAGGGGGCATTTTTATTTTCTATTTAGTAGACTTTACAACTTATCTTCAAACAAAGTTGGCTTTGAGGCACTTTATGTGCCTGCTTCAGAAGTACCCTTTTATATGTATTGACTTTGATGTTTAATTATTACAAAGCAAATCATAATACAATTAAATGGCATTGATATTTCCTTGGATTGTTTATATTACTTTCATTGCAGTTCATTTGAGTTCAATTATCATATATCAATATTTAGTTATAATATATGCTTTTATGACTGTCACTGTTATGAGAGATACATTTTATCACTTAATTGAAAAAGGTTCAGGGTACTCTTTAGTGTCTTTTAAAACCCTTAATTTGAATTATTTGATCATGTGAAAAATGTGGGAGTTATACTATTTAGCATAATTTAATCCAGCTAATTATCAGACAACTCATATCAACCTGCATAAAATAATAATATTGTTAGTGTAGGTAGCTAGTCAGTATTAATAAAGGAAGGGAGCAAATGGCATAGGCATTAAGCCTTATCTGCTACAGAGCTGAATTAAAAATTAAGCCTGATTCACTAGGAAGTTGCATCATTCATTGGCTCCCCAAGAGACAGCCATATCCTCCATCTAGGGACTTAATCCTGTGCCAGCAGTAGTGGGCAGGAAGAACTGGCTTTCCAATATCCTCAGGAGTCAACTGGCCTATTTCCATGGATTACCAGAGGGAGGGAGAACCAATAAAGGGAAAATTCCTTTGCTAGGCCTAAACTCAGTAACGGCCAGTGGTGCAAAGAGAGGTCCTTCTACTTGGAGGCATGTCAATAGGAGTTGAAAAGGTGACCATAAAAGGGAGGTGGCTATCCTGGGAAAAGGATTGGATTGGATAAGAGACACAGAACCCCAGGAGATCAAGGAAAAGGATTGGATAGGGGGAAGGGCCCAGCACAAGCCTGTGATGAGCAAGAGAAGATATTGGTTAGTTTAAAGAAACCATGCTTGCCAAAACCGGTTTGGCTCAGTGGTAGAGCGTCGGTCTGTGGACTGAAAGGTCCCAGGTTCGATTCCGGTCAAGGGCTTGTACATTGGTTGCGGGCACATTCCCCGGTAGGGGGTGTGCAAGAGGCAGCTGGTCGATGTTTCTCTCTCATCGACGTTTCTAGCTCTCTATCTCTCTCCCTTTCTCTCTGTAAAATATCAATAAAATATATATTTAAAAAAATAAAATAAAGAAACCATGCTCTTTCCTAAGCCCAAGATAATATAATCATAGCTTAACAAAGGCCTGGGGTTCTTTGTTTGCCCATTTATTCACCCTGCTCTCTCTCTCTCTCTGTAACAACTTTGTGAGTCTGGTAGCTGCATGAGCCCAAGAGAAAGCCCAAACTTGGGTCCAAGTGCAGCACTGGTCATGGCCTACTAAATGCAGCCTTGATCGTGAACGTGCAAATGGGAAAATGAGTCACAGAGAAGTTCTGCATCTTGGGGCCCTGGTCCGTCTGGGCTTGGTGGGACAAGTGCAGCTTGCAGTCGTAGGTCCAGACTTATTCCATAGCCACATAGAGATGAGCCATCTGGTCATGTTTGAGATACTGATCACCTGGGGACAGTCCTTCATTTTTCTCCAATAAATCTTACCACTACCCTTCATCCCTCTAGGCATGGGTCTCTGAAATTCTTTTTTCATGACTCTGTGGAAGAACCCCATTTCCACCAGGAACAATATTTCATTTAGCTAAAAATCTCCAGAGCTATGATAATTTCAAGCAAGGTTTGATCTAGTGTCTAGTAGTGCAACCAAGGACCAAATTTACTTCTGTCACTTTATCTCAAATCCATTGTAAGGTTGTCTCTCTTTGAGGTTCCAAGAGGGCCATTAGCTGGCCCTTAAGCATGTCTGTCAGCATTCTGTGCAGTGACTATGAATGTCTAATATAGGTCATATGTCTAATCGAAGCCAGTCACTATGCATCTAGGCATACAATATCCAGATTGGCTTTGCCTAGGTCATGAATTATAACCCTGGTTCAGTGATCGGATTGTGAGGGAAGAAAGTTCATCCTCTACCCTTCAAGTTCTTCTGGCTGGAGTAACAATCAAATTAACACAAGACAGATTAGCAGAAGAAAAACAAATGAAATTTTAATAACATGAATACCTTTTATATAAATAAGAAAGGCTTAAGACACAGAGTAACTTACCATAATGGCCAGGTCATCATCTCAAGTATCATCTTCAGTTATAAACAAAAGATGTTGGGCTGGAGAGTCAGTTATTGGTGTTTACCAGGGAAACACAAAATCCAAGATAAGATTGGGCAGATTTTAGCCCAAAGCCTTTTTCCATAGCCAGAAAAAAAAGAAAAAAGAAAAAAAATACTTGGTTCAGCAAGGAAAATACACTTACAGATGAAGATTTTTCTCACAAATGTAAATGTCTTATTGCAAAGGGTAACTTGTACTTGGTTTTCCCAGTATCTCCCAGGTCTGCTCTTTATAAAAATTAACCAGCCCAAAATAACCAGTACCCCAAAGTGGCATATTTTAGGGTTGTTATCTCTGCTTAGCTTCATAGTCAACATCCTCGGAACCTGTTATACCCTGTATTAGTGATCTATGGTTGTATAACAAAATACTTCAGAACTTATTTGCTTGAAAATACCACATTGATAATTTCACAGTTTCTGTGGGCCAGGATTATGGGCATGTCCTAGCTGGGTTCAGTCTCAGTGCTTCTCATAAGCTGTCTCAAGGTGTTAGTCAGGACTGTAGTCATCTCTAAGCTGAACTGGGAAAGCATCTGCTTCCTCCAAACTCACTTGTTTTGTTGTTGGCAGAATTCAGTTCCTACAGAATAATTGCATTGAAGGACTCAAATCTTTGCTAGTTATTAGCTGAAGGCCTCTTTCAGTTCTTCATCACTTGGCCTCTGCAATTCAGGAAGGCAAGATAGAAAGAATTCTAGCAACATGAAAGTTATAGCACTTTAACAACCTAATCACGGAAGTGTCATTTCATCATTTTTGTTATATTCTATATAGTAGAAGTGATATAGTGGGCATTTAGACAGACACGAGCAGAGTAGGAATGATAACTAAGGTACGGAAGGTCACCAAGGTAGAAAGACCTTGGTGACTAGCAACAGAAAATTATAGGGTGGGACCTCACCCCCCAGGGTGACTTTTTATCCCCTAGCATATCACTGATATATAGTTATATTAACTCAAAGGCTCACTTTATGCTTATTAGAGTTAAAATCTTAGTTTGTGATTACATTTACATTAAAAAAACATTTTTTTTTCTATCAGGCTTTGCATAAGTTAAACAGATATCACTTGCAGCAAAATAAATGTTATAATTAAGTTACTACAGGAAATGGATATTATTTAATTTAGTGGTGCTATTAGTTATAAATTGCTATTTGTAGGTACTTAAGTGGCCTTTTAACTGACCCTAGGCAAATAGTCTAAAAATTAATCATGTTCTTTTAATCAATTTAGGGCATCCAAATTATAGCAAAATAAATAAATTATGCAGGAAGATAACCCTGCATCTATCAGTTATCTTTGAGCAGGGGTAAATTCTGGCAATAAAGATAAGAAAATATTTCTTCCTTAGTATCGTAGGAGATACAAAATATTAATACTTTTCCTCTCACCTTCTAAGTTCTTCAAGAATGGGCTAATAATCAAATGAACAGAGATAGACTAAGAGCAGAAAAGCAAAGTTTTCATACATACTCATGGGGAATCCACATGGGCATAAAAATTCCCAAGTCAGTGAGGCAACATCGTGTATATAAGACATTTTAGACAAAGGAGAAAAGGTGCGTGTGTGAGGAAGGGAGATGGGGGAGCAGGGATTTTGATTTCAGAAGCGAGAATGAGCAATTTTTAGGTAGTTGAGAAAAAGCGGAACATACATGGTAGGGACATTTTTGCTAGGCTCAGAAACAATTGGATGTAGTAGTATCTAGCAAATAAGCCCCTGTCTGAAGTCATCTATTTAGAAGACTTAATTCAAATTAGGCTAAGGCAGCAGCCTCAGATCTCTTCCTGAAGCAGGTTTCTTTGTGTGAATCTCTTGGGAAGGAACATGAGGAGGGTAAAAGGCTCCCTCTGAGTCCTGTTTCTTAATAAACAGCTTAAAATCAATATCCCAAAAAACAGCTTCAGGGTGGCAAATCTTTGTTTCCTTTTAGTATTTATTTTTTAATAGTTGAAGTTTAAAATCTGTATCTCCATTAAAGAAATGTGATGGAATATTTGAATATCCTATAAACCTCCCAACCAATATCAAATGAAGTATTTTAATGATTTCATACACACTCAAGTAGTAAATAAATAAATAAATCCACGATGGCAGTACTCATTGCCTGATTCCACGTTCTCTGACTTTTCCTGGGAATGATTTTCAATTGTGACATTAAAATGTGTGCACTGCTCAAGTTAAATATAAAGCAAAACAATCATTAGCATGGGGGAGTTCAGGCTCACTCTGTTGAAGCTTAGAAATGGCCTCTTAGACGTATAGGTGAGAGGATGAAGCTGTTGACCTGAGAATTGTCAGCTCTAATTCTAGCTTCACATGTGGTTTTCACTGTGACGTGGGTGAAAATACAGCCTCTGTGCATATACTCTTTTTTTTTCATTTATAAAAGGAAGATATTAAAACATCAATCATTCTCATCATGGCTTATGAAACTCCCCTGAATCAAATATGAATGCTTCAAATGAGTTATGATCCCACTTGATTTGATGCAGCATCAAGTACCACCCATGAATCTGATACAGTTAGATCAAATTTTTATATATAGATGAAAATGTTCAACATTTACTTGCCTGTTACTTTAAGTAATAATTACTGAGCATTAATTATGTGTAAGTCAATGTTTTTCAAATTTCTTATCCTGCCTTACAGTCTAGTGATGAATAAAAAAAAATGTTTAAAAATAAAGGTGATTCAAAAACAGTGAGTTTTATATAATTTTTAAAAATATTTTTTATTGATTTTTTACAGACAGGAAGGGAGAGGGATAGAAAGTCAGAAACATCGATGAGAGAGAAATATTGATCAGCCGCCTCTTGCACACCCCCTACTGGGGATGTGCCCTCAACCAAGGTACATGCCCTTGACCAGAATCGAACCCTGGACCCTTAAGTCTGCAGGCTGATGTTCTATCCACTGAGCCAAAATGGATTCGGCAAAAACAGTGAGTTTTATATTTATGAGCTGTTTAAACATAAGGAGCCATGTGAGGGACATTTTTCATGGCAAAGACATTGAAAGGAAGTTTCAAAATGGAAGCCACATTTTATGAGTGACTTGGAAGATAGATACAATTTGAAATTATGATGATAAAGGGTTAGAACTTTTAATTTGGAGGAAAAACAAGAATAAAATATGGCTGGCAGAAATGTACAAGCAGTGTGCACAGCCAAACAGCTCATTTTGACTTGACTTGCACAGATGGTGCATATAATAAAATGCTAAAGGTTGAAGTTACTAAGTGAGTTCAGAATCAGAATATAGAGAGACTTGAAGGCCAGATAAAGCATTTTCATGTTATATTTTTGGGAGAGTTAATCAGAGTTGTGAGTGACAAGATTAAAAGGCGAGAGGCAGAGTTAGGAGGCTGGTGTAATAGTTCAAAAGTGGGATACTACACTAAATATGGCTTTTCTTTACAAGCAGTTTACTCAGGGGGGGGGGGGGGAAGTTAGACCTGAAAATAACTTGCAGCCTTTAGTAGCTGACATCACTTTAAATTATTTATTTTCTTATTAAATTTGTGTGTAATAGGTCATCTCCATCCTTCAAACTGGATTTTTTTCCTTTTTGGAAAACTCAATATTTGAAAGAAAAGGTAACTTTTTTGGTTGTTTCCTATTTCTTCCTTGTTCCTACTATAATTTTTTTTCTCAAATAAGAGCTCTTATTTTTTTTTTTAGCTAAAGATTTTCTGTCCTTTCTTTCCCCCCATCAGGCAGTGAATGTACACTCCTATTGTGACATAGTGTGTTTCCATGGGGATGGAAGTAATAGAGCACATTTAGCACTATGGGCTTGATCCAGCTAAAAATATTGGTTAAGAGCTTGAAATGTGAAATGTGAGGCTCTGTAAGGCTATAGGGTGTTGGCTCTATTTTGGTGTTGATATCTTCATTGAGAATGCCAGGGTTTTATGGAATCATAAAGCCATTAAAAGGGAGGGATAACCCTTCAGAGGAGACTTCTGTGCCATTTGAACTAGTTAGGGAAAATGTAGCATTCTCCTTCTTTAAAAAAACAAACAAAAAACTCCAAACAAACCTATTCCCTCTAAATTCTTGTTTAAGTCAATATAAAAGTTAGATTTATGCTAGGTTGGAGCCAGTTGGGAGCATCAAAAACTAGTTTTTGCTAGTAATTATCCTTCAAGATATCTTTGGGAATTCTTTTTTATAAAATAATATATTTTTTGGTTTTATTGAGGTACAATTGACACATAACACTATATACTTGTAAGGTGTATATTTTGATAATTTGATACATTTATATAATAAGAAATGATTACCACACTAGGGTTAGTGAACACTTTTACTACTTCATATAATCACCCTTTTTTCTGTTTTAAAATTCTTTATTATTTAGAGTATTACATAAGTCTCATTTTTCCCCCATTGATCTCTCCCCAGCTGCCCACCAGCACATGCCCTCACCTCCCTACTACTGTCTGTGTCCATTGGTTATATTCATATGCATGCATCCAAGTCCTTTGGTTGATCTTTTACTCCCTCATTCCCTACTGTCTGTGTCCATTGGTTATATTCATATGCATGCATCCAAGTCCTTTGGTTGATCTTTTACTCCCTCATTCCCCACCTTGCCTCATAGGTTGGACAGTCTGTTCCATGCTTCTATGTCTTTGGTTCTATTTTTGTTCATCAGTTTATGTTGTTCATTATATTCCACAAATGAGTGAGATCATGTGATATTTATCTTTCTCTAACTGGTTTATTTTGCTTAGCATAATGCTCTCCAGTTCCACCCATGCTGTTGCAAATGATAAGAATTCCTTCTTTTTTGTAGCATTCCATTGTGTAGATGTACCACAGTTTTCTAATCCGCTCATCTGCTGATGGACATTTAGGTTGCTTCCAAATCTTAGCTATTGTAAATTGTGCTGCTATGAAAATAGGAAGCCATATATCTTTTCTGATTGGTGTTTCTAGTTTCTTGGGATATATTTCTAGAAGTAGTATTCCTGGGTCAAATGAGAATTTCATTTTCAGTTTTTTGAGTAAACTCCATACTGTTCTCTACAGTGGCTGCACCAGTCTGCATTCCCACCAGCAGTGCACGAGGGTTCCTTTTTCTCTGCATCCTTGCCAGCACTTGTCATTTTTGATTTGTGATGATAGGCATTCTGACAGGTGTGAGATGGTACCTCATTGTCATTTTTATTTGCACCTCTCAGATGATTAGTGACTTTGAGCATATTTTTATACGTCTCATGGCCTTCTGTGTGTCCTCTTTTGAAAGGTATCTATTTAGGTCCTTTGCCCATTTTTTGATTGGATTGTTTATCTTCCTTTTGTTAAGTTGTATGAGTTCCCTATAAATTTTGGAGCTTAAACCCTTATTGGAGATAACATTGATGGCAAGTATGTTCTTCCATGCAGTGGGCTTTCTTCTTTTTTCGTTTTGTTGCTGGTTTATTTTGCTGTGCTATTTATTTTGAGGTAGTCCCATTTGTATATTTTCTCCGTAGTTTCCATTGCCCTAGGGAGCTATGTTAGTAAAGATGTGAGCACCAAACCAGACTGGGCTTGGGTCTCACACAATTCACTCATGTGAGTGCAAAGACAGACAGAAATGTATCCAGGCAGATACAGTGCACATTTTCACAGAAGAGTATGTAACAGCACTGTTTGTTCTACACCCATTGGTAAGTCATCTTTTTGGTGGCAATCTGTGTTAGTTAATTGCCATAATCAAGAGTAAAAATTAAAACTTTTCTATCTCTATGACAAGCAGATCCTTACAACTTGGAGCAAGGCAATTATCTATAACTAGGGGCCCATTGCACAAAATTCATGCACTGGGGAGGAGTCCCTCAGCCCAGGTTGCCACTTCTCACATACTGGGAGTCCTGAGGGGATGTCCTTACTGATTGCTTAGGACTGCTCCCTGTTGAGAGAAGGCCTAAGCCACAATCTGGCCTCCCTTTGCAGGACGTGACTGGGCTGATTAGGGGAAGGCACCAGCCCCATCCCCCAACTACTGCAGCCACTTCCAATCAGTGTAGCCACCATGGTATTTTCATCAACATGGACCACAGTCCCTTTTCCATGAAAAAATGACAAAATTTTTAGGTATTTTCAAGATGTGTCTTTCATAAGATATAATCTTTCTTTCTTTCATTCTTTCTACTCACCTGAGGATATGTTTATATTGATTTTTTTTTCCCTTCTGATCACAGGCTTGGCTCCTCCCCAAGCTTAAAGCCTGGGCCCTATGCTTTAGGCTTGAGCAGGGGGCCCTGCACCTCAGATCTTCAGCTTGGTCTAAGGCTTTAGGCTTGAGCAGGACCCCCCTGCCCCGCCTCTCCGATGGCTGGTTTGGAGTGACCTGGGGGCCAAGAATGTTCCTGGGACCCAAGTTCATATGTAAATTAACTACTATCTTTGTTGGGTTAATTTGCATACTCACTCTGATTGGCTGTGGGCACAGCAGAGGTATGGTCAATTTACATGATTATCTATTATTAGTTAAGATAATAAAAGTGTAATTTGAGGGGCAATGAGGGAGGAAGACAGAGGCAGTTAGGGGTGATCAGGCAGGCAGGTGAGTGGTTAGGGGTGATGAGGCAGGCAAGCAGAATGGTTAAGGGCAATCAAGCAGGCCTTCAGGCAAGCAGTTCAAGCAGTTAGGAGCCAAGGGTCCCAGATTTTAGAAGGTGCAAGCAGGGCTGAAGGACCACCCCTCACCACCAATCCTTCCCCCTCCCCCCCGTTCCCTTGCACAAATTTTGTGCACCTGGCCTCTAGTAAAAGCATAATATGCTAATTAGACCAGTTGTCCTTCTAGACAAAGCCAGGGCTGCTAGGGAAGCCCAGTCCTGGGTACCTGCCAATGGCCAGAGAAAAGTCCGGTTCTAGGTGCCAGAGGGAAGCTGGTGCTGGCAGCCTGGTGAAGGAAGGCCTACTCTTGCATGAATTTCATGCATCAGGCCTCTAGTTAGTAATATTGAGCATATTTCCATGTTCCTATTGGCCATTTGTATGTTTTCTTTGAAAAAATGTCTATTCAGTTCATTTGCCAATGTTTTAATTGGATTGTTTACTTGCCATTTAGTTGCATGAGTTATTTATATATTTTACATATTAATCCCTTATTGATACATGGATTATAAATATATTCTCCTATTTCATAGGTTGCATTTTCATTTTGTTATTTTTAAATTTTTACTTATTTATTTATTTATTTTATTGTGTCAAAGCCTTTTACTTTGATGTAGTCCTATTTCTTTTCTTTTTGCTTTTGGTATCATATTAAAAAATGTGTTGCCAGTTCAATGTCAAGATGTTTTCCCCTATATTTACTTCTAGGGGTTTTACTGTTTCAGGTTTAAACTTAAGTCTTTCATTCACTTTGGGTTGATTTTTGGGTATAGTGCAAGATAGGGGTATGCTTTCATTCTGCATGTGATTATACAGTTTCTCTAACACCATTCCTTAAAGAGACTGTCCTTTTTCTATGGAATCCTCTTGAATCCCTTGTCAAATATTAATTACCACATACTGAAGGACTTTTTTTGGTGCTATTAGTTCTGTTTCATTGATTTATTTGTCTATTTATATGCCAATATATAGTTTTGATTACTGAAGCTTTGAAATATAGTTTGGAATTAGGAAGTATGATGCCTCCAGCTTTTTTCTCCTTTATCTAATTTCTTTAGCTCTTTAGAAACTTTCGTGGTTTTATACACAAAAATACAAATTTTAGATTTTTTTTTCAATTTTGGTGAAAAATGATAATTAGAATTTTGATAGAGGTTGCATTGAATATATGCTTGGTGAAATACAGATATTTTAACAATATTAACTGTTCTAATACATGGACTTGGGATATATTTTTATTTATTTAACTTATTTATTTTATTTATTAAATTTCTTTAATCAAAGTCTTACAGTTTTCAATGTACAGATCTTTTACCTTCTTGATTAAATTTATTCCTAAGTAATTTATGTTTCTTAATGCTATTGTGAATAAATTGTTTTCTGAATATTTTCCAAATATTTAATTGTTATCTATAGAAACACAACTTATTTCTATAAGTTGATTTTGTATACTGATTGAATTTGTTGATTAGTTCTAACATTTCTAATAAGATTTTCTACCAGATCATCTGCAAACCGAAACGATTTTACTTCTTCCTTTATTATTCAGATGTCTTTTATTTCATTTTTTGCTTAATTACTCTGGTTAGGACTTCCAGCCCTATGGTAGTGATGATAATGGATGCATTGGTCTTATTTCTTATCTTAAAAACAAAACTTTCAACCTTTTATTTAGTACTAATGGCCTGGTGCACAGAATTCATGCACACTAAAAGGGAATTAATTAGAGGAAATATTTTAATGTTGCTATTTGCCCTTTCTCTATAATAGAAGTGTCCAGCCGGCCCCACCCACATTGGGCAACATCAAGACCTGGCCGGCCCCACCCTCATCAAGCCCCGCTGGGCAGGGGACTTGGCCTCATGTCCTGGCGCCGGGGCGGGGGCATGGCCTTAGCTCTCCAGTAAAGCCCCACTGGGCCGGGGGTTCAGCCTCAGGTCCCCTGTCCTGGCCTGGCACCAAGCAGGCTTAGGTCCCTGTTGATCAGCATGATGCCATGACAACCATTTGTATATTAGCCTTTATATTTATGTGATGTATCACATTTTTTATTTGAATATATTGAACAACAGTTGCATTCTAAAGATAAATCCCACTTAATCGTGGTGTATAACCTTATTTAACTTGTTTTTTTTTAATTTGGTTTATTAGTATTTTGTTGAGAATATTTGCATTTATATTCATCAGGGATTTTGGCCTTTGTTCCTTATCTGACTATGGTACCAGGGTAATCATGACCTTGTAAAATGAGTTGGGAAGTATTTCTTCCTCTTCTACTTTTAGAAGAGTTTGAAATGATTAGCATTCATTCTTCTTTAAATGCTTGGCACAATTCACCAGAAAAACCTTCCATTCTTGAGCTTTTATTTGTGGAAATAATTTTTGATTGATTTTAGAGAGAAGGGGAGAGAGAGAGAGAGGAAAAAAAGAGAGAGAAAGAGAGAGAGAGAGACTTTGATGTGAGAGAAGCATTGGTCATTTGCCTCCTGCACACATCTAACTGGGAATTGAACCCACAACCTAGGTATGTGTCCTGACTGGAATTGAACTCACCAACTTTTGGTGCATGGGAGGACAACCAACTGAGTCACATGGGCCAGAGATGTTGAAAGATTTTTTTTATTTCAGATTCAATTCCTTTGGTCTATTCAGATTTCCTGTCTCTTCATGTTTCAGTCTGGGTCATTTATATGTTTCTAGAATTTCACTACTTTTTTAGGTTATCCTATTTGTTGGCTTATAATGGCATAATTGTCTCATATGATTCTTTGTGTTTCTCTGGTATTTCATAATGCCTTCTTTTTCATTTATGAATTCAGTTTTTTTAGTCTTCTTTATTTTATTTTTCTTGGTTTGTCAACTTTATCTTTTAAAAAATCCAACTCTTAGTTTTGTTGATCCTTTGTATTGTTTTTATAGTCTCTATTTCATTTATTTTTGTTCAGATATTTATAATTTCCTTCCTTTTGCCTGTCTTGGGCTTAGTTTTTATTCATTTTTTAGTTTCTTGAAGTTAGTTTTTTTAAAAAAAAATATATTTCCTGCTCTTAATATAGCATTTGTCACTGTAAACTTCCTCTTAGAATTGTTGTTGCAGCATCCTATATGTTTTGATATGTTGTGTTTCCATTTTTACTTGTTTAAAAATTGTTTCTGGTTTCTATTTGATTTCTTCTTTAACCCATTGGTTGTTCAGGAGTGTTCTGTTTTATTTCCACATATTTGTGAATTTTCCAATGTTCCTCCTGTTATTGATTTCTAGCTTCATACCATTGTGGTCAGTAAAGACACAAGGTATGATTTCAATTTTTAAAAACTTGTTAAGAACTGGCTTGTGACATACCATATGAATTATCCTAAAAAAATGTTCCATGTGCACTTAGAAGAATATGTATTCTGCTGCTGTTGGATGAAATGCTCTGTAAATATCTGTTAGATTCATTTGTTATAAGTATAGTTTAAATATAATGTTTCCTTAATGATTTTCTGTTGGAATGACCTATTCATTATTGAAAGTGTGGTATTTGTGTTCCCTACTCTTATTATACTGTTGTTTTCTCTCTTCAGAGTTATTAGTATTTGGTTAAAATATTTAGCTGTCCTGATGTTTAGTAAATGTATATTTATAATTATTATATTCTCTTGGCAAATGACCCTTTATCATTCTATAATAACCGTTACCATCTCTTGTTACATTTTTTCGACTTGAAGAACTTCTTTCAATATTTCCTATAAAGCAGGTCTAATTGTGATGAACTCCATCAACTTTTCTTTGAGGGTCTATCTCACATGAAGGACAACTTTGCTGGATAGAATATTCTTCGTTGGTTTTTTAAAAAATCTCTCAGCACTTAGAATATATCAATTCACTCTTTCCTGGCATGTAAAGTTGATGCTGAGAAATCTTCTCACAGCCTTATGGGGGTTCCCTTATTAGTTATAAGCTTCTTTTCTTATTGTTTCCAGGATACTTTTTTTGTCCTTGATATTTGATAGTTTTACTATATTATGTCATAGAGAAGATCTGCTAATAGATATAACAATTTGAGGAATTATAAGCCATTGTTTCTTTAAATAAGCTCTGTCCCCTTCTCCCTCTCTTCTCTTTCTAGAACTTCCATAATTAGAAAATTGTTTCTGTCCTAGCTAGTTTGGCTCAGTGGATAGAGTGTCAACTTGCAGATTGAAGGGTCCAAAGTTTGATTCAGGTCAGGGGCACATGCCCAGGTTGTGGGCTCAATCCCCAGTAGGCAGGAGACAGCCAATCGATGATTCTCTCTTATCATTGATATTTCTATCTCTCTCTGTTTCTCCCTTCCTCTCTCAAATCAATAAAAAATATATTTTAAAAAAATTTAATGTGATCCTCTACATCAGGGATGAGGAACATCTGGCCCATGGGCTGTATAAGGCCCAGAAATCCTTTGGTATGGCTTTGCAAAGGCAGTAGGGGTGAATTAATGCAATGTTTCACCACATATAGTGGGCTAATTTTTAAGTTGATAATTTTGTATGGGCTGCTAATGATGTCATAGATATCCAAATGACTCTTGGAAGAAAAAAAGTTCCCTATTCTTGCTCTAGATCACACAAGGTTTCTTCGCTTTTTAAATTTTTTTCTCTGATCTCTGACTAGATAATTTCAAAGGTCCTATCATGTAATTAACAGATTATTTGATCCATTCTGCTTAAATGCTCTCTTGCATTTTTATTTTCATTCATTATACTCTTCAACTCCATAATTTTTGTGTGATCCTTTCTATAATTTCTATCTCTTTGTTAAACTTATCATTTCTTTTATGTATTGTTTTTTCTGATTTCATTGAATTTTCTTGTAGCTCATTGAGCTTCTTGAAAACAGGTATTTTACATTGGATAAACTTCAGATCTCCACGTCTCAGGATAGAGTTAATGGAAGATTATTGTGAACTTTTGATGGTGTCGTGTTTTCTTAATTTCTTATGCTCCATGGAGTCTTGTGTTGCTGTTTTCACTTTTGAAGTAGCATTCATTTCATCAAGTCTCTATTAATTGACTTTGGGAAAAGCAAGCAAGCAACCAAACAAACTAAAACTTTCTTTTAGCCCTGCTAGGGATTCTGAAGCTTTCTCAGATCATTTATAGATATACCTGCCCTATACTTCTTGTTCCCTTTTGTGACAAAATTTTAAAGATTACATCCCTCTTCTTGATCCTACAGTGCACCATGCTTGGTGCTGACAGCCTCTCTTTTACTTTCTAAAAGGCAGAGGCAGAGGCAAAGCTAAAGTTTGTTGTCTTTTCCTTGCCCACATAATCTTGCTGGTTACTGCATGTCATCACTAGCTATATGTTAAAACTTGCTCTCACTGCTGACAGAAACATGGACAAGGATCTGGCCACAGGGTGGGCATGTATGTGGATGAGGTATGTGGAGCATTGGGGTGACCATTGGCCAGTTAGACCAATCTGTGGGTGATAAATCTTGAGTGGCTTTTGGGCAAGCTTCTTCTTGGAGTCCTCAATATGGGTTAGTAGGATGTCCATCTTTTTAATGCCTTCCAAGAGTCCTACTTACCACTTTACTAGTTTCTTCCTGTTTCCCAGTTGTAAAGCTCATGACTCAGTACACAGGATGAGGCAAAAGTGAAATAAATCTTAGCCGCTGCCTCTGCTGCCAGTGAGGGAGGCCCACCGAGAGCAGAGCCCACCCCGTCCCGGGCCCAGGGAGTGGGCCGCCTCAGAGCACGGCTTCCTTGCCTGCAGCCTTCCCAGCCCGCCTGCCATGCTAGCGAGGGAGCCTGCGCAGGGCCGTGGCCACACACCTTCTGCTCGCTGCCCGAGCGAGCTCATAGTCTGTCCGTCTCCCCTGAGAGCCAGCGCCAAGGCGGAGCAGACCTACTCGTGGAGCGTGACAGAGGACCAAGAGGTTGTACCCAGAACACTCTTTGTGGTCTGAGACTCTAAACACCTAAACCTGGGGACTCTGAAAGCCTGAATGTGTGAAATGAGAGCAGCGGAGGTTACTATGGCAGAGTCAGCCAGAGCCTCCCCATTCTTCCCTCTTGTCATCCTCCTGCTCACCTGCAGCAGCAGGCCCGGCCCTGGGGCATCAAGGATAAGAAAACATCTATCAGCGGAGGAGCCATGTGACCCTGGGGAGCCATGTGACCCAGGGAGCGGTATGACCCAGGGGAGCCATGTGTGCCAGAGGAGTGGTGTGAATCAGAGGAGGAGCAGATTCTATTCATGTAGTCCTGAGAAATTTGGACAGTTTGCAGCCATTTGCTACAGAACATTTTGTTGTATTTCCCTACAAAAACAAATGGGAGTGTCCCACTTGAAATTCAAATACGGAAGAAAAAAAAATCTGAGGAACAGAATAAACTGGTGAATATAATAGAATCAGGGGCAAAGAAAGGGAGTGGACTGATAGTTATCAGGGGGATAAGGGGGTGGGGGTGCAGTAAGAGACTGGATTAAAATCGTATAACCAATGGATGAAGACAATGGGGGAGAGAGGGAGTAAGAGCAGAGGGTGGGATGGGAACTGGGTGGTAAGGAGCTTTGGGGGAGAAAAAGGAGAAACAATTGTAATAATCTGAGCAATAAAGATTTATTTTTTTTAAAAAGTGAAATGAATCTCTTTGATAGTGTCCTCTACATTTGGGGAATCATTCATACACTTTCATTCTCTCCTTTAGGAGAAACCATGAGCCCAGAAGTTCCCTCTAGCACTGAGCTATACCACCTTGAAGGAGGGGTGATGGAGGTAAGTCAAACTATTTCTCTGTACTTTCACAAATAAGGCTTTTTCACTAGTGGCCCAGTGCATGGAATTTGTGCACATTATAAAGGGGATTAATTAGAGGAAATATTTTAATACTGCTATTTGCCCTTTCTCTATAATCAGAGATGAAAAAAAAATTAGTAAAATGCATATGAAAACCTTTCTCCTGTCAGAGTCTGGGGTGTTCTGTGGGACCCATAGTTAAGTCCTAGCTCACCCGTGGTGCCTCAAAATCACATGAGATCCAGACCCAGCCAGCCCCACCCCCATTGGGCGAGATCCAGACTTGGCCAGCCGCACCCCCATCAAACACCACTGGGTAGGGAGTGCAGCCTCAGGTCCCCTGTCAAATCCTACCAGCAAGAGGTGCAGTGAATCCTCCGGCTGGGAGCTGGGTGGGGAGTAAAGCCTGAGGTCCCCCAGTTTGGCACTGGGGTGGGGGTACAGTCTGAGGTCCCCCATCAAGGCCTGCCAGGCAGGGGGCATGGCCTGAGGTCACCCATCAAACCCTGCTGGGCTGGGGGTGCAGCCTAAGGTCCTCTGACCTGATGCCTGGGTGGGGGCCTTGGCCTGAGGTCCCCTGTCAAGGTGGGGGGGGCAGGCTCAGGTCCCCTGAGCTGGCCCAATGCCACACAGCCTTAAGTCCCTGCTGATTGCTCCTTAAGGCTCATTACAGGAACTCGGCCTCCACCATGGGTGCAGACATCATGTGTTATGGAAATCCTGCCTCCACTGTGGATGCTGCCATTTTTTGTGACAGCATGATGGTCAATTTGCATATTGCCTCTTTATTAGATAGTATCTTTGTGACAATGTGATGGTCTATTTGCATATTCTCTCTTTATTAGATAGGATAGTGTCCTCCAAGGACTCCTGATAGGGGCTGGGGCCAGTTCATAGGCCACTGCAAGATCCACAGCTGGGACCAAGGTGTGTATGTCTGTTACCTAGCACACAGGTGGGTGAGACTCTTCTCAGGCTCCTTGATATATGGTGCTGTATTCTATAGCACCCACAAAGGTACTTTTATTTGTGGCTGGGTGCCAAATTGTTGTTCTCAGGAGGGATATGAGAGGGAAGTTATTTATTCAGCCATATTGTTAACATCACACCAGGAAGATATTTAATTCTGGATTTTAAAAAGGGATATAGAAAGATAATTTAAGGATAATTAAAACTTTACTATAAAATGAACAATTATTTGATTAGTTAGCAATTAATCACAGTAGATGCCTGTGAGTCACTGTTACTCATAGATTGTTCTTGTTTCCTTATAGCTACATCCTGAATTGACTTTGGAACATATTCTTCCCATTTTGTCAGCCTTGTAATTTTTGTGGGATTGCATTCATCTCCAAGCCTTGCTGGGGGCTCTTGATGCTTAATCCAAACATAAAAGCTATTGATTGCTTCAAGAATAGGTAAGGATGGTAGAGTATATTATTTTGGAAAACATTCATACACTCATACCCACATGCAAGTCTTCTTCCCCATCCCAGTGATGTTCATCTTGGCCATGTGAAATGTTTTGACTAATGCAAATGAAATGTGAAGACTGATGATATATGCCACAACCAAGCAATTACTGTATTTTTTAAATATATGAAATTTTAATATGTTTGTGTACAATAGCCTAAAAAAAGCCAATTCTCTATGTAAACTTCCTTATTACACAGTTAAATCTTTAGTCAAAAGCCCAATTCTAGAAATATGGTCTTGAAAATCATATATCTACATATACACAAAGACAAATAAATTACCTTATGATGCATCATCATCCACTGTAGCATAGATGGCTTGATCCCTGCTCCCAGTTTTATTTATTTTTTGTTCAGGTTCATGTTCATCACTCTGCTTCTTCAATGGCACCTCAGTTAAGTCCTTCCCATCCCCAGACTCCACAGCCTTACCAGGTTTCCCTCCCTTCCCACAAGCTTCCCCTTTGGTGGTCAGCTGTGCCAGACTTCTCAAATGTACAATGACTTTTTCTCTGATCCTCAAAATCTCTGTCTAGACCATCAATTATTCATCTCTTTCCACATTTGTATAAGTTCTAATTATCAAATCCCTTATCCTACAAAACTCATAGTAACTGTCCCTTTTTTAAAAATCTGACAGAGTCGTCAAGCGAATCCAACCACAGGAGGGGAAGGTGGTGGGGAGGTACTTTGCCATGTATATTCACAACTAAACATTTTCTGGTGAGCCTGAGGCACTGTTGGTTAACAGGATAGCATTCAGGAAGGATAATTACATGCAGAGCCAAAAAGAGCATAAATAAATTAGAGTGTACCCAGTATTTCCCCGTGTATCAATCATGGTACTTACTTTGATATTCTTCAGAGAGCAATGGTCACTGTTTTACTTCTGTTTTGTGGATATCAAGCAAAAATCCTCTTCTGGCCAATTCCGACATGGAGCTTTAGAGAGAATAAGATTCTGAGAAACAGTTCTCACCTTAACAAAGAGAGATGGTATAAGACACTGCAGTGGGTATGTGTCTTATTGGGGCTACTTTTTCAATCTGGATGAGAATGAAGAATATGTAGAGTGGAGCTCATAGCAGGGACAGAGCTTCAACAAGCCAGCTGTTGTATAACATAAACAAAAATAAATATGTGATGTAATAAGCCACTGAGATGCTGGGGTTGTTTTATAGCACACTTGACCAATAGTGAAATTGATACGGGGAGTGAGAGACTGCCCAAACCAAAAGCTAAAAAAATATGTGTAATTTTTTGGTTGTTGACTAGAAAGGAAACAGAACTCTGGAGAGTGATTCATGTTTTCAATGTTTGATATATTAAATAAAATACACAATGGATTGCTTGGACGTAATCCCACTCCACTAAAGCTGAGGGGGAAAGAAACAAAGTTTGGAATGAAAAAACTAAAACTCTATAAACAGACAAAATTATCTATGTAGAGCATCACAAGATGTCCATCAAATACTATTAAAATTAAGAAGTTAAATGAGCAAATCCACAGAATAGAAGGTCCACATTTAAAACATGTGTTTTTATATCCTTCAACTAAAAATTGAAAATAAAATAGAAATATAGAAGTGTTTCCAGTAAAATATGTAGGATTTGATTAAAGAAAAGTTATGCAGAGCTATAAACTGGAAACTACTAAGCATTGCTAAGAAAAATGAAAGAAATGTAAACAAATAATGCAATAGACTAAATTCATAGATTGGAAATCTCAACATTTTCATGATGGCCATTCTCTTTAAATCCAGCTGAGTAATAACGGCAATAAAAATTTTAAAAGACAGAGGAATCATTTTACCATTTTGGTAGAAAATAAAAGATATTTTGAATTTACATAGCACTCTTTAAACTGCCTGACTCTAGATTTACTCTTTAGAAAAACATATATAGCTGAAAATGGTTTGGCTCAGTGGATAGAGCGTCAGCCTACAGACTGAAAGGTCCCAGGTTTGATTCTGGTCAAAGGCATGTACTCTGGTTGTGGGCATATCCCCAATAGGGGGTGTGTATGAGGCAGCTGATCGATGTTTCTCTCTCATCAATGTTTCTGACTCTCTATCCCTCTCTCTTCCTCTCTGTGAAAAATCAATAAAATATATTTTAAAAAAGAAAAACATATATATTAATGAAATGGAAGAGAAATTCCAGAAGTAGATCCACACATATTTTATTAATTGATTTTTCCACAAAATTACCAATGTAATTTATTGGAAGAAATTATAACTTTCAACAATTGGTGTTAAGACACTGAGTATCTGCATGAAAAAAAATAAACATCAAACTATTGCTTTATACAGTGGTATACATGGAAAAGCAAAAAAAAAAAAAATAAAAAAATACATTATTTCCACACAAAAAACACACAACATAGTTCAGATTCTTTATGACCTTGGAATAGACAGATTTCTTAGGTTACATAAAAACAAAACATTAATAAAAAGATAATTGAGTTTTGGCCACGTTAAACACATATATTTTTCAAAAAAACATTCTATTTATATTTCAGCATTCTATTTATATTATTTATGACATATTTATGATATATATATTATTTTTAATAGCCAAAACTTAAAACAACACATATTTTAATCAACAGAGGACTTGATAAACAAATTGTGTTATATTTACAGAATGTAATACTACTCAACAACAAAAAGGTGAATAGCTGATACAGTAAAGAAAAAATGTAGCCCTAACCCATTTGGCTCAGTGGATAGAGTGTTGGCCTGTGGACTGAAGGGTCCCAGGTTTGATTCCAGTCAAAGGCATGCACCTTGGTTGAGGGCACATCCCTAGTAGGGAGTGTGCAGTATGCAACTGATCAATGTTTCTCTCTCATCAATGTTTCTAACTCTCTATCTCTCTCCCTTCTTCTCTGTAAAAATCAATTATATATATATATTTTATATATATTATATATATATATATTTTACAGATATATATATATATATATATATATATATATATATATATATATATATATATATATAATTATATATATATCTGTAAAAACATGGTGAATTCTCTAAAACATGTTTAGTGCTAAAAGCCAGACACAAATTGTACATACTGTATGATGAAGGCTGGCAAAAGTTTTCTGTAAGGATTGTATTTTAGGTTTTCTGTGCCATATGGTCTCTATCACAATTTCTCAGGCCTACCACTGTAGCATGAAATCAGCAATATACAAGATTCATGCAAGTGAGTGTAGCTATGTTCTAATAAAGTTTTGTTTTTAAAAATAGCTGCCAAGCTGGATTTCACCCATGAGCCATAGTTTACCAATCTCTGCAGTATGATTTATATATGTGAAGTTCTAGAATAGGCAAAACTAATCCATTGTGATAGAATTCAAAATAGTGATAGCCTAAGGTGGGGGAAGGGAAGTGACTTGCTGTAAAGGGGCAGGAGAGAATTTTCTGGTGTGAAGTAAATGTTTGATGACTTGATTGGAGGGGTGGCCACACAGAGTGCATATTTGTCAAAGATTATTAACATATTTTATGTAGAAAGAACAGCATGTGCAGAGGCGTGGAGATAGGAGAAAAAATAAAGAGAGTGCAGCCAATCTCAAGAAAATTTGCATTACTGAAGCTCCAAGTAGAAAACATTAAAAAGTTAGGGTGAAATTTTAGAAAGATTTGGAACCTGGTGTGACCTGGAGACTTTGATAGTGAGTGGTATATGCTATATACCATATATTATATACCATGCTAGGGGCCAAGTGCACAAATTGGTGCACCTTGAAAGGAACTGTGAACCACAAGGCTACAGTAGGCACAGAGGCAGGTCTAGGTCCATCTTCTGTGACACTGCCTGGCCCCTCCCACCACGCCCTGGTCCCCTGTCTGCCTGCAGCCCCACTCCTGCTGCCACTGCTCTCATGTGGTGATGGTGCCAGCCCAGCTTGTACCTGATGATGGTGTGGAGCTACTGGGCCAGTGCAGTCGGCTGGTGTGAGCGGTGGCTGCTGCTCCAATTGCCTTGCCCCTCAGGAGCAGGGGAAGGTGGAGAAGCCTTGAGAGGTGGTTGGGGCCAGCAGCTGCCGCTCATACCCACTGACAGCATTGAGCAATTGGGACTGACACCGGACACAGCAGTGGGTGCAAGCAGCAGCTCCGGCACTGGCTGTGGGTTTGAGTAGGGCCAGCATTGGCATTGGGTGCAAGCACCCAATGGGTCCGTGACGTGTGGAAGCAAAGAATTTTCAGTAACCACCAGAGGCTTGCCCCAATGACAGTGACCGGTACCCCACCTTGTTCTGGTGCCCGCACTCACCTGCTCCACCATCCCACTGTGGCTGACACCTGCCATGTTCTGAGCTCTCCACGTGCTGCCAATGTCCGCTATATTCCGCTCGCTTGCCCCCTGGTTGTCAGCACACGTCATAGTGACTGGTTGTTTGGTTGTTTCGGTTGTTCCACTGTTTGGTCTATTTGCATATTAGCCTTTTATTATATAGGATTAGTGTTTATGAACCACATCTATTAGTGACCATTTTAATTTATTAAGCTTCATTTCAAACTTCTGATTTAGGTCTATAGCTGGATATTAAATCTGTATTCAATGTTAGTTTTTAGAAGACCCAAGACAATTTATGTCTAATATCCCTACATTCCTAAGCAAGGATATAATAACTCAATAGGGCTTACAAAGGAGGGCTGATTTAAATATGTTTTGTCATCCTCAGCCCCTCAACTACATTAAGTATATTGCAGTGTAGGCATAGATGTGACCAAATTTGGGGGGAGAATTTCTTTGGAAAGCATTGCTAGAATGTTATTGACCCCCCCCCCCCCACACACACACATCTTGAAGAGGCTGTTTCCTTCTCACTTAAACCTAGAAGGGCTTCCAGGAGACAGATTGAGAACTTCAGCTGTGTCTCAAATAATTGTAGGCTGCTGAGAAAGTAGTTCTCTACCCACTCCTGAGAAAGCACAGACACAGTAGCTTAGGGAACATCTTGTAAACCCTGTTATTCCAGGCCAAAGATGACCTTGTGTTTTCCAGGTTAAGAAAAACAAAACAAATAAATAAATAAAAAATGTAAGATTTTGTTTAAGCGAAGTGAAGTGCCCCCAAATATAGTGTCCTTATAGAATTGCTTAACAACTAGTAAGGGCCTTTACCTACAGGAGACAGAACCTGGGCTGAGGCAACTGCTGGGCATTTCCTAGCAAATGAAGTGCTCTGAAAAACTGAGTAAAAAGAAAGAATTGTTTTACACTCACAAGCCTAGAGGAAACCAATACCAAATTACCAGATTTTCCTGTCCCATTTTTTCTTCCCTCACTTCAGTCCTGAGGAACTATACACAGCCCATGGAGTGGGGAAGCAGAATTGGAAGAACAGATAAAAAAAGAAAAAAGAAAGAAAAAAGAAAGGAAACCCTTTTTCATTGTGGCATCTGTTTGAAAGCAGGCACAATTAAAAATTCAAGACATGTAGAGACTATAGACAATTTTTTGGGGGGATGTCTTTTAAATGTTTTTATTTTCTCTTTATTTTATTTTACCTTCTTCCACTCCCCCCTCTCCACTATTGTCAGTGTTCATGAGTTCTTTCTCTATTGCTCAATCCCCTCTCACCCCCTACTCCCCAACCAGAGCTGTCAGCCTGTTCTCTATGAGTCTGTCTCTATTTTGCTTGTTAGTTCAGTTTGTTCATTAAATTCCACATGTGAGTGAAATCATATGGTACTTGTCTTTCTCTGACTGGCTTATTTCAGGCAATTTTTAAAAATATTATTTCATACATGAATTTTTGAACTTCTTCCAAAAACTTTGCCCATTTCCAAGGATCTATGGCTTATAGATTGCAAATCACCTCTTAGGAGAATCTGTGTTTTAGTTTAAGCCAAAGGGCTGATTTTCTAATATTAAATCAAAATGCTTCTAGACTTCTTATCTCTCCAGACTTATCTCCTACTATATCTAATCTTGTCTGGGATATAACAGAATCATTTGCACCTTTCTTCAGCTCTATTATTATCTGTCTTGCTATTGTGCTAAATATAGGGTGGGACAAAAGTAGGTTGACAGTTGTTCTTATGGAAAGTAATCCTAATATATAAAAACCCTGGGCCCATCACGTTCACAACAACTGGGAGGCTCAACCAACTAGAAGTCAGTCCTGTAGTCAGCCCTGGGTTGCCACGGTGACCCAGCACTGACTGCTATGGCTGTAGGATGGTGACCCAGCACTGACTGCTGAGGAGGCTGCGAATCAAGCCCAGAGAGAGGCCTGAAGAGAGAAGCAGGGTCTGCTACGTAGCCTCTGTGGTAGCTGTTGATCAGCACTTGCCTCTCTCTTTAGCTCCGGGCCTGATCAGCAGCTGCACCTCAATTTCTCTCCAGACCTCCAAGGGGGCGGCTCATCAGCCTCACCTTTCTAAATAGGCACTGTTGATAGGCCCAGAGATACTGACTGGCATAGAAACTAACCAATCAGAACCAAACCTGGGTCAACTGTGAGGAGCCAATGGCTTCCTAGGAGGCAGAGATTTGATGCTAACTGGCATGGAAACTGACCAATCAGAACCAAATTGGTCAGCAGAGGAGGGCAGTTGGGGGCGAGACCAGGCCAGCAGGGGAGGGCAGTTAGGGGTGATCAGGGCAACAGGGAAGGGCAGTTGGGGGCATGATAAGGCTGTCAGAGGAGGGCCATTGGGGGTGAGATCAAGTCGGTAGGGGAGGGCAGTTGGGGGCAACTGGGCTGGAAGAGGAGGGCAGTTAGGTGTGATCAGTCTAGCAGGGAAGCAGTTAGGTGTTAATCAGACCAGCAGGAGAGTAGTCAGGGGGTGAACAGGCTGGCAGGCAGAAATGGTTAGGGGCAATCAGGTAAGCAGGTAGGCAAGCAGTTAGGAGCCAGCAGTCCCAGATTGTAAGAGGGATGTCCAACTGCCGGCTAGGCCCAATCCCTGTCAGACATCTCCCAAGTGGTTCCATATTGGAGAGGGTGCAGGCTGGGCTGAGGGACAGCCCCCCCCCCCTCGCCCCCGGGACATCCCCCCCCTGTGCACAAATTCCATGCACAAGACCTCTTGTGCAATAATAAATAAATAATAAGATTAAACTATGTGTTTCACATACTTACAACTGTAAACCTAATTTTACCCACACTGTATGTATTCAGAAAGTGTTAAGCAATTCTTTGCTATTCCAGGAATTCATCTCGAATGCTCCTTTATGAATGATTTTCTTATTGTCAGAATTTTTCTCTTATTTGAAACCTTATTATCACATTATAGCTTATACTAGAAGCCCAGTGCACAAAATGTGTGCTTGGGGGTGGGGGAGTACCTCAGGCCAGCCTGTGCCCTTTTGCCATCCAGGAGCCCTACTCGTGGGATGTTCAACTGCTGGATTAGGCCCACTTCCCACTTGGACATCCTTAAGGCTGCCTTGGAGTCAGGAGAGGCAATGCCACCACCACTGTGCTCGCCAGCCATCAGCCCAGCTTTTTGCTGAGCAGCACTCCCCCTGTGGGAGGGCAATGACCACCAGGGGGCAGCTCCTGCATTAGTGTCTGCCCCCCTGATGATCTACGTGTATCATAGCAGTAGTTCCACTGTTTGGTCGATTTGCATATTACCCTCTTATTATATAGGATTATTTAACCTCTTCTGTGGTGTACTATAATTAGTTTGAAATCCCTTTAGTTCTTTTTTTTTAATTTGCTAAATTAATATAAACATGTTCTTTCTTAAAAATTTCAATAACACAATAATAAAAACTGGAAATCTACTCTAACTTGAGCACTCACTCTCATTCCTGTTTCCACTCCATAATGTAACAGTCAAACTGTGTTGTTTATCCTCAGATCCCATATTTGTTAAATGCACCTCACAGTCACAAGGTTGCTGTAATGATTAACTGAGATAAATCAGTGAATAACATAGAACACAGTACCATAGTTATTATTATGTTATTAAGTTATTATAGTGATTACTATTTGTTTTTAAAAATTATTTTGCTTATATTATTATTAATATTTTCAAGATTGTTCTCTATGTATTTATAAGTTTTTTTTTTATTTCACGCACATCTTTATGTATATTCACACAGTATTTTTTTTTTAAATATAAAAATCTGAAGACAAATTCTCATGTCAAACTTGGGAGGTTTACAGTTCTAATTCTTTGCTGAAAATAAATGTTGAATTCTATCTACCTTTATATTTTTTGTGTTTATTTCTAAAGAATAGGGTTCCAAGTTATGAAATTACTATGTCAAAAAGTTGTAAATATTTTAAATTTTGATATGGACTGTGGAACATTTCCCTGTTGGAGCTTATTTCACTGCACCTCCACCAGCCTTTGATAGTTTCTTCTTTCTCCTCCTCCTCCTTCTTCTCCTCCTCTTCCCCCTCCTCTTCCTCCTCCTCCTCCTCCTCTCCCTCCTCTCCTCCTCCTCCTCCTCTTCCTCCTCCTTCCCCTCCTCTCCTCCTCCCCTCCTCCTTCTCCTCCCCTCCTCCCCTTCCTCTTCTCTTCTTCCTCCTCCTCACCGCTGCTGCTGCTGCTGCTGCTTCTTCTTCTTCTTCTTCTTCTTCTTCTTCTTCTTCTTCTTCTTCTTCTTCCTTCTTCTTCTTCTTCTTCTTCTTCTTCTTCTTCTTCTTCTTCTTCTTCTTCTTCTTCCTTTACTTTTTTTTTTTACCATTGACTGGAAAATGATATTCCATTATTGTGTTAATTTATAATTCTTTGATCTCTGACAAGTCCTACTATAATTAACTATATATTCTTTCTTTCTATTTTTTTGTTTGGTTAATTGCCTCTGTTTAAGTTGCCAGATTTTAAGTGGGATTATTGTTTTTTACCTATATCTAGAGTATTCTCTGATGTTTTCTGATACAAAATATACATCACCACAATCTTGTTAAGTTTCATAAAAAAATCTTGAGATTTTGATTATAATTAAGTGGATTTACAGAATTTAATGGTGAAATTTAATTTTTTAATAATGAGTTCTGCTACCCATGATTCTGAGGTTCTCTAATACTCATCTGTGTTTTCATTTCAATACTCAACAAAGTGTCAAGAGTATTATCTGGCATCCTCATTTACTTGAATTATGTGATATATGTCCTAGCTCCTGTCTGTAGATGTATGTGTATGTGGCATGTTTTTTTTTTTTTTTGGTGTTTTTTTTTTTTGTGTGTGTGTGTGTGTGTGTTTAAAGGCTATTCCCAGACTTCTACATTATTTGTATAATAGCAGACCCAGTGACTCAATATGACTCTATATTACAGAAATGTAATGTTTTGACATCCTATTTCTCCTTTCCACTATATACATATAGTATTATATATATATATATATATATATATATATATATATAGTATACATAAAACAAACTTATTAAATTGAGTAAATTTGATAAAGCTCTGTATATAAAAAATTACTTGAACTAACCCTGTCTCGTTAGGAAAGCAGGGATATCATTTTAGTGACATCTGCATATTTTGAGGTTTCCTCTTCTGTGAGTTTTGGGGAAACCATTGTAATGGTAACAGCTGTTTTCCACTTTTTTTTTCCTTTATGGGGAGTATAGTAAAAAATGGCTTTAATTTGACAAAAGGAATAATTCTTCGTACCAATGAAAAGACAATCCTCATGAAGGGGTTTCTGAGTATCTCTGCTCCTTTTAAAGGAGCTTTTAAGTATACTCTTTGAGGGCATAAACTTTCTCTGACTAATTTTATTAGGACCCCATAAGCCAAACAATTAGATCAGAGCAGAAGGATAATTTTTTTCATATATAACTTCACATTTTGGGTATATTTGGTAATTGGTCCTTCTTTTTCAGATCACCACTTTAAAAAGTGTGGATAGTTACAGGATGGAAAATTTCAAAAATACATAAAAGCTGTAGCATTCTAACCTAGATTCTGGAATTATTTAAATATTTTCTTTGATATGATTCTAAAATTCTATATAAAAGTGAAGAAACAATGCAGAAATAAAACATGGTGTGGCATGTCTAGAACTTTTATAAGTAACTAACCTAACTCTGAAACTAAGTGAAATGAATAAGAGATCAAAGCTTTAATGATTTCAGTTTTTCTCTTCATTTTTTGTTCCCCTTTTGGAAATGTTGTTCTATGGGGAAAATAAAACAATCTATACTTCAAAACAAAATTATATTTAGGCAAGTATATACCACTGATAATCTAATAGTGGTGATTCATAGGTACTATAAGATAGCATTTCATTTTAATTTTTATTACACTTATGAAAATAGTTTAGAAACAACTAGCTCTATGCTGGGGGGAAAACAAAACAAAACAGAAGTCTAGAAATTCTGGATATAATAGTAAAGTAAGTTTATAAAAGAATATTCTTCAGCTGAATATGATGAATCTTCAGAAAAGTATGATGACATTATGATAGAGCAAAAAGTTATGAAATACCTTTCCTTCACTGGGTATAAAATTTCTTTCATCTAACACAGCAGATTGTGTGCCCAGGAGGAGTTAATGGGAATGGGCAATCCCAAATAAAGTGAAATAGCACTTGAAATTGATTTGGCTTTGTAAAATATCTTGATTTAGATTTTTATAATTCATCAATTTCCTACATATCTTTTCAGGGGGGTGTCATTTCTAATAAGATTGCATCGTTTCAGTATGTGCAAACTGAAATAATTATCTGTGGGGTGATTAAACTATAATCCTTGACTAGGACTCCTCTCTCATAAAGCCACTCCCTCAGGTCTTCAGTTGAAATGAGTTCTTCCTGTTACAGCAGTCACTTCTGTCCCGTGTTTCCCAAACTTCTCTCCTGATGAGAATCACCTGGTGGAGTTGTTAAAATACAGATTCCTGAATCCCAACTAAGAAGTGCTAAATTAGAATTTTTGGGAACATATAGGTGAAAGAATCCCAACTAAGAAGTGCTAAACTAGAATTTTTGGGAACATATAGGTAAAATTGTGCTTTTACCTATATGTTCCCAAAAATTCTAGTTTAGCACTTCTTAGTTGGGATTCAGGAATCTGTATTTTAACAACTCCACCAGGTGATTCTCATCAGGAGAGAAGTTTGGGAAACACTGTCAGCCATTGGGTATACCATTGCTCTCACATTTGAGTATGCATAGGAAAAACCTGGAGAGCGAGTTAAAGCACAGAGAGTGAGCTCTACCTGAGGAGTAACTGATTTAGTGGATGAGAGATAGAGCCCAGTGGTTGGGTATTCGGCGTTCCCAGGTGATGCTGATAGAGTAGCTTCAGGATCACTGATTTATATACCTCGTTTGGCCTCCTCTGTCGGTTGTCTCTTCTCTTCGAACCTGTTGCTACCATTGAAGCTGGAGGTTTGGAAATCCTTGTTTTCATCTCCAGGAATGATGGGAATTTAAGGAAGAGGTGGAAGGTGAGCCAGTCCTCAGGGAGTTAACACCGTCCACTACTCTCCTACATTTTGCTGATATTGTGCTCCGGTTCTGAAGGTAACTTTATAATTTTTAATTATTTTTTTAAGTGTAGCAATTTTTCCATTTACAATCTTCTTACTGTCTTTTATTTTGTTCCTTGTAAGAATCTCCTAATACATCTTCTACTATCATTTTCTCCTTTTTTTCTAATAGTTTTACCTAGATGAATTTCCCCAAACACTGCTTTGCTTATACCACTCCTTCTTGAATAAAATAACATATATGAATGTTTAAAATTTTTTAAGGTACCATTTAAGCTGTTGTTTTACATAAAATCCTACAGTTGCTCCAAGGCCTTGAAACACACCTAGCTATTGACATATAAGCTGGGAAACTAACTTTCTTCCCCAGAGTGTAGTCTGTATTTTATTATATTTAGTATGTCTTGTTGTTTGGATTCCCTTCACAGTCTTTGGAATCCATACTAATGGGTGTAGGTTATATTTATATCCTTAATATAAAATTTAAGTCTCCCTCAAGCCTTTTATTTCTCAAATTCTTCCCTTTTAATCCCTAAAGAATCTGAATTCTCTTGACATACTTCTAAATCATTGTATACTACATTTCTGCAGCATGAAGTTCACTTTTGAATTTTATTCTTTAATTTACCTGAGTTCCACCCTTACTATAAACCCCTGGTTGGCAAATTGGGACTCGAGAACCACATTCCGCTCTTTGGCCCCTTGAGTGTGGCTCTTTCACAAAATACCACATGTGGGCACACACGTACGGTGTGATTGAAACTTCGTGGCCCATGCACAGAAGTCGATTTTTGGCTCTCAAAAGAAATTTCAATTGTTCTGTTGATATTTGGCTCTGTTGACTGAGTTTGCCAACCACTGCTATAAACTACTGCCAATCTTCAACACACCCTGTGGAGTTTTTCTTGAGCTTCCCAAACTTTTAAAATGTCTCCACAGCTTTGCTTTGATATTTTCCTACAACCCTTTCAGAAATACCCTGTTTCCACGAAAATAAGAAAGTGTCTTATATTAATTTTTGCTCCCAAAGATGTGCTAGGTCTTATTTTCAGGGGATGTATTATGTTTCCATGAAGTAGGTCTTATTTTCGGGGAAACACGGTAGCATCTCTCTAAACTTTGCATCCAGTAGAAGGAAACTTTACACCTTATACAACTTATAGCTCCTGTGACTTCTGTTGTAGTTTATGTGTCTTTATAAGTAATATTTGGTATTGGTTTTTTAAAAACATATTCTTCCCTTCCCCCCAATTTTTTTTTGACATTTTGTGTAAAAAGGCTACAATTTGGCAGAAACTGAAATAATCATTCTGAATTTCTGGGCTGAGTTTCATTCTTTCTAAATCTTAAGCATTCTGAGGAACTTTAGGTTACTGTTAATCAGAGGTCTTATTCTCATTAAGGGGACTAAGAAAATTTTAAAAAAATAGTACTACCAAATTTACCTCCACCCAGAATTTTAGAATCTCCTCTTAACTTCATCTACAAGAGGGGTAATATCTCATCAGTAAGATCTTCCACAGTACTGCATTTTCCTTGTGTATAAATAGAAGTACTTTAAGTTTTCATGACAATTTCATTGTTTCAGATGTGTTTGAATATCTAAGTAGATTATCATATGTCAATATTACTTTGACCAGTTGTGTCCTTTGAGCACTGCTTAACCCATTCACCATGACTGTGACTTCTTGGCAAGAGTTGTTAGGCACTGGATGTATAAAAGGAATACCCACCCCATGACCAATGTTCATGGATTTAGTTTTTATGTAGCATCTTTTATATAGTTTTCATATTGTAAATGTTAGCTTAAATAGATTCACTGAATCTGAGAAGGTAATATTGCTTCAAGTTCAAACAAAGCTCCAATTAGTTCATTTTCAAGTTCTTTCAATTATCTTTTAAAAATAATTCCCTAATTTCTATTCAAGCTGTCCAGGTGTTTTCTATGTTGCTTCCATACTTCCTAGTATAAAACCAATGATAAGAAAGTGGAAACTAGAGAACTCTGGAAAAGTATAGGGAAGGGGAAAGAAAAGGATTGCTGGGGTATGAGACCCTCTTTTTTAAAATGAATTTTTATTTCTTTAATAATAGAATGATTTGGAAAATATGTTACTTTCAGATTTTAAAGTTCAATGATTCTATGACCTTATATATTATGAAAGGTGTTATGGATTTTAAAAACATACTTTTGAGGTGGAAAAAATTGTTCCAGCAAAGAGAATGATTGATTCATGAATATAAAAAGAGTGATCTGTGAAGACAAATAGAAATTTTTATTTTAATGGAAAGCTTCAATTCTTCATTTGAAAATACTATTAGTTTTTATTACCAAATAAATGTAAAATAAATACATTTAATATAGTGCTATGATTTATTTATAATTGTTATATGCATTTGTGATCTATAAAGTTAAATATAGAATAAATATTCACAAAACATTTATTTTTCCAAATGAGTTTTATTAAAAGAGATGGAAAAGTATTAGTCTATTAATACAGAAAATGTTACCCAAGGTATATGCCTAAAAATATTGTTTAAAAAGAATAAATTGACTCATTGACCTGGAATAAGGTTTGGCTAAACATCTTAAACATGGGAATGCAGTTTTTGAATTTTCAGATCTACAACATACCCATATGAATTTCATGTCTTACTGGGCCCAGCCCATAATTCTTTTCCTCCTACCTTGATCCCTCTACTCTCTGTATTAGACTGCTCAGGCTGATATAAAAAAAATACCATAGACTTGGCAGCTTAAACAACAACTATTTTCTCAAAGTTTTGGGAGTTTTAAGTCCAAGACTAATGTTCTGGCTCATTTGGTTTTGGTGAAAGCTCTCTTCCTGGTTTGTAGAAAACCAATTTCTCACTATGTCCTCACAAGGCTCTTCTCAGAACATGCATGTGGAGACAGAGAGAGAACAAGAGATCTCTAGTGTCTCTTCTAATGAGGACATGTATCCCATTGGGTCAGGGCCCCATTCATATCACTTGGTTTAACTTAATTACTTCCTTAGAGGTTTCATAATTGTATTCAGTCTCATTGGGGGTTAAGACTTTCACATGAATTTTGGGGTTTGGGGCACGAGTTTTAGTCTATTCCACCCTCTTTTATTTCCTTTTTCTCAGATAATAGGTCTTCCTTTCATGCTCTGTGATCACCTAATTTTCCTTTGCAGCTATGGCATATGATGTAAAAATATATATTTTATTGATTTTTACAGAGAGTAAGGGAAAGGGATAGAGAGTCAGAAACATCAATGAGAGGGATACATCAGTCAGCTGCCTCCTATACATCCCCCTCTGGGGATGTGCCCACAACCAAGGTATATGCCCTTGACTGGAATCGAACTTGGGATGCTTCAGCCTGCAGGCTGGTGTTCTATCCATTGAGCCAAACCTGTCAGGGCATGTCATGATTTTTTAAATTCTTCCTGGCACTGTTAGTACAGAGGCCAAAGACAAGGGGCAAAGAGAGAAGTTGAGAAGTTACATGAATAATCACTGTAGCGTTGAGGAGTCCCATGGAGGGGAGGCATGAGATGGTGGGCTTAAAAAAAAAAGAGGACATGGGGCCAGATGCAGTTCTATAGAGATAGCTAAAGGAGGAGATGGTTTATGTGCTGGGGGATGAGTTATATCAGACAAGTAATTAAATTGAGCAAGTGAATATATATATATATACTGAGTCAACTTTCTAAGAGACAGAGGAGATATAATATAATCATAGATACGGGGAAGATTTGAAAGAACCCTTAGATATTAGATGATAAAACGAGGCATCAATATGAACTCATAAAATATATTAAATATGTATATATAGATGTAATATGTAGGTTTCCTAGTTCTGAGAGGTCCTAGAAATAATGATGTCCCAGGAGCAATGAGTGCCCAGAACTTTCTTTTAAAATATCACCCTCAATTAAAAGAGCTGTTGGATTCCAGAATGGGGGTAGGTAAGGTCCAAGATCTGACTTAAGTATTTTGTGCAAAAAAAGTCAGTCAGTCCTCAAATATAACAAAACAAAGATGTCTCAAAAGAAAAAAACAAGAAAACAACCCCCCCCCCCCCACTAGTTGCAAGAATTCCCAATGAACAAATAGAGGGTGACCTGTGTATCAAAATACTGCTAGTAATTGGTTACTACTCCTTTAATAAAATAAATCTATTAATGAACGCTACTACACATTAATAACTAATCAAATCCAGATGGTGTGGCTCAGTGGATGAGTGTCGATCCATAAACCAAGAGGTCACTGGTTTGATTCCTGGTCAATGGACATGCCTGGCTTGCAGACCCAATCCCCAGTAGGGGGCGTGCAGGAGGCAGCTAATTGATGATGTTTCTTACTAGTTGTTTCTATCTCTCTATCCATCTCCCTCCTTTCCTCCCTAAAAATCAAAAACATTTTAAAAAATGAGTAATCAAGTAAGTAGAAGAATGAAAAGCTATTCCTTATAAGTAGAGTTCCAATAAATGTTGGAAATAGAGGATCATCATTTGATAGCCATCAAATAAGATGATTCAGTTGGAAATTGTCCATGAATGTTAGGGCTGGTTGGTAGAGTTTGTTGAATAGGATATCACTATAATATTGGAATATTTCCTCACAAAATACTAATCAATTACCTACTGAAAACTTGAACATTTAAAGTGGAGATAGCTGTTAAACACCACTAAGACCAACTCATCAAAATTCACATCACTAGTGTTGGGACATGTTGACATTGTACACTTCCTGATGTGAAATGGACACAGAGAGCACAACATTATTTATGTGGTTTTCCCAACAACAACAAAAAAGTATGATGAGTCTGGTCATGAGGAATCTTTGGATGGGCCCAACTAAAAAGCATTTTATAGACTGTAAGACCTGTTCTGTGTAAAACTATAAGCACATGAAAGACAGGGAAACTCAAGAATTGCCCCAAATTGAAGGAGTCTATAATACAGGATACATAAGTCTGAGCATATCTCTAGAATATTGGACTAGAAAGAAAAAGGAGAATGAGACATTGTGAGGTGTTTTGATGACCCATTTCTGGGCAAAATGGTACTGATAGAACACAATAGTCATTGTATTATATCTGATGATTTTGTAGATCAGATATTTGGAGCAGACTTATTTGAACAGTTCTTCTGTGCAATGAGGTACTGAACATTGGCAGATGGGCAAAAGTGGAGGACCCAGTATGTTCCTGATCACATTTCTAGAAACTTGGCAGGGAGGGCTGGAAGGTTCGCCTCAGCTGGGGCTCTCAGGGAATCAGACTTTTCATATGGCAGTTCAGAGATCCATGCATTGTACTGGTAAGCAATCATTAATGCCAGCCAGATTCAAGGAGAGGGATTAGATATGACATCTCAATAGGAGAAATAGCAAAGCTATTACAACCACCTTTGATCTATCTAAGCGGGACAGTAAGCAAATTTTCAATGGGGTCTGGGAAGTTGGTGGTAATATATCAATGTTGAATACCAGATTTGAAGGGTTATATGGTAATTATATAAACATGTTCTGGTTTTAGAGAAATACACATTGGAGTTTTTGAAGTATTTAGAGATAATGGGGCATCACATCTGAAGCTGGCTCTCGAAAGGTTCTGAAACAGATTTAGATATACGTATACACCTGTGTGTCTTTATAAACAAATGTGTATATATACACTGTGCATGTGTGTATAGATATATATGTGTATATATCTATGGAGGTGGTGAGAAGGGTAAGATGGGGCAAATGTGGTGAAATGTTAACAATTGATTATTTTTGTTGAAGGAGATCTTGGAGTTCTGGCTACTTTTTCTATATATTTAAATGATTTCAAAAAATAAAATATTTAAATTTAAAAGAAAGGGAAAATGATGCAGGTCTGATGTAAGGTTGCTGCAATGAACATAAAGAAAGAGGAAGAATAGATGATAAATAAGACATTAGTTCCCAAATAAGCATTTGATTGAGAGATATGGATTGCTTGAGACACTGTCATAACCACATGAAATTTCATTGGCTCCTCATTTATAGAGAGAGGCAAACAGGCCAGGCTTGCCAATAATGCTGTAGCTCTAACATTCTGTTTTTTCCTTTAATAATCATCCTAGAAAACAATCAGCCAAGTTTAATTTTACTAAGCATTGAGACTATTTAAACAGAGTCAGATGTACTCAAATATATAATGGATTCCTTAGTTCAGAACAATATCTGTGACACTTCTTTATTTGGTGAAAAAAAATCTGTCTAGATAAGCATATTCCAAATGGATAAATAGACTAAATGTGAGTAATGTGGTTTATTTTGTGCTTAGTGTACACTTTCACAAGAAAGGAAATTCTCCCATAAGAAAAGGAAATAAAGTATATTTTAGTATTAAAACAACATTACATTTTTCTCAAATGCAGTATAGAATGATTGTATTGTGGACTCTATATGAGCTACTCAAATGTCAAACAAAGTTACAAGGCTTTTTAAAAATTTATTTGAGAGGGGGGGGGAGGGGGAAACAGACATTGATTTGTTGTTCCACCCCTCCATGTATTCATTATATGCATCTGGTTGTGCTGGGCACTGAACTTGAAACCTTGGCACATAGGGACAACACTCTAACCCACTCAGCTACCCAGCGGCCAGGGCAAAAAACATTAAGTCAATGATATATGCTGCATGAATGCTACCTCACAATTGTGATCAAAACTAAATAACCCATCTAGCCAGTGTTGCTCAGTGGTTGAGCATAGTTCCATGAACCAGGAAGTCCCAGTTTGCTTCCTGGTGAGGGCACATGACTGGGTTTTAGGCTTGATCCCCAGTAGGGGTAGTGCAGGAGGCAATCATTCAATGATTCTCATCATAATGTTTTCATCTTTCTCTCTCTCCCTTCCTCTCTCTGAAAGCAATAAAAGCATATTTAAGGACACACACACACACACACACACACACACACACACACACAGAAATCTGATCATTTTCAGTATCTTTGCTCAGGATATAGTGCTGACATCTCTCTCCATGGGAGATGCTGACATTTTGCTGAAAGTTTACAAGAAGAGTGCTCCTGCTATGGTTAGCAAATGCTATTTCATAAAAAATAAGAAATCAGAAGTCCAGTAAACTCTGAAGGAAATTCCTAGGAGCTTTATTAATCTATAGTCATTTTAACAATGACTAAATTCTTAACTATAGATGTGTTATTTTATTTTGTAGGTTTAAAAATAGATAGTTGTGGCAGGAGTTATTTAGATTATTTTCTATGAGTCAAGGCAGCTATCAACAAAACAAATGGTGATTTCTCCCCCTGCCCCAAATTTGAATTATAATGTGAATCATCTCAGGTCCTGCATAAAGCCCCTAACCTATATGCAAGAGCAATAGTGCATCTGGCTAGTTATATGACATGTTTCTCAGGTGTACACTTCTGTCTGAAGTGGGGGAAATATAAGTGGACATATAGACAGGATGGGAATGAACTGAAGATGAGAAAAGGTGGCTTTACCTGGGAATTGGAAAACCTTATCAGTTCAGTTCTGTGAATTCATTTTATTTTGTATATAAAGGTATATATCTATATATATTTTGGTTATACTCATAAGATTTCTGGTATTGATTCTTAAGGTAAGAAGACTTTTGTATCTTAAGTACATACTATGTAACTATTACCAGCTTTAGAATATTAGATAATCATATCTTCACTAGTTATCCATTGCTGCATACCAAATTATCCCCCAAATCTAGCATCTTAAAACAATAACTATTTATTATGTCACAATTTCAGGGGTCAGGAATCTGTAGACAGCTTAGCTGTGTCATTCTGACTCAGAGCCTCATACATGGCTGCCCTCAAGGACTGGGCTGGGCTGCAGGTGTCTCATAGGGGAAGCTCCAAGCTCAGTCACATGCATTGGCTGGACTCAGATCTGGCTGTTGGCTGGTGGGAGACTTAAGTTATTTGCCCTGAAGGCCTCTACACAGGGTTGCCCATGATACGGCAGCATGTGTTACCCAAACGGAGGAATCTTTATGGGTGAGAAAGGAAGAAGGACAGAGCAAGAAAGACGGAAGTTAAAGTCTTTTGTAATCTAATCATGGTAATAACATTTAATCACATTTGTATATCAGTTGTTTAGAGCATCTTCCAGATATGTCAAAGTTGGGGGTTGAATCTCCAGTCAGGGCACATACAAGTAACCAATGAATGAATAAACAAGTGGAACAAAAATAGATGTCTCTCTCTCTCTCTCATAAGTAAATTTTTAAAAATCACATAATATTACTTATTAGAAGCAAGTCACTAGGTCCAGTGCACACTCAAAGGGATGGCATTACACAAAGGCATGGATTCCAGGATGTGGAGGTCATTGGGAGCCATCTCAGAAGCTACCACTGATTTTATATCTTCTCCTTGGTTACTTCTGTACCATTAACTTCTCCCTGTGCAGTTTTCTACTAGGCTCTATCTGGCCTGTTGACAAGTTAATCCCTTTCCTTCCTGTATCTCTTCTTTTCCCTTTTTCTTCAGTTTCTTCCCATTACCAAAATTTATGGTTTAAATTGTTGGTAATCAAACTGGAAATTCCATAAAGGTACACAGATAATTTCTAGATCTTCAACTTCTTATGTTCTCTTTCCTAAAATCATTCTAAGATAGTCCTCAGCTTACAAGGGCACTTTTATTTTACAAAAGCAAGGTGTTCCCCAGTTCTCTGACTATCCTTTAATGGTTACTCAAGGGTATCCTAAAAAACTGAGTACTTTCCATTTTTTTTCTTCCTGGTGTGCACTTCTTTTTTTAAGAATGAAGCATGATTTTTGTGACTTGGATATTTTGATCTTTCTAGATATTCAGAATTCAGCATTATCTAAAAAAGATTATTCACCACTGCCAGTGGGACTAATTTCAGGAATGCAAAGTTGTTTTAACATCTTAAAATTAATATAATGCACCATGAAAAACAAAATCTCATGCTTTTCTTTCCCCTATTTGTTGTCTTAGTGCACTTGTCAAATATGAATTCTACAATGTCATTGTTACATCCTTGGGTTTCCAAAGTCCCATTTCCCTTAATCCAGGCCAGGAAAACGTGCAGCTGGGGAGTCAGTAAAGCTTGAAGCAAAGCCAGAGTCCAGTGTTTTCATTCCATGGTGGAGCTGGGTCCAGTGTAGCATCTGGCTAGTTGCAATCCATCAGTCCATTGTGTGGGGTCTGTGTGGGTGTGGGCCATGTTGCCAAATGCAAGATTGCATGAGCATGAGAGTCCTGCAGGTCAGGAGTCAAGTATGAGTAACCAAGAAAGCAAACTCCTTTGTTTCAGGGATTAAATAATTCAAATTTTCCCAGTTTTGCAGTGGCCACAACTACTCTGGTCAATGACCTGTTCTCAGGCGTGACTAACAGACAAGAACTTTCCCTGTTTCACTCAGATTTTACTGGGCTTGCATTTATTCTCCCTTTGTCCAGTCCCTTCCCCCAGGGATCTATGGGGAACAGACTGGTGGCCCCCTGGAGAGTATTAAACTGCAGTTTCTTGGCAAAGCTGCACAAATGAATGCCTATGCTATTTGGCCTTTCCTTTGCTATCTTTCTATTATTAATAACTAGGTTAAATGACAATGGTATCAGATTGACCATATGCTTATTATAAAATACCCCTTTTTTGCCAATAACAATTTTTGTTTGCTGTTTTGCCTGATTTTGGTATATCCATTGACATTGATTTTCAGTTTGTCTTTCACCCTTTTTCTCAGCTCCTGGTTTGTCTTTTAAATAGATTTGTGTGTGTGTCTGTGTGTGTGTGTGTGTGTGTGTGTGTGTGTGTGTGTGTGTGTATCTTTTTAAATTTATTGGGAGTACCTTTTACATTTTTTTGTGTTTTTTTCTTTGTTGACTTTGGGAAGATAATTATCACCATATCTTTAAACAGTCTTCTTCAGATTAATATTATTTACAATAACATATAAAAACTGTTCTAATTTCCTGTGGGGTCCTGTTTAGAGTAGGCTGGATGTTCAAGGCCACTCTGAGCTTGGAATCTTAATCAGGGTGTCCAAGGACTACACTCAGGTGCAAGAGCAATACCACAGTAATCTGTATATACACTGAGCAAGTGTGCCCTTCTATAACACAGAAGACTGAGGTCAGTACCAGTTCTTGTGTATGAAAACATGTTCAAAATTACTAATTATTTGAGGGATGCAAATCAAAACAACAATGTGTTACCATCTCACACTTGTCAGAATGACTATCATCAACAAATCAATAAACAACAAGTGTTGGCAAGGATGCGGAGGAAAAGGAACCCTCGTGCACTGCTGGTGGGAATGCAGACTGGTGCAGCCACTGTAGAGAACAGTATGGAGTTTCCTCAAAAAACTAAAAATGGAACTCCCATTTGACCCAGTGATCCTACCTCTAGGAATATATCCCAAGAAGCTAGAAACATCAATCAGAAAGGATATATGCAACCCTAAGTTCATAGCACACAATTTACTTACCATAGCTAAGATTTGGAAACAGCCTAAATGCCCATTAGCAGATGAGGGAATTAAAAAACAGTGGTACATCTACACAATGGAATACTACGTTGCACTAAAAATGAAGGAATTGCTAACCATTTGCAACGACATGGATGGAACTGGAGAGCATTATGCTAAGTAAAATAAGTCAGAGAAAGATAAATATCACATGATCTTACTCATCTAGGGGAAATAATGAACAACATAAACAGATGAACAAAAACTGATCCAGAGAGAGGGAAGCATCAATCAGACTGTCAAACCTCAGGGGGAAGGTAAGGGAGGGTGGGAGTAAGGGGAAGAGATAAACCAAAGGACTTGTATGTATGCATATAAGTCTAACCAGTGGGCATAGACAACAGGGGAGAGTGAGGGAATGAGTGGGGGTGGGGTTGGGAAGGTAATGGGGCATGAGGATAAATATGTAATACCTCAATAAATAAATTAAAATAAAAAATAAAAAAGACTGAGGTCACTGTTTGGCAAGAAGCCTCTTTTGTCTAAGTAGTCTAAAATTGTAACTGACCAGCCAGTATGGGGTTGCATTATGGGGAAGATGTATTAGTGACCATCAGGGTGCTGCTGTGTGAGAAAGATGTACTGTTACCAAGCCAATATGCTACTACTGTATGGGACTTGACTTTGAAGAACTGCTTTGTCTACTGGCTCCTTGTTACCAATGGCTACGTGGCCGTTGGCTTCTGCAATAAAGATTCTGTTATATGCCCACAACTTGTCATGGCTTCTCCGTCTAACACCTGGCGTCCAAGAAGGAATAGCCCCTAGCAGAGGGGCTCAGTCCCAACAGCTGGTGTAGTCAGTCAGGACGAAGGAACTGTGTTCCCAACAATTGGCGAAGTTGGGCAGGATCAAGGGCCTAGGATTTGAGGAGTAAGTACTCCAACAATGACATAGCGAACAGAGGATAAAGGAGGAACACAGAACTGACATTCCCCTTCCCTCATTGCACTACTTTCATATGAATTGCATCACTACTAGTTAGAAACCTAGCAAATTTTTTATAACTACTGATTTATGCATTTTTGGTAATAAAATAAAAAATTATACAAATAAAATTTTGCATTCTCATAATACTTATGTAATTACTTTTATTGGCACCCTTTCTTGGTATAGACTTGAATTACCATCAAATGTCCTCTTATTTTAGCCTGACTATTCTCTCTAGTAATTCTTTTAGTGTCTATTTGCTAACAATGAGTTCTCTGTTATTGTTTAGCTGGGAGTATCCTAATTTCTGCTTCATTGTTTTGAAGAAGAGTTTTACTGAATAGAATTCTTGGTTGACAGATTTTTTTCTTTAAAAAAAATGATGTTATGCCATTTTCCTCTTGTTTTAGTGGTTTCTGATGTGTAGTCAGCTGTTATAATTGAGAATCCATTGTAGAAAATTATTCTTTTGCTATTTTTCAACATTCTCTTGGCTTTTAACTTTTGCCAATTTACTTAAGATGTACCTAATGTAGATCTCTTTCATTTTATTCTATTGTTCTTATTGAAGAAGTAGGCTAATATTTCTTCACCACATTTTTGAAGTCTTTGGCTATTATTTCTTCAAATATTCTAACTTTTTTTGTCTTCTCTTTCTAGGACTGTCATTAGGTGTATGTTAGTAAGCTTGATGTTACCCCATAGGCCAGTAAGGCTTTGAAAATTTCTTTTTATTCTTTTGAATCTGTCCTCAGACTGAAAAATCTGTATTGACTTTTTTTTCAAGTTCAAAGATTCTTTTTCTGTTTCAGTGTGTGTGCGTGTGCGTGTGTGTGTGTGTGTGTTTGCCTATCCAGTAACCTTTTCATTTTAATTATTGTACTTTCAACTCCAGAATTTCTATCTGGTCTTTTTTATAACTATATTACTCTTTATTGATATTGTTATTCTCTATTTTGATGAAATGTCGTGGGCATATTTTTCGTTATTTTTTTAGGCATGTTTACCTTTATTTTTCAAACATAGCTATAATATCTGGTGACAGTCTTGGTGTACCAATTCCAATATCTGGGATCCCCTCTAGAACTATGTTTCCTGTTGGATGCTTTCTCCATCCCATGCATATGTCACATTTTGTTTACATGTCTCACAAGTTTTAGTTGAAAATTGGGCATTTTAAATATATATTAATTTTGGCCCTAGCCAGTATTCTCAGTGGTTAGAGCATCAGCCTGTGGACAGAAGGATCCTAGGTTTGATTCCTGATCAAGGGCACATGCTTGGGTTGTGGGCTCGGTTACCAGTGGGGGGCATGTAGGAGGCAGCCCATCCATGATTCTCTCTCATCATTGATGTTTCTATCTCTCTTCCTTTCTCTCTAAAATGAATAAAAATGTTATATTGAAATTTCTTTATAGCATTTGTTGTTTATTTTTTAAAACTTGGTGCTTATTGTTTAGCAACATTCCTGGACTAATTCTGTAGTTTCTTTATTCCCTATGGTGAGTGGACACTGAATTTTCTACTAGCTTTTTGTTTGTTTGCTTTTAAGTTCTTATTTTTATTTTTAATCATGCTTCCTAAAGGTCATACTTGGTCAGTGTAACTTAGAGTGTTCTGTCAATGAGAGGTCAGATTTCCATGCCTAGTTTGTATGTTTTTCATCCTTGGTCACAGTGGTCTGAGTAAGAAGGCTTAATTCAAATTTTACACATTTTACAAGACAGCTTTTCACAGTGGTTGTGCATACTTCAGTGTATATTATAGGTGAATAAGTAGTGTTTTCTCTTGCCATAGCTCTTTCCTGGGACATTTTAAAAACTCTAAAATATGTCCTGTTGGAGATTTTCAGTGTTCCCTGGTCCAATGTAGTTCTCTAGTATTTTCTAACATTTCCAAACCAGGCTCCTATTTTGCCCAGCAGAAAGTTCAGTGTAATGTGGAGTAGTTGCTTACAGTTCTATATTGTTTTGGTAATGCCCTGGGGTTTGGCTTACCCCTTCCCCAACAAATGATTAAATGGTATAAATGGAATCTCCATTTTGTTTTTACAATTATCTATCCTACTATTGCTGCCTATGAGAATTGGTAATTAATGATTTATATGTTTCTTTCATATACATTAAGTTTAAGGGATTTCCCCCCCCCCCCAAAAAAAAATATTTTTTTATTGATATTTCACAGAGAGGAAGGGAGAGAGATAGAGAGCCAGAAAAGTCTATGAGAGAGAAACATTGACCAGCCGCCTCTTGCACACCCCCTACCGGGGATGTTCCTGCAACCAATATACATGCCCTTGACGGGAATAGAACCTGGGACCTTTCAGTCCAAGACTGATGCTCTACCACTGAGCCAAACCGGTTTCGGCAAGTTTAAGGGATTTTAACTCTGTCATTGAAGCAAACAGACTGTTCTTAGAGACTGAATACATAAATGATGATAAAATTTATTCAAGAACACTGAATATGCATCATATGTTTAGGACAGTACTTACCTAAAGATACTGAAATTACACTTGCAAATTTTAATGAATGGCATGTAATTTTATTGAAAATTTATCTTATTTTAAAATATTGAACTACTCCATATTAGCCTTCATTCATCTAGCTCAAAGCCTGATAATCAGTAAGGAACAGGAGAGGAATGAACACAGTTGTCAGGAACTGTCAGGATTTTAATTTACATTTATTATTCTTAGGAAATCTGCAATTCTGACCATTGATTTATGCTATTAACTATGCTTAAAAACAACTCTGTATTTCTTTAGTCTTTTTCTGTATTATACGCCTCAGTAGTGCAGAGACCATTTCTGTCTTTGTCACCAGTGCCTCTCATATGCTGTAGTTGAGCTGGCGTTCAATATACAGTAGACCCTTGAACAACATGGGTTTGAACTTCACAGGTGCATTTATATATAGATGCATTTTTTTCAATAAATATACAGTCAGCCCTCTATATTCCTGGTTTTTAATCTGTGAATTAAACCAACTACAGAATGAAAAAAAGCCGTGGATTCAGCCAACTGCAGATTGCGTTTTTGATCTTCAATTGGTAATCTGTGGGTGAAGAGAGCAGACTGTATGCACTGTTATACATAATTTACTATATAAGGGACTTGAGAATTCCTGAATTTTGGTGTTCATGAAAGGTCCTGAAACCAGTGCCTTAAAGATACATATGGCTGACTATATATTATATTTGGTGAGTGAATTCTTTTAAAAATATTTTTATTGATTTTAGAGAGGAAGGGAGAGGGAGAGAGAGATAAAACATCAATGATGAGAGAGAATCATTGATAGGCTGCCTCCTGCATGTCCTCTACTGGGGATCAAGCCTGCAACCCAAGCAGGTGCTCTTGACCAGAATTGAACCTGGGACCCTTCAGTCCATAGGCCGACGCTCTATCCACTGAGCCAAACCAGCTAGGGCCAGGGAGTGAATTCTTTATTGAAGCTGTCTGTTTTATGCAATCACAGTATTTTTTTTTTATCATGAGAGAGCTTGTAAAACACAGAATAAATGAGAATAATGTAGAAGGCTAGTGAATGCTTCTTCCTTAGAATATTTTTCACACTTATTATGAAAATCTTATTTTTTTTCAATCCCATATTTTGCAGTGGTTATTTCTTTTCTCTCTCTCTTTTTGTATAAAATCCACTTTCAGAATTCAATGAGATATATGTGTACTCTCTTAACAGAGTGGGAGAAGGAGGAATAAATTTACCTAACCATCCATCTATTCATCCACACACACACACAATCATTTTAATCAAGTTTTTTTGGTGATGAAGGATCTCATTAGTTTAACAACCCATTAGGACAGCATTGGTTCATTAAGGTTAGTTCTGCTCTAGTAACAGAAGTTACAAATGCATTTCAATAAGCAAGGTTTATCTTTTATTCATATTTATATTCTGTGCTTATAGATTAGTAACAGCTCTAGTCCCTATTCCTTTTCGCTTTGAGATTCAGTATAAAGGAGCAGTCTCTCTCTATGACATGCTATTCATGTGTAAAGGAGAAAAGGGTATGTATTTGCTAATGGCATAAGTCCTATTCACTCATTTATTTATGAAAGTAAGTCACATGAGCAAGAGCTATGTTTTTAATAGAGTGGGGAAGTACAATTTCTCATGGGAAGATAATTGCACTAGATACAGTCTACCTGGCTTTGGGAGTCTCCCAAAGGGACTGGCAATAACAGAGGTGCCTGCAACCCTATCAGTGGTCCCAGAGTAAAAACAAAACCGTTATACTAGTTGTAATGCTTGCATTAGTCAGGCTTCTCTAGAGAAGCAGAACCAATAGAGTGTGTTTGTGTGTATTTGCTTTAAGAAATTGGCTCATGTGATCATGGAGACAGGCATATTCAAAATCTGCTATTCAAGTCCAATGGTAGTCTTCTGGCAGAATCCCCTCTTGCTTAGGGAGGGGTCAATCTTTTGGTTCTATCAATGTCTTCAACTGATTGGATGAGGCCCTCTCACATTATGAATCACAATCTTCTTTATTGAAGCTCCACCAATTTAAATGTTACTCTGATCTAAAAACACCTTACAGAAACATACAGGGCAATGTTTAACCACATGTTTGGGCATCAAAGCTTCAACAAGGTGACACATAAAAGTTAACTATCACACTATGTTTATGGTTATCTTAGCTCATTTATATATACCATATCATGAGCATAAGTCACCCTTCCCAAAGATTTATTGAGCTTTTACATCAGTATGGCATATTCAACACAAGAAGAAACTCAAGACATATGAGCAAGTCTCATGTAGGGAGAGTCTCCGGTGTTTTGTTTCCTGCTGCAGTACTAGTCTCTAGCACAGCTCTTTGTAACATAGTATATGCTCATAATTTGTTTAATAGAAAATTAAGAAAATTCGCTAGAATATCCCAAAGAGTATAGAAGAGGCTGTAAGAGCAACTGGGATATTTTAAAGTGTCAAAATAAAAGGTCAACCATAGACTAAGGAAAGTAAAAAGAGAAATTAGCGTTCCAGAGATCAGGAATATTTGAGATACCTAGAACGACACTTAGATAGAAGTTGAATCACGTGGAGAAGAGAAGCGAGAAAGTATTAAGTGTTGTGGTATTATAAAGGCAGGTACAAGGATATTCACTATAGCATTATTGCTAAATCTTGAAATGACTAAATGTCCAGTGTTAAGAAAATGGATAAACTATGAAATACCCATTGTATGGATTATGACATAAGTGTTGAAAGAAATAATATGATATATCTCTTAGATACTGTTGTAATGTTTGCTGTTTTGAAACCTACATAATAATACTATGTATTTTTCTATGGGGTTCATATATTGATGTAAATGCACAGTTATGCATACTATGTAGTGTCTTTGAGGAGTGGAATTGACAGTGCTGTGAAAGGACTTTAGCTTTTCCTGTAACACTTCAGTTTTCATGAGAAAATTGTTTCATGCACTGTGTAACTAAAAGAATAATTGTGCAGAAGGAAAACTGGTAACTGGAACGGAAAAAAGAGATGTTAATCTGGTATGGGTTTGGTAAAGAAAGAAAAAAAAACCTAATAATTTAGAGCTCTCAGACAATTATTAGAGAGAGTCTCTGTTGTCACTCTGTATTGAGTATTGTTAAAAATGACTGCATGAAAGAACAATGGTGGAATCAAAATTTGAATATAAATGAAAATTTCAAAGAGCAGAAAGAGTTGGAAGGAAAGAAATGGTAAATTATTGGCATATGAAAATGTGAATTTCTGAATTCTAATTGGGCAAAGTAATTGGCAGGTTCAATTCGTTTTCATGGTGGTTTGGAAAGAGGAGTAATATTTTAGAGTATTCATGCTAAGTAAAAAAAATACAGATGCCTTTTCTTTTGTACATGTAATTGAAAAATCACACACAAAAAGCTTCAATTATGAGAGTAAAAACAAACATTTGTTCTATTGTCTGCCAGGTTTTGACCTGGAAAGAACTGCTTTGATTCATGAAAGCATCTCAAGTCTTTCTTGGAGACATGTTAAATGCAATGTTTTAAATATGTGGAGTATTCTTCTTTTTAGCACAACTTAGAGCAGTAATAGTATGTTCAAAGTTACTATGTAAAAAAAAAAAAGATGGAGTAGAACCTTTTCTGTAGAAAAGGGTTAAGTATTTATTAGAGGAGATATAAGTAATAACCAATTGAAGTACCATAGTTCTCCCTGCCTCTTTTATACTCTTGTGAAATAAGCTTGAGACTACAGTCACAGGGGATACTTTAACAGAATCACAAAAGTCCAAAATTTAGAAGGTGATCTCCTTCATGCCCCCGCCTTCCAAACACTTCCAGTTTATCCGCACTATACGCTTGAATAGCTATAGGCTTGGGGAATTTCTTCTCAGTAGTGCTATTTATATCTCTAAAATCTGTCTTTGGGTAATCAGTGTTGTCATGAATATTTTATTTATTTTGTCTTCTTATGTCTTGGTTTCTGTCACTAAGGAAACTGTAGGGTGATGTTACTTTGCTTTCTTGATATATTTTTTATAAGGGTAGTGTGAATAACAAAGTAATGGTACAGAAATATAATTTTAAGTCCCTAATGCCATTTTAAATGTAAATAACTCTTTGGGACTAGATATGTTTTATCCAGTGTAAGGTTATGAAACCAAAGAACTGGTGGAATCTGTGATGAAGGGTAAGGAGGCTGAAAGCATAAATAAATATGACCTTCTGGTGGGATGCGATCCTGGTTTTTGTAGGGAAATCATGCCTGCCTATTGCAGATCTTTGAGTACGTAACTAAAACAATGGATGAGTGTGGACTGGGAATATATGTTATTTAGACTTCATTTAGATTTTGGCAAAATTCCTCATTGAAAGCTATTTTCTAAGTAGGTGAATGACTGTGAAATTGAGGTGGGGACAGGGAGGGAATTAGCTCAGTGACAGAAACAAAGATAAACAGGCACTTTCCTTCAAGTCCAAGAATAAATAGTAGAGGGCCTCTCAGATGCCAGCAGGCCCATATTTACTTAACCTAATTGGCAAAAAGGACAATGCCATAAAACTCCCTGTCTCCAAACGTTCTGGAGTTCCTCTACATAACAAAATGGCGCTGTAGTGGGTGTCCAGCTGCAGAAAGGGTCCCGGAGACAGGGTGTGTCTAGAGAAGTCTCATGGGGGCTTTGCATGTGTGCAAAGTTAAGCAAAAAAAAAATCATTTAAACTCTGTATATACTTATAAGAGAACAGGCCACAAAGTAGCTTCATGAATTAGGAATGGGATGTGAACTCTTCTATGTAAAAGCAAAGCCATTGTTCTGTGGTCTGTGTGGGCATCATGACTGTGAGCATTGCCATAAAGAGTAACAGAAATAAAACAGAGGTGTCTACATTAGTATCTACTAAGCCCCATTTCCTCCTAAAATATGTTTAGGAGTTTTCGTTTTCTTTATCTAAAGGAAGCAATCAGAGATTAAGACTAATAATTTATATAATCAAGGGAAGGGACGAGGGAAAATAAATGAGAATAAGCTGATAGAAGAAATAAATGACAGTCATAAACATTATGTAGGAATATAAGCTTGAAGCCTGAAAAAAAATGTTTAGGAATAAATGAATGGAAATAATGAACTTATATTGATAAGTAATTTAATAAATTCGCTATTGTGGAAACAGTATATTTGAAAACTATTTTATCCAGACTACTTATAGGACAGGAAACTAGGGATGTTGTAGATTTGATCATTCATTTTAAAAACAAACAAAAATGCCCTTTAGTAAACTTCCTTGAGTGCAGTTGGTAGACATATACAAACAACTATTTATAAAAGTTAAGCCACATGAAAGCTAAGAGACAAGGGGTAAAAAGAATGTGAAAACGGGATTTTGCATGTGGAAATGTTATGAAATTTCCACATATGTTACCACCTGCATATAACACCACACTTTCAGGATAAGAAGATATTTACCCTCATGTTGAATTTGGGAATATTAATGTTATGATTTTAAAGCTTCTACTGATTTATGTTACAGAAGATTCTAGTAAGGATCCCCTAAGCATTATGCTCTTCCCCTATTTCTTTTATTATTATTATTTTTTTTTTTACTGACTTTGGAGAGGAAAGGAGAGGGAGAGATAGAGATATCAATGATGGGAGAGAAAATCATTGATCAGCTGCCTCCTGTATACCCTTGACTGGGATCAATCCCAAAACCTGGGTATGTGCCCTTGACTGGAATCAAACCTGGGACTCTTCGGTGCGCAGGCTGACACTCTATCCATTGAACCAAACCAGTTAGGGCTCTTCCCCTTATTTTTGCTAAAGCCCCATCTTTGTCTATCTGTGCTCCTTTCTAATTGGTTCCTGGCCTTTTTGCAACATTTTGTTTTGCACTTGCAAGAAAAACATCCTTGTTTCAAAACACCCTGTTTTTCTGCTATCCATCCTGTTTTTCTGCCATCCTATTTTCTATAAAACACATTTTTTGTTTCAGCTAGCTCAGGATTCCTTCTCCCACCCCTTTCTCTGTCTACCTAATTCTGCTTTAGCTCCCTTCACTTATATTGAAGTTATGTGAAGTGTACTAATTAAGATATTTCTGTTTCTGTGCAATAGTTCTCTTTACTCTCAATCCCGAGTAAAGTATTTTTTCAGCTTTGATGTGAAGAAATACTAATTCATAAGATATAGCTATGCAATCACATAAAGTGAAAGTTCCAAGTAAATTTTTTACTAAATTGCCTCAATAATGGAGCAGACACATTTACATTTTTGGGGCTTTAATTGTTCAGATAATTGCTCCAGTTCTTAATTTAATTCTGGAAACTTCTATATACAATGTCAGTTGGATGATTTTTTTCCCAGTTGGTTGGTCTCTGCTCCCTAAATTAGAGTAGCCAATATCTATTCCTCCATTATTATCTCCACAACAGTCCTTACTTTTTCTTTTTTACTTTAGTTTCAAGGTTTTAAGGCAACTGATGTGATTATATGTACTTCTTGATATGTTTCGTTAGGCAAATACAAGTTTTATTTTCTTAAGGCAATTTTCTGGTATGTTTTGCTTTTACAAGACCAATAAACTTTTGGTATATTTTTGCATACATTTTTATTTTTATTTTAGCTGGTTAGTCCATGCTTGGAAACTTTTGACCTCTGACTCTGTTACCATTATGGAAAGAATTGTTCAAACCCCTCAACTACCAGGCCAGACAGTACAAGAGAAAGAAAACATATACAAGCTGTAAGAAAAATAAATTCCCAATCAACATTTTTTTTGCCACAGTTCTATAAAGTCTGAGAGGCTATATTTATGTGAACTCTACAAAAAACAATTTTCACATAAAAATAATGTTTTTACGAGGGGCGTTTTGTGTGGGTTGACTTGATTAAAATTCATTCAAAATTAGAAGGGATCTCACTTTATATTTTCAAGTCAATGTTTAGGTATGTGCATAGTTAGGTAAATACAAGTCAGAGAAAACAACACATTCTAAATGTTTTCATAAGTGTGGACATGTTTGCATTCTTGTTGCATTTTACAGAGAAAATTTAGACTTTAAACATGTAAGCACAATTTCTTTTGAAATTACTGAAAGTTTCGTCTATGCATCTCAGGATAGAATTTCTCATCAAATTAGCATTATTTATAAACCAGTGACTGAAATTACCCTATATAATAAAAATATGCAATCAACCAAATGGTGGAATGACTGGTGGCTATGATGCGCATTGACCACCAGGGGGCAGATACTCAATGCAGGAGCTGTCCCCTGGTGGTCAGTGCACTCTCACGGGGAGCACTGCTCAGCCAGAAGGAGGTAAGCTCAGTGGCAGTTGGAGGACCCTCTCCAGCCTCCGTGGCAGCGCTAAGGAGCAGTGAGCTGAGCTGTAAGGAGCAGTGAGTAGGCGGGCAGTAAGGAGCAAGGGCTTCTGGACTTTGAGAGGGATATCTGACTGCAGGGAGAGGGCCTAAGCTGACAGGCGGACATCCACCAAGGGGTCCTGAACTGTAAGAGGGCGCAAGCCAGGCTGAGGGAAGTGCGTGGATTTTTGTGCAGCAGGCCTCTAGTATTAAGTGATATTGACGTAAACCAAACTATTCTTATATCACCCTTTGGTGTGATACACGTTTGTTTCATATTTCCTGGTTACTCCATTAAAAAAAAAAAAAAAGTGTGTTTTGTATATTTTGTTTGTTTTACAGAAAGCATCAACATTGTGTGTTTTGGCTTTAAATTAGTGTGTATGTATGGGGGGGGGTGAGAGTCAGTGTTGAATTTTATTTTATGCCAGAAACTGGCAAAGCAAGGTTGGATTTTATACTTCTGAAAGGAAAACATAATTTGTCCTTGGTGTCTTCTTTGTTTCTCTACCCCTCTTTGTTTCTCTGCCCCCCTTTAGTTCATATGCTCTAACTTAAAAATATTTAGCTTTTCTTTAATTGATGTTTTTAAACATACATGTGATGAACATTGTTTTATTTTAAAATACAGAGGAGAGTCACAAATTTTTGCATGAAATTTAGAATTCAGGCCTTTTTCATCTGTATCAGCTCTGTTAAACTGAGTAACAAATTGCTACAAAAATGGTGGCTTAAAACAACAAACATTTATTATCTCAGTTTCTATGGGTCAGAAGCCCAGACATAGCTTAGTTAGTTCTTATCTGAAGGTTCTTCTAAGAAAGAATCAGTTTCCAAACTCCCTGGAGTTGTTGGGAAAATTGATTCTCTTGTAACTGGAGGACTCAAATTAGCTTGCATCTTCAAACTAATGAAAAAGAGGTATTGCCTGAAACTCTAGAGTTAGTTGACTAGCAAGACTTATTCTTATGTAATACTAGAGGCCCATGCATGAAATTTGTGCAAGGGGCTTGGTTTCCGCCACCACAGCAGCCGCCTCTGCCTTGGCCCTCACTGTCCTGGCTTCTTCCGGAAAAATGTCTGGTTTAATTAGCATTCTATGCTTTTATCATATAGGATAGTCGCAGAAGTGACATTCCATCACCTTCTCCACATAATGAAATATGATCATGGGAGTAATAGCCTTCATATTTGCCATATTTCATTGGGTAAAAGCAAGTCATATTCAAAGTAATGAGCTCCAGCTATGGAACCATGGAGAGCACCTTAATATCTGTCCCCAAAGCACATCAATTATATTGACTACATTAAGAAAATATATTTTAGCTTAATGCATTGACATCTTAATTTATTTCAATTTGCATTGTTGTTGCAGTTGTGTGATATATACACCGTTAATTTTTAAGTGGAAAAAGAAATAGTAAATGATGTTAAATCTTATATTCCTTCTATAGTAAATTAATTTTATCTAGAATGAAACCAGAAAGAAAAAAAATAGCACTTTCATATTTTGCTGCTTCAATGTCTTTTTTATAGATAAACTTTATTTTATTAGTAAGTTTTAGTACATTTATATATATATATATATATATATATGAAACACAAAAGTTTTAGTACATATATATATATATATATATATATATATATATATGTACATACTTATGAAAACATATATATATGGCTAAATGACTGACTGCCTGACCCACCAACTGACTGGTACATCCGATGCACACTGGCAACTTAAAAATGAACTTTGTCTCATGCATGTATGATACATATAAAGTTCTTGCTGGCGTCAATTGCATGCGGTGCCAGAATGTATCTGAAGACCAACTATTGGCACAATGTACATCTGAAGCCAAAAGAAAATTATGTCATCAATAGAATATTGTTTATTAATCAATTTATATATTTTTCATATACATTTTACTAGTTTTCTCTCACCTCTGACACTTTTATTATGGAGAAAGGGCGAACAGCGATATAAAAATATTTTGTATTTTAATTTTATAATACTATATTATATATAATATTTTTATATTTTTAAATTTTAAAAAAATATTTTTCTATTTTTAATATATTTTTATATTTTTAAATATATTTTATTGATTTTTTACAGGGAGGAAGGGAGAGGGATAGAAAGCCAGAAACATTGATGAGAGAGAAACATCGACCAGCTGCCTCCTACACACCCCCCACTGGGGATGTGCCAGCAACCAATGTACATGCCCTTGACCAGAATTGAACCTAGGACCCTTCAGTCTGCAGGCTGACGCTCTATCCACTGAGCCAAACTGGTTTTGGCTATATATATTATTTTGATGTAATTTTTGCAGTAATGTAATTACCGCATAAATCTTTCTTCTAATTAATTTTCTTTCAGTGTTCACGAATCCATGCACTGGGTCACTAGTGTTTATGATAAAATATTTAAACAGTACAGATGAGTATAAAATAAAAAGTATGCCATTAAATGGGAAATCTGAACATAACCACTATTCACTATTTCAAAAATTTTCTATACATAATACAAATACACATCGATTTAAAGTTGTTTTTTTATGGCACTTCGATACACTTTTGCTTCTAGAATTTTCTTATATCTTGGATGTCTGTCTATAGAAATATCTACAGCTGTATCATATTCCCTTTAATAGCTACTTAGTATTCTTTTTGAGTATGTCTCCAATTTATCAAACAAAATTCTCTTATCATTTGTGTGCTAACAATGCCCTGGTTTTGTTAGATAGGTCTCTTTTGGTTTTAAAATGTCATAAAACCCAATTTAAGTTGGCTAAAACACAAAAGAAAATTTATCATCACAGCTCAAAAAAAAAAAAAATCATGAGTACAACTGACTTTGAGCGTTATTTGCTCTCAAATAGCCACAGTTAATGTAACTGGATTCCCCATATTTTGACTTGCTTCTTGTCCTGCTTTTTCTCTCATTAGGCTGTCTCTCCTTTCAAGGTGGTGTAATAGCTTCCAATAGCTCCAGACTTAGAACCTTGTCCCAGGAAACTAAAAAAGAGAGTCTCTCTTTTCTGTTCCCTAGAGCAAAAGCGATAGGAAGTCTTCTCTCTTGGTCTGATTGTTTCAGAGGCCTTTCTCCTGAGCCATTATGGGATCCTGAGAGGTGACTTTATGGCTGTCCAAATTTGGTCTCATGCTACTCTTGGAGCATGGGTGTCAGCCCATTGAAAACACGGGGATTAAGAAGGGGAGATGGCAGATGGAATGGGAGAAAAGATGTTTACTATTTCCTTATGGGAATAGTCAATCTTTGTAAGCTGGTGTACTTCATTTGCTATTTGATAGGTAAATTATTAGAATTACAAATGCTGGGTCAAATGCATTTAGACTTTACCTGGATATTTCCAAATTTTCTTCCACAATGAGTACCGCAATTTATATTTAGGTCAATAGTGCACACTTATGTCCATTCTGGGCTCATCAAACTTAATAATCTTTCCCAATAAAATAGGTGAAAAATTAAAGCCCATTGTTGTTTTAATGGGTATTTCTTTAGTGATTATAGGTAAGCATCTTATTTTTGTTTCCTATTTTTGTCATGTGTGGGTTTTTTTCTCCACTGTAACCTTCCTTAATATGTGATTTTCTAATTGTGCCAACACAAATAACACAATAAATGTGCTAAAATAAACTTACATGCATCACAGTTTTATTTAACTTGAACATTATTTTACCCATACAGGATGAGACTAATTGATTGGTAACCAGATAACACAAAGAGGGGCCATAGAGAAGGAAGCAAGTTATATCCAGGGTCATTCTGTTTTAACATGACAATTCACTCCTACTACTTTATAAAATAAGTATAGCTAAAGACAACAATGAAGTGCTGCAATGCTACAGTCTGAGCAGCAATGAGAATCACTAAGAGGATCTTGGGAGCATTTCTCCTAGCATGGCAAGAGCAGAGGTAGCCAGTGTTTTCAGGCGGCCTAGAGAAAGATATGTCATGCATGGACTTAAAGCTGAGGGCCGGTCCTTTGAAGACTGGGGACCCTGAGACCTATCTCTGGAGAGGAGATGGTCAAAGACAAACTTCAAAGTAAATATAGAAGAAAACAAAGAGTAAAAATCCCTGTGATCTAAAGCCTAAAACATTGTTTTGCAGAGATTAAGTATGCAGAGGTCAAGAGAAAGTGTTGCAATTTCAACAATAACAACAACAGTAACAGAACTTTTGTCTGATAAGTTTTGCAGGCCTTTGCCGTTTTATATTAGTGTCTTTTGAAAGATCACAAGAATCTGAAAGCTACAATGAAAACCCCTGGGGCTTTGGAAAAGGCAGGAGCCCAATATTAAAAGATAAGGTTTTCTTTGAAGACAAAAGGAGAAAATAAAGAGAAAATAATGTGCAAATGGATCTGGTGTCTCGTGGCTAAAACACCCTAGTTTAGTAAGTGAATTTAAGATTAAAAGCAAGATTATAGTATATAATAAATTGTAATTTTTTATATGTATAATAGTATTAATTACCAATGAATGATTAAAACATTTGGTTAAAGCAATAAATAACATTTTTTTCTATAGTCAGAGGGAAAACAACAACCAGATATATCTTTTATTACGAGGATTAAAATTCCTTCTAAAATAGCTTTTTGATTCAACAACTTAATTGCATGTCTGTGTGTTGACCGATGGATTTGTCATTGAGTCTGTAATGATATAAAAAAGAAAAGCCATGTAAATATACTCTGCTTTACTATAGTTCGTAGTCCTCAAATAAGATACTGACCATAAACCCAGACAAAATTAAACTAATACATGAATGGTTGTAGCCGTTGAAGCATTACAAAGAAACTTATTAACATTTATTGAGCATTGACAGAACAGGGCCAGAAACCAATCTATAATCTATCTATCTATCTATCTATCTATCTATCTATCTACTATCTATCATCTTCTTAATCTATAGAGTAGGAACTATTGTCATTTATGATTTAAAAATGAAGAAACATAGGAGAAAATGTCAAATAAATTATCCTTTGCTCCATGTTAGGATGAGGGAAAGCTGGGATGTGAGTAGAGCCTGTACTCTATTTGTATTTATTTTAAATATTTTTATTGATTTTTTACAGTAAGCATAATGGAGAGAAAGAGAAATATGTTGTAAGAGTAGAACATCAATTGACTGCCTCCTGCATGCCCCATCCCGGGGACTGAGCCTGCTACCCTGACCTGGAATGGAGCCGGCGACCTTTCAGTACCTGGGAGGATGCCTAATCACCCGAGCCACATGGCCAGGGCCGGCTTGTACTCTTAACGTTGAAGTTTATGTGACCAGAGGACATCGGTAGAGAAGAACAACATAGGCAAGGTAGTTAGGGAAGGATCTCATTGATGAGGTGACGTTTAAATTGAGACTTAAAGATGGGATAGAGCCAACCACCTTATGAATCCTAGAGAACAGTGACACTTTAGGTAGCCTGAAAACCACGTCCTGTGCTCCTAAGTTGGGAAGAAAACTGGCATATCAAAGGAGATGAAAGGATGCTAATAGTAATTAAGAAAATGTATACGGATTGAAAGGTAACTGAGCCATGCTTTGAAAGGATCTATAGTCCAATATTGGGAGATCAGACTTGAGGTGCAATGCGGAAATGGTTACAGGGGGGAAATGTGAAAGGATTTTACAGAGGGCCCTGGCCTGATCTGGTTTATGTCGAATTGGCTACTGTGTCACAGTAGGATGGAGGACGGCCACAGGAAAAGCAGACTCTAAAGGTGGAAGGAGATGAGATGAAGAAAAGGAGACCTACTCAAGAGATGTTCTTGAGGCAGAACTCATGGGTTATGCTGACAGATTACATCTGGGTGGCAAGGAGAGGAGGAAGGGATTTAGAATGACTTTGTTTCCTAGTATTTCACCTATATGGTACCATTTTCAGCAGTCTGAGTATGGGGTGGCACCTTGTATACTTAGAAAAGTCGGGAATAGAACAATTGTGAAAGGCCAGGAAATGAGAGTTCGGTTGGCATTGTTTGAGATCTGTGTGAAACATTCAGTTAAACGTACCATACAGGAAGTTGGATGTGAGTGCCTGGAATATAAGAAGTCTGAGTAGGAGATGCAGTTTTAGAGTTGTCAGCATAAAATAACATCTAAAGCTGTGGAAACAAGTACCATATTCGTTTAGAGGGCCTGATACCAATAGGGAGAAACAGCAACGAGAGATGGTAGAGAAGGAATAACCAGTTAAGAGAAACAAAACCAAAAACATTTTTTTTTCCTGGAGAAAAAGAAGAGACAAGGGAGTAGGGATTAGTCATTAGGGCTAAACATTTTAACGATAACACACAGGCTCAGAGCACAATGATTCACAGATACTATTCTTTTTTTATATATATATTTTATTGGTATTTTACAGAGAAGAAGGGAGAGAGATAGAGAGCTAGAAACATCGGTGAGAGAGAAACATCGACCAGCTGCTTCTTGCACACCCCCTACCGGGGATGTGCCCGCAACCAATGTACATGCCCTTGACCGGAATCGAACCTGGGACCTTTCAGTCCGCAGACCGACACTCTACCACTGAGCCAAACCGGTTTCAGCCCACAGATATTCTTGATACCTGAGCTGCAACTGTCTTGTATTGACCCATTTCAGTCCTAATTTATAAACCAACAGGCAGGGAATTAGGACACGTCCTTGAGTTCATGTGCTTCGATTTGTTTACCAGCCAGTTAGTTTGCTGTTAACCGATATATTTCATTTTTTTTCCTGTGATTCGTTATAATGTTTCAAAAAATTAACAAACAAGAACACAAACATATATGAAACATTTGTGATCAATGTAAGTTAATGCTATCAAAATAGCTATCATTGAATAATGAGTCCAAGAGAGTAAATATTTGGAACCTTTTGGAGAAGTGGCCAAGGAATTGGCTCAGAAACTTAGGATTCATATTCAAGAATGATACTAATGGAATCAAACAAAAGGGGGCCAGCATCTTCTGAGCTAATTATTTGGAACTATATTTTTGCTCCAGCTGCTATAAATTGGACGATGAATGATGTGAGAATTTGTAATTTAAAGCTTCATGAACCATGAAACTTTCTGGAGACTTTGGTCAGTCAGTTGATTTACTAGAAATGATGAGACCACCATAATCCATAAACTGTCTGTTTTCCCACCACCATGGCAATGAAATGGAGGAGAAAAACATGCAAATTGCTCATTTATGGTTTTTTATTTTGCTTTTCTAAATTACCGCTAAGCTTGCTGAGTCGGATTTCTATAACATCTTTAATTATGATGAAGTCTTGGCTTAAAAAAGAAAGATTGTTTAGTTAGAACTTCATAATTGGCAATGAAACATTTAACCAAATTGCCAGCTCTCAGATTTTTCATATGATGTTTTTTTATTTGGATTATGGGAATAACATCACGAAGACTTGCAGAATTTGATATTGGAAGCAAAAAATGTTAAATGGAGATTTAGAAAATAATTCCAAACAAAAGTGAGCATCATGTATAACTTGCAAAATTTCAAAACATAACCAAAATTCCAAATGTACTTGAGTAGTATAATAAATTGAGATATAATAACTCATATAAAATATTAAAATATCAATGGATGATACAGGCTCTGTTCTTTTTTAGTGGGATCAAGAATGTGATTTGTGAAGCATCAAGCTATTGTAAGAGCTTTCAAGTCTAAAGGGAATATATAAGGGAAATTCTTGTGAAAAAAGTGTGAATTGAATAGTACATGTCCCATGTGACTTTAAATTATTTTCAATTTGGATAACTTTTTCTTGTTATAGTTGAAAGGTTAGCATGGTGGTATGTGGGCAGGCTAACTAGGCTAACTAGCCATCTCAGACTGTGGATAAAAAAATGTTGAATTTATTTAAGGAAAGGGGATAGGGGACGAGATATCCAGAGTGAAGGGCTGCCCAGCACCGAGACAAGGTGACATTGGGTAGGTGATTATAGCACCCAAGATCTGGAGTTTCATCCTGATGTGCAGTCACGGGAGGGAAGCTTGAAAAAGTAATGGATGTTGACCAGGGTAAATTACTTTATCTTGGATATTAAGAAGCTTCTGAAATATATGGATTTAATAGTTTCAAGTTCATGTTTCTCTTAATCTAAAATGATTGATATTAAAGTATAATTTTATAATAAGAACAGAAGAAGGCACGGATAGATGTTAATTCACAGAGCTTCATTGCTTAATTTGCATAAATGTATATTTTGGTGAATATACATTTAAGCAATAACAACACAGAGATCTTGCCAATGCTTATTGTCTTAATAGATTTGGAGGTTCTTTGATAAAATAAAATTTACTGTAGAAATTCATGTATTTCTAAAACAGTGATAATTTTTTAACTAACTTGGGTAGGAGTCAAAATGAGGAGAAAAAATCCTACAAATAATTGTATCAATATTAAATAATGTACTGATATTAAATAATTAAATAATGTACTGATTCTTTTAAAAGACATAGCAAAACAAGCTACTTATTTATTTGATCAACAAAATTTAAAGAAATAAGAAACCTTAAAAATGAATATAAACAATTGTGATACCATAATCAATAAAGAAATTTAAAAAAATGAGAATAAAAGCATAACTCCCAATACATGAAAGATGAAAACAATTATAAGAGGGTAGCATAGGCAAATCTACTTTGTAACCTAAAGGAAATTCAAGATTGCCCAGCCAAGTAAAAAATTTTAAAGTTGACCAAGAAGTTGTAGAATAGTTCAGTAGATAAAAGTGAAAGGTAATGGAAAAGTGGTTCAGAATAAACCAACAAAATGACTAAGTAGATTCATTGCTGAGTGTTACCTAACTTAGAAATCCACACACAAATATACATATCCATGTTTATTTTTTTGTTCATCTTGTGTATAGTTATTTCAACAAAAAGAAAATAAAGAATGATTTATATAAATAAACTTTTTGGAGAGAAGTTAAGAAAAGAGTGAGAAGAAAATATAAACATTTTAATAATAAAAGTTCAGGGTAATTTCATATTAATAAATTAAGTGTCAAAAGAGGGAGGAAAGGTAACACAACATTAAAAATAACATGAATTTTAGTGGCACATACTTATTTAAAACTAGAGGCCTGGTGCATGAAATTCCTGCACTGGGGGTGGTCCCTCAGCTCAGCCTGCACCCTCTCACAGTCTAGGACATCTTGAGGGATATCCAACTGCCGGCTTAGGCCAGCTCCCCCTAGGATCCCTCACTCCTTACCATGTGCCTGTTTGCTGCTCCTTACTGCTTGACTCACTGGTCCTTAGCTGGGCTTCTCGCTGAGTGGTACTCCCCCTGTGGGAGTACATTGACTACCAGGGGGTATCTGCTGCATTGAGCATCTCACTCCTGGTGGTCAGTGTGCATCATAGTGACCAGTCTTTCTGGTTGTTCTGCCATAATGGTTGCTTAGGCTTTTATTATTTAGACTAGAGGCCCAGTGTAAGAAATTCGTGCATGGGGTTGGGGGGTGTCCCTCAGCCCAGCCTGCACCCTCTCTAATCTGGGACCCCTCGAGGGAAGTTAAACTGCTCATTTAGACCCTATCCTACTGGGCAGTCAGACATCCCTCTCACAATCTAGGACTGCTGGCTCCCAACTGTTTGCCTGCCTGCTTTCCTGATTTCCCCTAGCCACTTCTGCCTGCCAGTCTGATCACCCCTTAAACACTCCCATGCCAGCCTCATTGATGTCTAACTGCTCCCCTGCCAGCCTGTTTGCCCCCAACTTCCCTTCTCTGCCAGCCTGGCCACCCTAACTTTCCTCTCCTACAGGGTTGATCACCTCCAACTGCCCTCCCTTTCAGGCCATCTTGTGTCCACATAGGGGCCAGATCTTTGACCACATGGGGACAGCCATATTGTGTGTTGGAGTGATGGTCAATCTGCATATTACTCTTTTATTAGATAGGATAGAGGCCTGGAGCATGGGTGGGAGCCAGCTGGTTTGCCCTGAAGGGTGTCCTGAATTAGGGTGGGGATTCCCTTGGGGCGTGGGGTGGCCTGGGTGAGGGGCCTGTGGTGGTTTGCAGGCCAGTCACACCCCATGGCCACCCAAGTGGAGGCCCTGGTATCTTGGATTTATTTACCTTCTACAATTGAAACGTTGTAGCCTGGAGCCAAGCCTCCTGCTCCCTCTGTGGCCTAGCCATTTCTGTTTGGTTTTATGTGTCTTCTATAATTGAAACTTTGTAGCCTTAAGCCAAGGCCTGGGCCAGCCAGGGCAGATGGAAAGCTTTGCTTTCTCTGTTGCCAGGGACTACCCTAGCCTGTTCTCTCCAGCTCTGTGGCTGCATTTTTCTTGGGATTTATCTTCTATAATTGAAATGTCGTATCCGTGTGGAGGCCTAAACTGGCCAGGGTGTGTGGATAGCTTGGCTTCCTCTATCGAAACCTAAGCCTCTCAACTGCTCTGTGTGGCTGCAGCCACCTTGGTTGGGGTAAATTTGCATACGTGCTCTGATTGGCTGATGGGTGTGGCTTGGGACTTGGCTTGGGGTGTGGCTTGATTGGAGTAATGGTTAATTTGCATATTACTTCTTTTATTAGATAGGATTAGAGTCCTGGTGCACAAAATTTGTGCACAGAGAGGATTCCTCAGCCCAGCCTGCATTCTCTCCAGTCAGGGACCCCTCAAGAGATGTCCCACTGCCAGTTTAATCCCAATCCCACAGGGCTCATGAACTGTGAGAAGGGGAAGGCTGGGCTGAGGGACATCTCCATCCAGTGCATGAATTTTCATGCACAAGACCTCTAGTATATATGTATATGTGTGTGTGTGTGTGTGTGTGTGTGTGTGTGTATATATATATATATATATATATATATATATATATATATAGAGAGAGAGAGAGAGAGAGAGAGAGAGAGGGGGAGAGAGATCCTATATAATAAAGAGATAATATGCAAATTGATCATCACACTCTCACACAAGATGGCTACTCCCATGTGCTCACAAGATGGCCACCACAAGATGGCTGGCAGGGGAGGGCAGTTGGGGACAACTTGGCCTGCAGGGGAGGGAGGGCTGTTGGGAGGGGACCAGGCCTGCAGGGGAGGGCAGTTAGGGGCAACCAGACTGGCAGGGGAGGGCATTTGTGGGCAACTGGACCAGCAAGGGAGGGCAGTTGGGGGTGACTGGGCCAGCAGGGGAGAGCAATTGGGGGTGATCATTTCCAATAGGGGAGCAGTTAGGCATTGATCAGGCTGGCAGGGGAGTGGCTAGGGGCAATTAGGCAGGCAGGCAGGTGAGCCGTCGGGAGCCTGCAGTCCTCGATTGTGAGAGAGATGTCCCAGATTGGAGAGGGAGCAGGCTGGGCTGAGGGACACCACCCGTCCTCCTTGCCAGGTACAAATTTTGTGCATCTATATGTATACTGTATATATCTAAGCAAGTGAAAGAAGAGAGAAGGGAGACAAGGAAATAAGAAAAGAGAAAACAAAAACATAATTGCAATAACACCTTTTTCCCCAGGATTTGGGTCACATGAGATTTTCTTTTTTTGTGGTAGAAAGAGAGAATAGGAAAATATCTGTTGTTTTGTAAAGTGAACCCCAGGTGTAAAATGTCTGATATTCATTTGTATATTTAACTAGTCACATCTTCTCTTTGAGCAGAGGATTCCTCACTTCTAGAAGAGTAATGAGGTCATCTAAGTCCTCTCCCTTTCCTAGCATTCCTGTCTCATGCCTTACCACACACAGGTGATTTAAAAAAAAAAAAAACTTCACTGAGAGTCATGGGCAATCTGAGAAAAGGTCAGTGCACACTTATAAACTGAAGTAGTCCTAAAGAAATCAGCCATCAGAATTTCTTAAATTGTAGCAGTTATATTATAGATTATAACCTGTGAAAGGCAGGAAAAGTCCCTTGTAAGTAAAGAAGGATATTTATTTTATAAAGATATTTCTGACACTTGGGAATCTATGGATGAAAAATGCTCCAAATAGCCTAAAAATCATAAATTATGTGCATATATTTTTAAAATTAAGTTTTTTATTACATGTATTACATAAATCTCCTCTCCCCTCCCCATTGACACTCCCTGGCTACCCCAGCACATTTCCTCACCCTCTCTCAGATCTCTGTCCATTGGTCATGCTCATATACATGCATACACATCCTTTGGTTGATCTTTTACCCCCTCACCCCTGCCTTCCCTCATAGGTTGGACAGTCTATTTAATGCTTCTATGACTCCGATTCTGTTTTTGTTCATCAGTTTATGTTCATGATATTCCACAAATGAGTGAGATCATGTGACATTTATCTTTCTCTTACTGGCTTATTTAGCTTAAGATAATGCTTTCCAATTCCATTCACGCTGTTGCAAATGGTAAGATTTCCTTCTTTTTTACAGCACCATAGTGTTGTTCCATTGTATAGATATACCACAGTGTTCTAATCTATTCATTTGCTGATGGGCATTTAGGTTGTTACCAAATATTAGCTATTGTAAATTGTGCTGCTATGAACATAGGGTTGCAGATATATTTTCTGATTGGTGTTTTTGTTTTTGTTGTTTTTTGTTTTTTCTTGGGATATATTATTAGGAGCAGGATTACTGGGTCAAATGGAAGTTTTATTTTAAATTTTTTGAGGAAATACCATACTGTTCTCTACAGTGGCTGCACTAGTCTGCATTCCGACCAGCAGTGCAAGAGAGTTCCTTTTTCTCTGAGTCCTCACCAGCACTTGTCATTTGTTCATTGATTGATAATAGCCATTTTGACAGGTGTGAGATGATACATCATTGTTGTTTTGATTTGCATCTCTAGGATGATTAGTGACTTTGAGCATCTTTTTATGTTTTTCCAACTTATGTAATGTCCTCTTTCAAAAGGCGTCTATTTAGGTTCTTTGCCCATTTTTTGATTGCATTGTTTATGTTTCTTTTGTTAAGTTGTATGAGTTCCCTATAAATTTGGGAGATTAACCCCTTATCAAATGTAACATTGGCAAATATGTTCTCACATGCAGTGTGCTCTCTTATTGTTTTGTTGCTGGTTTCTTTTGCTATGCTTTTTATTTTGATATAGTCACATTTTTTTTTTATTTTCTCCTTATTTTCCACTGCCCTAGGAGTTGTGTCAGTAAAAATACTGCTTCTACAAATGTCTGCCATTTTGCTGCCTATGGCTTCTTCTAGTATTTTAATGGTTTCCCGTTTCCTCCTTAGTTATCTGCGTTTTGAGAATTTTTGACCTTGATTGAGTTTTGAAAGGTCATATTTTTCTAGGAATATGTCACTTTATTCTAGGTTGCTAAGTTTGTTGGAATAGAGTTGTTCATAGAATTTTTTTTCCCCAATCCTTTTTATTTCTGTAGGGTCTTTTGTTACTTTGCTTCTTTCATTTCTAATTTTGTTTGTTTGGCTCCTCTCTCTTTGCCTCTTGGTGAGTTTGGCTGGAGGTTCATCAATCTTGTTTTATCATTTCAAAGAACTAGTTCTTAGTTTCATTGATATTTTGTACTGTGCTTTTTTTTTTTTGTCTTTTGTTCTTGTTGTTTCTATGTCATTTATTTCTGCTCTGATCTTTATTATCTGCTTCCTTCTGCTCACTCTTGGATTTTCTTGTTTTTTCTCATTCTAATTTTTTAAATTGTAGAGTTAGATAATTTATTATAATTTCTTCTTGTTTTGCTATGAACTTCCCTTTCAGGATTGCTTTCACTGTATCCCATAGGTTTTAGATTGCAATTTTATCATTGTCATTTGTGTATAGGATGTTTTAAATTTCTTCTTTCATCGTCTTGGTAACCCACGCATTGTTTAACAGCATGCTATTCAGCTTCCAAGTGTTTGAATTTTTTTGAAATTTTTTTAATAGTTGATTTCTAATATTATGCCATTGTGGTCTGGGAAGATGCTTGATATGATTTCAATCTTCCTGAATTTGGAGAGACTTTGCCTGTGACCCAATATTTGATCTATCTTTAAAAATGTCCCATGTGCACTTGAGTAGAATGTATATTTTGTAGCTTTGGGATGAAATGTTCTGAAGATGTAAATTAAGTCCATCTGATCTAGTGAGTCATTTAGGATAGCTGATTCTTTGCTGATTATTTGTCTAGAGCAGCCGTGGGCAAACTAGGGCCTGCGGGCTGGATCTGGCCCCTTTGGCTGTTCTATCTGGCCCACGGAGCAGAAAGAGCGGAGGGTTTTCTTGCTCTCCCCTCCACTACTCCACACCCTGAGCCCAGGGCATAGTGAGCTCTGTTCTCAGTGGATTTCCTTTATTAGCGGTGGCGCGGGTGGCGGTGGCGCGGGTGGCGGTGGTGGGTGTGGCAGCAATGGTTGCTCCTGTGGTTCAATTTCCACTGTAGTTTTATCGTTCACATGGCGGCAGTGGCGGGAGCTTCGGCCTGGCCATGCGGCGGTGGAGGAAGGACTTGCTGGGGCCGGGAACGGAAGGCGTCGCTCCAGCTCCTCACCAGCACAGAGTGTGGGGAGGCTGAGCCGAGCTGGCTGCAGACCGGGAGAGGCTGCGCCAGCTCCTCACCAGCACGACGGGCAGGCTGGGACGGTGCGGGCAGGCTGGGACGGTGCGGGCAGGCTGGGACGGTGCGGGCAGGCTGGGACGGTGCGGGCAGGCTGGGACGGTGCGGGCAGGCTGGGACGGTGCGGGCAGGCTGGGACGGTGCGGGCCGGGAGGCCACACTCACAGGCTTCTTGTCAGGGCAGGAGCCAAAGGCGCGGTGGAGGCCCTGCATCAGCTCCCTGGCTCCCATGGCAGCGGGCTAGGCTGGCCCAGTCCCTGGGCCCTGGGGGGAGCAAGGTCTGGCTTCCCTCATTCCCAGCAGCAGCAGCTCCTGCAGGTCTGGTTTCGCTGTAGTTTTAAACTCCACATGGCAGCAGCAGCAACCTGCTTGGTGTCTAGTTGTAGCCTTCCCATTTTGCCAGTTTTCCTGTGGGTCTGGTGCGATCCCTTTCGATTTTAGCTGTTGTTTTTGTCCAAATTGTTGATGAGGTGGCAGCCTAGACTACCTAAGCCACCATCTTGTTTCGGTCTGTCTATATCACTCTTTATTTTTTTCTCGGTTGTTACATAGATTGTTGATTTTCTCATCCATTCAGATTATGAACTGTATGATACTTATTCTGAATTCTTTTTCTGACATATTGCATACCTCTCTTATTTAGTTTCTTTTCTGGTGATTCCTCTTCTTTTCTTTGGTTTTGTTCTTCTGTCTCCCCATTTTTGCTCTCACTGAAGGATCTAGGTGTCAAATAGCACAGGTCCTGAGGCTGCAGTGGAGGGCCTGAAGGCAAGTCATGTGGTTGCAGGCAGTGGCTGCTCCTCACGTGGTCATGGGTGGTGTCTCTTTTCCCCGTGGTTGCTAAATGCTTCCCAGGTTCATGGGGAAGCTGCTGCTTCTCCACATGGTTATGGGTGGCATCTACTGGCTCCTTGCACATGTGCACGATCTCTGGCAGTGGCTGCTGGCTCCCCTTGAGGTTGCAGATATCTGTGAATATCTTGTTAATTTTTGTGGCTTGAGCATGCAAAAATTCTTCATGTTGTTTAGAGAATATATTGATGATGAAATAAGCATAAGAAAAGAAAACTAAATGATTTAAGAAAAAACAAGGAACTTACAATTTCTCTTTATCTAATTTTTTTTTAGAGATTTATATTAGTGGTGGCTTGATTCTGTCTCCTGAGAATTAAGGGTGCTGTAAATGATTTAGACATAATAATCTTTCTCCACCATTTGTGAATTATTTCTTTACAACCTATTATTCAATTGAGAAGATTAGTAATAATTGGCAATTAATTGAAGGCAAAGTTTTGGATAACCCACTGATTTTAATGTTTTCTCAGTAGCAGTATTTACTTTCATTTCCTTATTCCTGCGAAATTTAATATAACAATTTTCATATCTTAATGTGGTTTTATATCTTAGTAGCTAATCCTTTTTAAATATTTATTACATTCCAGGCATTGATCTAAGATCTTGACCTGTATTCACTTAATTCTTACACAAATATAGGAGTTATTGACCATTTGACAAATGAAGAGGCTAGGGCCCAGAGAAGTCAAATAAATTGCTAGTAAATTACAGAGCTGGAATTAATACCCAGCCAGAGCCAAGCTTTAATATTATACTGACTCTTGTCAAAATGATGCTGAAATTCCATAAATCATTTAAATATACATGCATTTCTCTAAAAAATGGTTATAGTGCTTATATTCAGATCTTGATTGGAAGACAAAATCATCATTTAATGACTTGAAATGTTTATTGACTGATTAATGAGTCAGAATTGTTTTTCCCCCAATGTATTTAAGAATATATAATGTTGAAAAGGAGGAATCTAATTAAGAGACATGATTCAAATCTACAAAAAAAGTCAAGTATTGTTTATAGATCATATTTTAGGACTCCATAACAATGAGGAAAAGTTCCAAATGTTTTCAAGTCAACAGATTAAATTTAGATCTCTGTTTACTAAATATATGAACATTACATTTTTAACAAGAGTATTTTTAAGTGGATTGCTGGACCATATGGGTTGCCGACTAAAATAAGACTTTTCACATTTCAACTCGATATTTTTTTCCTTTTAACATTTTAAATATTTCTCACTCTGGCATCAAAGATCATTTCACAGGTGAATTCTAGTACACATAAGAAACCATGAATAATAATAATTATTATTATCGCCATTTACATTTATAGAGTACATTTTCTCAAAGTGTGTGTATGTGTCATGGACAGCATAATGCAGAGAGTTAGTGCCTAAAGGAAAAATAAGTTAGCTGTGTCTTTCCAAAAAGTCTTCATAATTTATAAGACAAGTTGAAAAAATTAATTCATCATCAGAATTTCTGTTAAGGACAGAAATGAAATTTAAAAAACAAAAAACAAAAACCCTTGAAGTACTCTTGTGACATAGTAGCTATGGGGATAGTTGATTTGGAGTTTCCTGTGACTTTGTTGAGAGAGAGGCTAGGATGTTACATAGAAGATTAATACAGGAGTCAGAGACATTGCAATACTGTTGAAGGGTAAGAGGATAGTATGAATATCACTACTCCCAGGTGAAATTTGGAACAGAGTTGACTCTTATGTTTGAAGTAGTTGCAACATAACTCCTGTTTTTCTCTTGAAAATAATCAGTCTATTATAATTACACTAGAGGCCCAGTGCACAAAATTCATGCATAGAGAGTATATGTCGTCCCTCAGCCCAGCCTGCACAGTTTCCAATCTGGCATCCCTCTCACAATCTAGGACTGATGGCTCCCAAATGCTTGTTTGCCTGCCTGCTTGCCTGATTGCCCCTAACTGCTTCTGTCTGCCATTCTGATCTCCCCCTAACCACTCTGCCAGCCTGGTCACCCCTAACTGCCCTCCCCTGAAGGCTTGGTCCCTCCCAACTGCCTTCCCCCACAGGCTTGGTCCCATCCAGCTGCCCTCCCCCTGAAGGCTTTGTCCCTCCCAACTGCCCTCCTCTGCAGGGCTGATTGCCTCCAACTACCCTCCCTTGCAGGCCTGGTCCCTCCAAACTGCCTTCCCCTGCCGGCCATCTTGTGGTGGCCATCTTGTGTCCACTAAAGGTGGCCATCTTGTGTGTTGGCGTGATGTTCAATTTGCATATACCCTTTTATTAGATAGGGTACAATAGTTGAGGGAAAGATGTTGAGAGTGTATTTGGAAAATGCCACCTTCTTTACAGAGGAACATTGCCAATTAAGTTCTTTCCCCAATTTCTACATCATTTGCAATGGATAAAGTAAATGCTGTAAGAGGACAGATATCAATGAGATTCAAATGTAGCAGGAGTATTAAATTAGGACAAATTCACTTGAAGAAAAATAAACTCTAATGATTCTCAGGAAAGAGCATGAGGAAAAGAAAGGACTTGAGATAATCTTATTATAGATGAGACAGACATTTTTATGAAAGAATGTGTGTTATATTTACAAATGAAGGAGAAGAGTTATTATATGGAACTGGAACACTTGGAAATATCTGGGTGAAGTTATTCGTTATAACTTTCTCTTCTTTAACTGCAATTTTATATTTGATGAAAAATTTATACCCAAACAGACCAATTTGGTGAAGTTCAGTTTGAATTTATCATTTGTATGCTTGATAGTTTGAAAAATCTGATTGCAATTTTTAAGTATATGGATAGCTACATTTTGAAAGTGTTAGATGGATGCCCTGGCCTCTCTCCATTTTTATGAATTCACTTAATACCTTTCTCTTCATTAGTCACTTTCCCCCCAAGCTGGTTTCCACAACATTCCAAACTGGTTCCCACCCCATAGTTACATTTTTTTTTCCTACTGTACCTTCTACCTGGAAAACTCAATGCCTACCCCTTAGAGAGAACTTTCTGACCAACCAATCTAAAATAGAAGAAATTTTGGTCCACCCAGCCATATAGAATCTATCATAATATCATAATAGCCTGTTTTATCAACATTTGACATTTCCTTGATTTCTCATGTGTTAACTTGCTTATTGTTTGTCTCCCAGTACTAGTGTAGGTATCTTCATGACACCAAACCCCAAACTTAGATGTCTAGGGTTTATCTCCACCTAAAATTATGAAGACAAAACAAATATTTGTAAAATAAATAAATACACTAGAGAGGGTATATAGTTATAAGGAGAATATTTGTAAGTTTTAAAATGTGAGCATAGAAAGTAATTATATATATATATATATATATATATATATATATATGAACATAGTATATGTAATTACATTATGTTTATACCATCACTTCAGAATTTCTTCAGAACTATTCAAAAGTTAATTATATGGGATGTATATTTGTCAAGTTTTCTAAACTAGAGATGCCTGGAGTAGTAATATTGACTATATGTTTGTGGTGAGCACAATTACCCCCCCCCCCAAAAAAAAAAATGCCCATGCCCTGATCATTGGAACCTATGAATATGTTACATTTCATGTCAGAAGGGATTTTGCCAATGTAATTATGTTTATAGACTTTAAAATAAGGGGATTATTCTGGAGAACCTGTGTGGGCCCAACTTAATTACATGGGCTTAAAAGCAGATCATATTTTCTGGCTAGAGTCAGAGATGTGGTAGAAGAGCTAGCAGGAAAGATGCTGCAGAGGGGAAGGCAGAGTTTGAGGCACAGGTAGCCAGCTGCAAAGGCCTGAGAGAGAGAGCTCTAGGATAAAGTCAACCCATAACTAGCAGTCAGTATGGAAACAAGGAACTATTGCCTAGTAGTGTGAAGAACTAGATTCTTCTAACCACCTAAATGAGCTTTGAAGTGGCTCCAAGAATGGCCTCTGGAAAGGAACACAGCCCTGCCAACTTCTTAATTCAGTTCTCATGAAGCCTGGACTAGAGGAAACAGCTGAGCCATGCTGTGCCCAGATTTCTTACCCGTGGAAACTGTGAGATAATACGTACGTGTTGTTGAAGCTGCTAAGTTCGTAATAATTTGTTATGGCAACAAAAAATGAATATACTGTCTAATATAAGATTAGCAAGTCTCAGGGGAATCTTACTATGTGTTAGGAACTTTGCTAAAGACTTTTATGAGCATTTCATTTAATTTTTATAATAATTCATGGATTAGTGTACTTAACCCATTTGGAAGTCTGTTTAATCCAAACTTTTGTCTATGAGACTTGCCCTCTATTTATATATAAAAGCGGGCCTTTGACAATGATGTTAATACTTTGTAATTCTATTGCTCAGGCCTACTAGTAAAATTGGCCAATAGTAGATCAAATAAATTTTATCCGCTGGATTTGGAACAACAATTGAGAGATGTTACTTTCTTGAACATAAGATGCATAAAATCAGAAGTTGTGGGGTGGCATTTACATGGAAAGGAAAGATACGACACTGAAGACGTACAGAGAAAAATGTTTGCCAGAGATTATTGGGTCAGAAGTAAGAGATAGAGAAAATGAGAGGGAAAGAAAGATTTAAAAAGTGCTTTGATAGATTTCAGATGGCTTTTCTATTTGTCTCTATTGCCTATTGATGCCCAGCTGTATCCGTGGATCACCACTTCATTATGGTAAATTTCTTAATTTAGTTTAGACTACCTTGAGTGGAATTTTGCTACTTCTAAGAGAATGTTAATTAAGGAAGATAGTATGATTACATTTTATTTTTTAATCTTAACCAATGATATATTTTATTTCTTTATTTGAGAGACAGAGAAAGAAACATTGATGTGGCAGAGAAATATCAGTCGTTTCCTATATCTGTCTGACTGAGGATCAAACCCACAAGCAGATGTGTGCCATGATTAGAAATCAAACCCACAAACTTTAAGCCAGAGCAATATTTTCATTTAAAGAGATTCTGTGTTCTTTAGGGTAGGCTAAACTTATGTAACAAATAGGTTAACTGAAGTTCAGAGATAGTGCATTCAAATAAAAGTAAAAAAAAAAAATGACCTCAGTCAGCAGGAGACTCATCTCCTTGTGGTGGTGCAAGGAACCAGGCTTCTTTCAAGTTGTTGTTTCATCATCTCTTAGATTCTTTGTTATCATCTGAATACAGTCTGGATTAAAAAAGAATAATGACAGAGAAATATTGACTTCTGAGAATCCTTAGCTCCAAAGTAGCATCTGTTGCTTTTCTGTTCATGTTCCATTGGAAAGAACTGGTCAGATGGCTGCAATTAACTGCAAGGAGGGATGGAAGATATAGTCTAGTTAGGGATCTGGGAGAAATACAAGGAGTTATGATGATCAGCTGACAGCCTCTGCCAACAGATGTCCATTAACTTGTACAATATTATGCTGCTGATATTGGCAGGGGTGGGGATTAAAACAGACCTATGGAATCCTGACTCGAGGTATCCATATCTTAAACACATTTTTCTACTACAATTTTTGTTTCACCAGATGGCTTACACATGTTTAATTAGTTGATTTAAAATTTCACTAAGCCTATTACCTAGATAATTCACATGGTCTATCCTTATGGATTTACATTTTCAATTTAGATAATATCAGAGAAAAGAAAATCACTATACAGAGAAGATCGGTAACAAATTACACAAGAATAGCTGAGACCTCAATTATGTCTTCATTGAAGCTCAGAAATATAAGCACCTGGTAGACTATTTAATGACAAATTATAGCAGAAAAAAAAAGTAATTCGTTTTACTCTATTAGCATAAAACAATTAAGTGATAGTAGGTGATAAACTTAATTTGAAATTAATTGGCCTAAAATACTAAAAGACTGAATACATTCTAACTTTAGTGTTTTTATCCTGTTATTTTTCAGGACTCTGGTGATTTATTAGAATAGCCAGGATCAGAGTCTGGCTCTAAGCCTGTAGGTATGGGGCTTGGTTTTAAGTATCTAGTGAGGATAGGTGTAGCAATGTGGATGACTTGATGTGGTATGGATGCCATAATCCACAAGTAAACTGCATTTATAGTTTAGGTAAAATAATTGGCAGAGAGGTTCCAAGATGAAAAGCGGAGTGCAAAGAAAAGAATCATGGGTAAAATATATAGGTGTGAAGGATCTGGTTCTACCTGCTCATAACATTTGGTAGTGCATGTTGCTTCCAACTCTGCATTGACATCTTGAAATTGGCCATGAAAGGAATATTTATAGAAATTGGTATATACTATAAATTATTATGTTCTCCCCTCCCCAAGAGCTGATTATTAAACATTTATCTTCTGTATTAGTCTGAATTTTCCAGGGAAACAGAATCAATATAATTTTATATATAAATGAATATGTATACATACATACATACATGGTTCATAATATAAAATCATATATACATATATGAATTATATGTACTCTCATATACATGATTTATTATGAGGAAATGGCTCACTTGATTATGAAGGCTAAGAAGTCCCAAAGTCTGCTGTGTATAAGCAGGAGGTCTCAGAAAGCTGATGGTATAATAAAGTCCAAACTTAAAATTCCAAGATTGGGAGTGCTGGTATTTAATGCCAGGAGAAGATGGAAGTCCCAGCTTAAGCAGAGAGTACATTTATACTCTTTCTCCATCTTTTTTTGTTTCATCTAGGTCCTTCATGGATTGAATAATGCCCATCCAACTGGTGAGGGTACTTTTCTTTACTTAGTTGGGCAATGTAAATGCTAATATTACTCTTTTGTAAGCACCCTCATGACACATTCAGAAATAATGAGCATCCTTAGCCCAGTCAAGTTGACACTTAGAATTAACCATCACACTTTCACATTAGTGGTGTTACTTGCCACACTAGTAGACTTGCAGTGATAATCTGAGATTATTCCCAGGGTTCAGAGGCAGACTTGGTGTTATTAGACTAGGAACCTAACAAAAGCAAGTAACTCTCAATTAGTGGTCTACTAGAGAAGAACTGACAGTCAGTATGAAATTAAACATCCTCATATAACTACTGGGTAGGAATGACTTGAGAACCCGATTGACAGAATGGAGCACCAGAGTGGGCATGGTGGACAGTAATGGATATGGGCTCTCCGAGCTTCTGTTATTCTATCATCCCTAGGCACTAGGGCCTAAGGAATAATGAGTTGATAGTAGATTCTGCTTTATGCACTATTTAGAATAGGTATGGAGATAGTAAATCCATGCCTTAATCAGTTTGGCTAAGGGGATAGAGCATCAGCCTGAAAGGTCCCAGGTTCGATTCCGGTCAAGGGCATGTACCTTGGTTGTGGGCACATCCCCAGTGGGAGGTGTGCAGGAGGCAGCTGATCAATGTTTTTCCCTCATTGATGTTTCTGACTATCCCTCTCCCTTCCTCTCTGTAAAAAATCAATAAAATATATTTAAAAAAAGAGAAAGTAAATCCACCTGTAGAGATAAAAAGTCACATAATGAGATTATATCTATGTAAATTTAGATCTCCCTCTCTATTTTTTCAGTGTAGACCTAAAGACCTTTTTATCCCTCTCATTCTTCTGTTGACAGCAGCTATGACTCACTATTCAGAAGCAGAAACTAAGAAGCAAAAGAAATGACATAAATGCCAGGGGGATTCAAATAAAGCTTGTCTGCTTACAGGGAATTAATAAGTCTTAAGTTGGAAGTGCAATAACTCATATAGGAGGAAAAGTACCAGAACATGAGGCCTCCAAGTGTGTGGGGGAGGTAAGGGTGAAGTCACAATGGCTAACACTGGTGACTAGTACTTTTGGACTTCCACCACTTAAAGAAGTTCTCTGACTAGAGGGGGGAAATTGGCTGGTTTGTATGACTACATGGTATCATGAAAAGAAAGCCTTGACCTAACTACAGAGTCAGCTTGGAAATCTCCTGTGAGTCAGTTCTCATAGTTATTTGGAGGGCCCATGCACAATACACAGATAATAGCTTTGAGTCAGATAAAATGGGTCAACACTGTCTCTATTGGGCTATCTTTCCATCTTCTTCATAGGTGATTTACCCACCTGCCTAGCTTTTAATATAGTAAATCCTAAGTGAAAGCTGAATCACTTCAGAGGCATAATAGCATTTCTAAGCTAGAATTAAATATACACTGAGTGGCCAGATTATTACGATCTCTGAACACATAATAATTTGGCTACTCAGTGTATATCCTATATAATAAAAGGCTAATATGCAAATTGTCCCCTTGACCAGGAGTTCGACCAGCAGGCAGGCGGGCCAACCTCCTGTATCCCCTCCCCCTGGCCAGGCTGGCCAGACCCCACCCATGCACCAGGCCTCTAAGAGTGTGTGTGTGTGTGTGTGTGTGTGTGTGTGTGTATACTGAGTGGCCAGATTATTATTATGTGTTCAAAGATCATAATAATCTGGCCAGTCAGTGTATATGCCCTGCTTCTTTAGCACAGTTTGGTGGAGGAATAATGCATAGGAGAAAGATTGGTTTGGTATTCATATTTTGGTGATAGGAATAATAACTAGCTATGAATATAATCTTTGGAATGTTGAAAACTTAATTAAATCATATTATACATGGGTACTTAAGAAAGCTGTACAAAAGGAAAGGGTGTCTATGCAATTAATTATTTATTTTGTGTGCTAGCCTATTGATAGAGAATTTGTTGGAAACTATCATGTTTCCCCCAAAAGAAGACATCCTCTGAAAATAAGACCTACTTACAGGTTTCCTTCTGAGCGAAATATAAGGCATCCCCCCCAAAATAAGGCCCCCAGGCTCTGTCTCAGAATGAAAATTAATTTACCGTAAACTGGTCGCTAGTGCCGCCCCAACTGGCGTCTAGCAACCAGTCACGTTATAGCGGAGTCCTGATGTCACTGCTATGTGAATGGAGAGAAATCAGCGTGGAAACTTTGTGAAACCTAAACTGCAAGAAGTTGTGACTTGGGTGAAGAATTCATGGGAGAAAATCACTGACAGTTGCATTGCAAATGCACTGTGAGCAGGCTACCTTGACAAGAAGTACTCATTTAAAGACAGTGCTATTGCTAAACATGAGAGATTTGGTCCACTGATTCTGAAAGAAAAGGAGTCACAAGAAATTCACCAGGAAATTCAGGAATTGGATTGTTAATGATGATGTTCCAGAAGATGATGACATGATTGTCATTGAATAAATGAGTAAATTCTTGATACTGTAGGATTCACAGTTTGTCTGGTTTGTGTTGACAACTACCGTACTACCGTACTGTATACAGGTAATAAATTTCCTTTATTTTAATTTAACAATAAATCTATACCGTATTCTTCTTTATGGAAAAATAAGATATCCTCTGAAAATAAGACCTAGCGGATATTTGGGAGCAAAAATTAATATAAGACACTGTCTTGCTGAGACCGGTTTGGCTCAATCGATAGAGCGTTGGCCTGTGGACTCAAGGGTCCCGGGTTCAATTCTGATCAAGGGCATATACCAGGGTTGCGGGCACATCCCCAGTGGAGGGTGTTCAGGAGGCAGCTGATTGATGTTTCTCTCTCATCAATGTTCCTAACTTTCTATCCCTCTCCCTTCCTCTCTGTAAAAAAAAATCACTAAAACCTATTTTTTTAAAAAAGACACTGTCTTATTTTCAGGGAAACAGGGTAGTATATGGCCCAATAAATGTTATCAGCTTTTCTACCTGATGTATCTTTTTTAAAAAGAGAGAGCCTGAGGGCAGATAACTTGGAGTAGTCAGGAAATACTCCCAGTCAACCTAATGAATGTATCTCAGCATCAAGATACTTATTTCCTCTTATACGGGAAGAAATTATAGTCAAAAGCTGGAACATTTTACATTATGACTCAGGTGTCTTACCGAGGTGTTGCTAAGATACAGAAGTATCAATGTCAGAGTGCCTGAGGACTCGAGGCCAAACCAAAGCAAGTCATGGCTATGGAGGAATGTGCAAATGCCTTCAAGTGGGCATTTTGGTGAGCAGAACTGAAGGATAGTTATAGCAGACATCTTAGTCACTTCCCAGAATGCTGTCTTTACAACCTGAAAAATCTAAAAAATCTGGAAATGAGTTCAAATAACTTTTGGATCAGTTTCAGGCTCAAGCTTTTTCAAGTAAATAGTTCTAAGTGTAACTGGAGTATGATTGCTCCCCAACTCCAACCCTTTTTTTTTAAGTCATGAAAGCTGGTCAAGTAAGGAGAAGCAAAAGCTGAAAGCAAGCTGAGAGGGGCTAAAAAATATTCCCCAGAAAAGCACATGGTAATGACATTGGCCAAAGTCCAAACCTCCTTGTTAGTGCCCGTGAGAATAGATAAAACAGGAATAAGTTCCAATAACAGTATCACATGCCTTTAGATAGCCCAGGGTATATACTAGAGGTGTGTACTGTCTTTATCAGTTATCAGACAGTGAAATGGAATGATGGCACAGAGGAAACTGTGATCTCAGATAATGGTATTAGTTCTTTGAAAAACTTGGACAACATCTCCAGATTTAGCCTGGCTCTATTTTGTTTTCCTTTATTTTCTTTCAATTCTCCCTCTTTCTAAAGAAGATGTTATCCTCCTAGATATAAGGACAGTCAATTGATTTCTTCTATCTCTCTCTTCCTCACTTCCTATCTTCCTCAGCTTCTCCCTCCTTTCCTCTCCTGATTCTTTCTACATTGCTCCCCACATCTTTTCCCCTTTCTTTTTATTTCTGCTAAGGTTTTGGGGCCTATCCATATGTAGGTAATGGCATCATTTAATTGGGATATCCTTGACATATAATTACTGCATTCGGTAGGTAGATACTGCCACACTAATATGTCCAGACTTAGAAAGAATTCAGAAGTGTAGACACTTATGATTGCAATGAATTCCAAAATTATTCTGTAATTGCCACTTCAACACCCTCTGCAATAGGAAGACCCCCAGTAAAAGGATGAACTTTTCAAATTCTGCATACTAGTGTGAAGGAGACAGAGCAGATAGGCTTGTCATTATCTTCTGTTTCTCTCTCATCATGAATTGCATCTAGAATATTCTCTATATCAAAGCCTAAAAACTTATTTTGAAGATTCTTCAATATGTTCAGAGTAGAAGTAAAATCTATGAAAGAAACTCCAAACCAGAAGAAATGGCTTCTCTTTTTATAGGAAAATTCAAGTTTGAGTTGAATGAACTTGGGAGATTTTGCCAGAACTCTGGGGTTATTGAATTGTCTGAAACCAAGACATTGAAGAAGGTATTGAAAATTTGTAATTTAGCAATAGAATCTACATACCTTGTAGTTTATACAATATGTATATATCTATATTAATAAAAGGGTAGTATTCTAATCAGACTGGGAGACCTTCCAGGAGATCTTCTAGATGTTCTTTTGGACAAAGCCATGGTGGTGGGGCGGAGATAGAGGCGGTTAGAGGCCAAGATGGGAGGGCAGTTGTTAGTGATCAGGCCAGGATGGGATAGCAGTGGTGGGTGATCAGGCCATTGGGATGGGAGGGGATGTTGAAGGTGATAAGGCCAGCGGGGGGAGTGGGGGGTAGTTGGGGGTGAGCAGGTCATTAGTGAGTGTCAGTTGGGTGTGATCCAGACAGCAGAGGGGGGAAATTTGGAGTGAGCAGACCAGCAGGGAGGCAGTTAGGGCAAGCAGGCCAGTAGGGAGAAATAGTGACAGCAAGCAGGCCAGCAGGGGGGCGGGGGGCAGCTGGAGGTGAGCAGGCCTGCAGGGGTGACAGTTGGGGTGAGCACACTGGCACTGGGGGTAGTTGGGGGTGAATCAGCTGGCGGGAGGGGCATTTGGGGGTGAGCAGGCTAGCAGGCAGAGTGGTTAGGGGCAATCAGGCAGGCAGGCAGGCAGGTGAGCAGTTAGGAGCCAGCAGGCCCGGATTGCGAGAGGGATGTCCAACTGCTGATTTAGGCTGGATCCCAGTAAACCGGCAGTAGGACATCCTTTGAGGGGCCCATTAAGAGGCATATTTTGCAGTAAGCCTTTTTTTATTGTGTCTGCCAATGTTTAAAATCTAATTTGCAATGACTACTTTGGTTTTCAATGAAATACTTCCCTCTAATACATTTGTAAAATGCTTTCTGCTCTTATAAACGAAAGAAACAATTTCTTTCTGCTGACTCCATCTTGCTACAGAGGGGCAAAGGCAAGCTCTTATTTTTGCTCTTTTTGTCAAGTAACAGAGGTTTCATTGGAGCCCCAACATGGAAAACAAGTGTGCCATGGAGCCACATCAGGATTATGCCAAGGGCGCTGCTTTAAATGTGCCCAGGGTACAGACAGGGATACTGCTGTTTAAGTATAGCAAGCTAGAAAGGCCAAGTAAAACCAAAGTTTTAATTAAGATACTAATAAAATCTATATAGCAAAGATTCAAAATTAAATGCCCAGTACCAAGGCAGGGGGCTACACAAATGAAACTGGAAAAAATAATTCTTTTTTTCTTTAAAAAGAAATAACAGCATAACTATGATGGTAGACGGCAACTGATATTCAGTGAAAGAAGTGAAGCATCCACTTTGGAATGGCCTATTGTGACCTCCCTAAAGGGAAAAGTGAAAGGTGTCACTCTGCAGGAAAGTTTGACAGCATTGCTGGATTTCCACATTTTTCAAAACAAAGCAAACGAATAATAACCAGAAGTCTATATTTTATGTGAAATCTATATTTTTATGTGAAATTGTTAGCCATAGCGACATTAAATGTAATAATTAGTAACATTAAGAACAATTGCCCTACAACTGTGTGGACCAAGCATAATTATCTAAGAGTTCATGTCTGGTCAGCAATTAGTGTGTTTATGATGAGTACACAAGATTAATTGTTGAGACAGATCTCATTTCCTCTTATTTCTTATAATTAGATCTTTCTATTTGTCCAGTCTGACAATTTCTGCCTTTTTTCTTTTGAAGATGCTTAGATTACTTACTTTAATGTGATGATTATATGGTTTTCTTTTTCATTATATAACATTTTTAGTTAGCCTATAAAATCCAAAATATTATCAGTTTAAGATGCAATTCAAATCAGAATCATGAATTGGGTATGTTATGTCATTATCTTCATAAAAAAAGCTGATATCTTGTATTTCACAGCTGGAACTCCTGTAATTAGAAAGTTAAATTTGATAAGCTATATTAGATATGTATCTTAATTTCACAGGTTTTTACAATTGTAAGAAAAGATTCAGATAATCAAGTTGCCCAAACATACTTTAAAATCTTCAATTACTTAATCAAATATCATATTTTATTTTGATTTATTTAATTTTAATAAGCATTATAGATATTAAGGCATACAATATAATTATATGATTACCACAGACAAGCTAATTAACATATATTTTCCTCACTGTTACCATTTTTTTGGTGTTAAATCACCTCAAATCTCTCTTAGCAGATTTCCAGTATTTAGTTGTATTATTAATGATAGTCATTATACTTTGCATTAGATATCTTGATTTATTCTCTTACATACCGTATTTGCCGGCGTATAAGACAATTTTTTGGCCCTGAAAAATACGTATTTGCCGGCGTATAAGACGACTGGGCGTATAAGACGACCCCCTAACATTTCCACTAAAAATACAGAGTTTGTTATATACTCGCCGTATAAGACTACCCCCCACTTGGAGGCATATTTTTCAGGGCCAAAAAATCGTCTTATACGCCAGCAAATATGGTAGCTGCTACTTTGTGTCCTGTGACCAATATGGCTCCATTTCCCCTAGCTCACTATCTCTCATAATTATCATTCTACTATGCTCTATGTATTCAAATGTTTAAGATTTCACATATAAGATCATGCAATTTCTTTTTTCTTGTTGAGTCCAGCTTATTTCACTTAAGAGAATGTCTTCCGGGTTCATTCACATTGTTTAAAGGTTTAGTAATATTTCGCCCATCCATTAACCGATGCTTTGGTTGTTTCTATATCTTGAATATTGTGAATAATGCTACATTGAACATGGGAATGCAAATATTTCTCTGAATCACCAATTTAATTTCCTTTGCATATACCCAGAAGAGAGATTGCTAAATCCTATGGTAGCTCTATTTTTAGTTTGTTGAGGAACCTCTGCACTACTTTCATAATGTCTGTACCAGTTTGCATTTCCACCAACAGTGCATGAGGGTTCCCTTTCCTCCACCATCCTTCCCAGCACTTACCTTTGTTTAAAATTAATAGCCATTCTGACTATGAAATGATATTTCACAGTGGTTTTGATTTGTGTTTCCCACTGAGCATTCTTTTCATATACGTCTTGGTCATTTGTATGTCATCTTCAGAGAAATTTCTATTCAGGCCCTTTGCCCATTTTTTAAAATATATTTTGCTCTTGAGTTGTTTGTGTCCTAAAAAATTTTGGAAATTGACTCATCAGATACATTGTTAGCAAATATTTTCTCCCATCCAGTAGGTTGCCTTTCCACTGTGTCATTGCTGTGCAGAGGCTTTTTAATTTGTCATAGGCCCAGTCATTCAATTTTGCTCTTGTTACCTGTTTTTGTGTGTGTGTGTTTTACTATTTTTCCCCCATAGCATTTTATTGTTTATAGTGTAGGTCTTTCATGCCCTTAGTTAAAATACTTGACTTACAAGTATCTTATTATTTTTAATACTGTTGTAAATTGTATATTTTTTTTAAAAAAAACAAAACTCTTTTTTGGATAGATCATTGTTCTTGTAAAGAAATGAAAATGATTTTTGTATGTTGATTTGTATCCTGCAACTTCACTGAATTTGTTTACTAATTCTAACAGATTTTTTGCAGAGTTTTAGGATTTTCTATATATAGGATCATGTTATCTGCAAACCAAAATAATTCGCTACTTTTCTGATTTCTCCCTTTTCCTATTGCCTCTTTTTCTCATTTTTCTCACTGTTTTTTCTTTGTTTCTAAACTTTAGAAATTTGATTAACATTTGCCTTAGTATGGATTTTGTTTGGTTTATCTTGCATGTGGTTTGCTCAGCTTTTTGAATTTGTATGCTTATGTCTTTTGCTAAGTTTGCAAAGTTTTGTCAATATTTATTTAAATGCTTTTTTAATCCTCCCCTCTTTCTGTTACTCTGTTAACACAAAACTTAGATCTCTCATTATAGTCCTTGAGGTTGTGTGTGTGTGTGTGTGTGTGTGTGTGTATGTGTGTGTGAAAATTTTAGTCTATTTTCTCTGTTGTTCATATTAAATAATTCCTATTATTTTCAATCTCACTGATTCTTCATTCAGTTCTCTTATTTCTATTATTGATCCCATCCATTGAATTTTATTTGTGATTGTATTTTCAGTTCTACAATTACTGGCTTCTTTTATATATTTCCTACTATTCTGATTTTTTTTCTGATACTTTTCACTTTATTATTGAGAATTTTAATTTGTTTTTAAGCATGTTGTACTTGCTCACTGAAACATTTGTATGATGGCTACTTTAAATCTTTGTCAGATAATTCTAAACTGTCATATTGGTCTTGGCATTTTTTTATTTGCCTTTTCTATCATTCAAGTGCAATTTTTCCAGTTTTTGTGTGACAGGCAATTTTCAAGTGGAATCTGGATTTGTGTTTTATGTTTTGAGTATCCAGATATTATGTAAATCTTCCGCTTTTGGCTGGTGTTCTCTGACCTAACTTCAGCAGGCAGGTCATTTCCTCGTTGCTGCAGGTGGGACTGAAAGTGAAGGTTCCCCACACAGCCTCTGTGGACACAAAGGAGAGTGTCTGCTATTTTGCTGGGTGAGAAGGGGAGCTGAGCTCAGCACTGGGCCTCCCCTAGTATCACCCTGCTGGAGAAACAGGAATTTTTTGTTACTGTTCCACTGGTAGTTTTTATTGATACCACATGGAGGAAGGCTTGTCACCACCTAAAGGGGATAAAAGTCCTGGGTAACTACTTGAGCTTCTCTGATACCACCTGGGCGGTGGCATGATGGTGCGGGGGTGGGGACTGGGGTGACTTATTACATCCTGGCTCGCTTGGCAGTCTAGACTGTGCACTCAGCCTTTCCTGGAACCAGTGGATACATAGCCATCGCTTTTCTTTTTTACTTTTTCCTAAGGTGATGGGCTAGAGTTAATGTTACAACTTTGTCTGTCTTGCTAGGCTGCCCATTTCCCTGTCTTATCCTTAGAGCATGCAGGTTATCTTTGTGTATGTATGTGTAAGTGTGTTTTTGTGTGTATATGTGTGTGTTTGCACATGTAAACATCTTTGTCACATGATGCCCAATGTCTTTAAAATTATACTTTTCTACAATTTGCCTGTTTTTTTTCCTATGGTTTTCAGCAGGAGAATAAATCCAGCCCCTGGTATTTCAAATTGGCCAAAGGAATACATCCAAACTTATTATTTAAAAAAATATTACCTTTCTATATAAATTCTTTCTGTGGATTGCTGGTTTCTGCGGGATCAAGTTGTGACCTTATATGGGCAAAAAGGAAACTCCGGGGACTCACCACCATGTCATTTCCTGGGTTCCTAGTTCCCTAGTCTGCCTTCTCCTCTGTACCTTTCAAAGTCTCTTTATATGTGTTTTACATATAGTGTTTAGAATTTTTTGCTGTACTTAACAGAGGATTAGGAAAAGTAAGTTTACTCCATCTTCCTGGAAGCAGGAATCCAGTTTATTTTCCCTTTTAAGTCAACTTACACAATTAGGAAGTGTATATATTTACCAACATAGTTAATGTTCTAAAGTTCTTCGCTATATTGTTTAGGTACAGACATTGTGAATTTCTTTTGTTGGGTGCTGGTAGTTTTTATATTCATAGAAGTCCCATTGAACTTTGTTTTGGGATATAGTTTAGTCACTTGGAAAACTGTGTGATACTTTTAGGTCTTGCTTCTAAGATTTATTAGGTAGAACCTGAGCAGTGTTTAGTCTATGACTAATTACATATTCCCCACTATTGAGCCAAGAGCTGAGTATTCTCCCCAATGGCTTATGAATTAGAGATCATTCTGGCTGAGGGACAAGCACTATTACTGTCTCTATGTCTACTGTTTCCTCTAATCCTTTTGAGTGATTCTTTCCTGGCTCTGGGTAATGTCTTCACACATATGAGCTGCTCAATACTTTGTTGGGGGAGGCCTCTGCAGATCTTTGGGGTTTTTATTTTGTGTGATTCTCTCTTCATCAGTTCTTATCCCTGTGAATTCTATGCACTTTGGTTTACCTGGAACTCAGTTCCACTCCCTCAGTTCATGGAGACTGTTGGATTCCATCTGGAATGCCTTTCTGTGATCGGGACAGTCCCTAAAGATAGTATGAGGGTGCCATTCTGAAGCTCACCTTATTTATTGCTCATCTCTTAGAGATTATTGTCCTTTGTTTCTTGATCTACAGTGTCTTTAAAACCACTGTTTCCTGTATTTTGCTTGTTTTTCATGTGGTTTTAGGCAGGAGGGTAAATATAGTCCCTGAGCTTCCAAATTGGTTAGAAGCATGAATCCCACCTTGCTTAAAAAATATGTATCTTTCAACATAATGTGTTTTTTTTTCCTATTCAACTTGAGTCTATATTTTGTGGGGAGTGAATATTTATAACAACTTTTGTATATAACATATATATGTGTGTGTGTGTGTGTGTGTGTGTGTGTGTGTTTTAGTAAATATTTATTGTTGAACCTGAGTATCAGAAAACATTTATTTATTGACAATTTGGATAAGTAATACTTAAATAACTCTATCTTACAATATTGAAGTCAACTTTTTCTATTTGTTGTTTTATTGTTATCCTTCCCCCAAGCTAAGCTGTTTTATATTGTTTGATTGCTAACATATTTTGAGAATTTATTATGCTCAATATAAAATATGATGCACAATTTTGAGTGTAAGGAAGAACTGTACTGATTGATCTTCAGAACAGTTATGTATCTGTCATCCTTTATAAATCTTTGAGAATTCACCCTTATGTACAGTTTTCAAGTTTATTTTTTAATTTTAATGTGAAAAATAATATGGCCTTATCATATAGACTTTTATCATTCAATTATTAGGATTTAAGCTTGAGATTTACCCCTATTAAATTCCTAGGTATGATAATTATTTGTTTCTGTTTTTCTTATTTCTGTCTTTCCTTCTTACCTTCCTTTTCCTTTTCTTCTCCCCTTACCTCACTTCTCACTTTTAGGGTCATTTCCAATGCTAATATTCTGTAATCCTCAGGAAACTGAGAATCTCATAAAATTAATGGTTCACTTAGTATAATTCTTGAAAAGGAACTTAAAATTGGTTCACTTCCAGGAAATTAATACTGGAAAAAATTCTCTTTACTCTTAAATTAAGCTAGTTTTAATTTGTAACATAAATCAGAGTATGTACATTTTAATTACTTTAGTTTTAAAACAGTTTTATAACACATTCTTATCACACCCTTATGAGATGGGTAGTTTACCAGTTTTCTTTATATGTGAAAAAAACTTAGGCCTGAGGAAGTTCAGACAAGGTTGGCTTCAATTTAAGAGCTCATCCTCAGCTTCCTGTTTAATAGTAATACCTTTTTTATGGCAAGTGGTTATAAAACCAAGAATACATCTGGACTCTTCTCAAAATATAAATAAGTGAGGGAGGAAGAGACATAATTAATGAATCAGTTGAAAGAAAAGACAAGAAAGAAAGAAGGAATAGAGGAAAATCACAGAACTATGCATCTTTCCTCTTGACTGAAGAGAATTTGTGGAAGAAGACATATATTTATGTGAGATAAAGTCACAGGGAAAAAGGTATTCATTGGTTGGAATTCTGTTATTATTCAAATGGCACTTCATAGTGAAAGGGGAGATGATTAATATTTATCTACACTAATAAAAGAGAAACATGTAAATTGACTATCTGCAACACCAGCCAATCAGGAGTGAGTATGCAAATTAACCCAACAAAGATGGTGAGTTAATTTGCATATGCAGGTGAGAGTGAAGACTGAAGACTAAAGAGGCTTGGCTTCTTCCCTGTGACTGGGGCGGAGAAGCCTTGAGACTTAGCTTATCCCCTGCAGCTAGTGCGGAGAGGTCTCCAGGTCTGGCTTCTCTGTGCAGCTAGGGCAAAGGCCTGGGTCCCAGGTACTGGAGGAAAACTGGTGCCAGCAGCTAGGAGAAGGAAGGCCTATTGCATGAATCTTCATGCAATGGGCCTCTAGTTCTGATATAATAGGCATAATTATAACTCAATTATCTCAAAATGCATAGTCACCATTGGTAAAAATCAGAAAGGGTTTGGTTTATGAAGGAAAGAGGTAGATTTTGTTGACTCTGGGGCTTCTTTCATATTCTTTCAAGGGGGATTCCTTTGATAAGATATATATCTATAAATAATATTGAGAAGTCAATAAAGAAGTTTATTTTTAAATAATAAATAATTATGGCTGAAACCGAATTGGCTCAGTGGATTGAGCGTTGGCCTGTGGACTGAGAGGTCCCAGGTTCAATTCAGGTCAAGGGCATATACCTTGTTTGGGGGCACATTCCAGTAAGGGGGTGTGCAAGAGGCAGCTGGTCGATGTTTCTCATCGATGTTTCTAACTATCCTTCTCCCTTCCTCTCTTTAAAGAAAATAATCAATAAAAAATATATTTTTAAAAAATAATAATTAGCTGAAGCCAGTTTGGCTCAGTGCATAGAGCATCAGCCTGCAGACTAAAGGGTCCCAGGTTCGATTCTGGTCAAGGGCATGTATCTTGGTTGCAGGCACATCCTCGTTAGGGGGTGTGCAGGAGGCGGCTGATCGATGGTTCTTTCTCATTGATGTTTCTAACTCTGTATCCCTATCTCTTCTTCTCTGTAAAAAATCAATAAAATATATTTTTAAAAAATAAATAATTATGAATCACTTACATTGGAAAGTTAGTGGGAAAGCCTGGTTATAGGGAGTGGCTATGGAATTAAGCCTCAGACTGACCTGTGGCAGGGCCACCAACAAGTCCTAGTTTAGAGGGCAGAGCCCTTCTAGCTTAATTAAGCAGAGCCTTATAGTCCTCTCTAGTTTCTTCCTAGGTAGCTAATGGGCTGTACGAGGTGCAGTAAATGCTGACAAAACAAGATGAAACTCACAAGAACTTTGTAAACATGTTGACCACTTCTCTTGTTTTGCTTTGTGTGCTCTGACTATAAAATAAAGCTTCTGCTTGCAGGCTGTGTCACTGTGTCCTCATCCAGGCACCAATGAACCTACCTAGCCCCAACTGTATTCTCTTGTCTATCTTCTTTAATCCTTCACCGCCCCTCCTCAGTTTTACCCTTGGTCATGTTGGTGTGGCACACATGAGTAAGCCATTGGTTGCTGCAATGATGTCTAATCAGTTGAGAAACAAAAAGTGATAAACAATTCTGAAAATTATAAGGGCATATGAGGAACTAATCAATTTTTGTTTGTACACCATTCATGAGAAAAGTTGTATATATTTTGTTCCTAATTTTTATCACTTGTTGACTTTCTGTGTCAATCACATTAATTGGGAAATTTTCAGATTTTTTTTCTTTCATGTTTCATATTATACTATAATTTTTTTGGGGGGGGAATCTTGCAAGTGTTATACTAGTTAATGAGTTAGTTAATGATTTAATGTCAAAAGAATTATTAGCTAATCCAATATTGTGCTATTAGAATAAAACAATACATAATTAGTCAATGTTATAATCATTAGTTTTCCTCTCTTAGAGGGTTACTAATAGGTTAGAAATAAGTCATACTCAATTATATGGTATCTAGTATTTTCCAATGTCCTCTAACCCTATATCTTTATTCATAAAGAATCCTTCACTCTATTTCAAATGTTTATTTTTTAAATTTTATATAACAGCATACCACTGTGGCATTTTTTCAAAGTAAAGACTAGAATGAAGGCAATTATCTTATATATTTTTAAAAAAAGATACAGAATTGTTTATATTCAACCAAGTTAAATAACCACTTTAACACTCCATTTTGTTATATGGATATAGACATATTTAAAGGTAGTATTCTGCATCAAAGAAATTTGACTCATGTTTGAAAAAAAGAATGAAATAGAAAGTTGGATGACTCAAATAAAATAGTCAACTTAATTTTTTTTATTGATAATATTATAGATATCTTCTATCACCCCCTTATCTCCCTCCTCCTAGTCCCTATCTGTCCCTCCCCACTTCAGGTCTTCACCCTATTGCCTGTGTCCATGAGCTATGCATAGAAGCATATATGTTCTTTGGTTTTTCTCTTCTTGTCCCCTCATCCCCACATCGAGGTAATGCCAGTCTGTTCATGCCTCCATGATCTCACTTATTTTGGAATCTAACAATGAAAATGAATTGACTAACAAAATTAGATCCAAAGAATGGAGGCATGCAACCTAAAAATTATAAAACTCAAACCTCTACTTTTTCTTAGTAATAGGTAATTGATTAGCTAGATAATTGTAAGAACTCTTCATTTAATTTAGAACTATTTATACAAAGTTAAAGAATCTGTACATTTCACTTAAACCTCCCAAGAGCATTTGTGTAAATAAAGGAAGTTTTTGTTTACAAAAAATTGGAAAAACAAAGATTTGGGGCGGGGGGCAAAAATAAAGTTGAAAATGAAACACTTTGGGTGATATATTTAAAGCAGTATTATATTTTTCTTGTTTTCTAGATTCTAATTTTCTTTGTGTTTCAATTACTACGAATTTTAAGAACCCTAAACTACTATAAAACTGCATAGCAGTTATCTATTTCTGTGTAAATTTGACTCCAATCTTAATGGTTTAAAACAACGATTTATTATTTCTCTGTATAACATTTATTATTTCTCTATTCTGTGAGATCAGTGAGCATTTTTTTTCTGTTGGTTTCTCCTGAGCTTACTAATAAATCTGCATCCAGGTGAGGATCAGCTGGACCATAATGGTGCAGGATGGCCTGACTAAAATGTTAGTGCTCCCTGTAGGCGGGGGCATCTTAATTCTCCTACAAAAGGCCTATTATCCTCCAGTAAGCTAAATGCGCTATCTTCACATAATGGTGGTTTCAGAATTCCCAAAAGAGCACAAACAGAAGCTACAAGGTCCTTGGACTTGGATTCATAGAATGCCACTTTTGTTGCATAGAAATAGACACACACAAGTTTCAAGGTTAGCAATAACTCAAAGTCAGAAAATAGATTCTGCTTCTTGGTATAAGGACCTATAAAGAATTTGGTCCATATTTAATATACACTTTAAAAACTCTAATGTAGTAAATATAGGTAGATATAACTGACAAATTAAATCTCTTTGAGGTCTTCAGTAAGTTTTAAGGGCCTTGGGGACCTGAGACCAAAAAGAGTATCTATTATAGGTCAAATGACACAAGATACACTGGTGAAACCTTTAGCCCAAGCTGTACTCACTGATATTCTAAGATATTTCTGGGATGATATAGAACATCTATTTTCATAAGATGTGTAGGTATTTCTTGGAGGGGAAACAAAACAAAAACAAACAAACAAACAAACAACAACAACAAACAATACTTGTTCCAAAGAAAAATAAGGTAGAACAGGCTTTGCTCTATAACACAATATCAGGGTTGTTAGGGTAGAATGATTTCGCATAAAACAAACTGTTTTCCATTTAAATTTTTCACAGCTCATAGGCTCATGTATAGATCCTAGAGGTAATGAAAGGGAGGTTTAGAAACTAGTACCTGTGGAGTCAAATGCAGATATGAAAATCAGTACTGATGCTTAGTGAATGATCTTGAAGAATTTACTCAATGTCTTTAGCTTCAGTTTAATTTTTTAAATAATAACCATTAAATAAAATGATTCGGAACATTGTTAATGCTAAATTAGTGATACTTATTATTAAGGACTAGAGGCCTGGTGCACGAAATTTGTGCATGGGAGGCAATTCCCTCAGCCTGGTCTGAATCTTCTCTAATCCAGGACCCCTCAGGGGATGTCTTGCTGCTTCTCACAATCTGGACTGATAGATCCTAATCCCTTGCCTGCCTGCCTGCCTGATTGCCCTTAACCACCTCTGCCTTCCTGATTGCCCTTAAATGCTCCCTTACTGGCCTGATCACCCCTAACTGCTTCCCTGCTAGCCTGATCATTCCTAATCACCTCTGCCTCACCTCTCACCAGGGACCCAAGATTCCCTCTTCCAGCTGTTCACAGGCACCTGGGACCCGAGATTCCACCCCTTTGGCTGATCACAGACATCCAGCTGCAGAGGACTGTGGGGACAGTGGGGCATACAGATTGTCCCTCTCCCAGGCTATAGCCTGGCTAGTCCCCATTCCTCTCTTGCAAGCTCATTTGTTCCTGGCTGGTCCCTATTCTTCTCTCCCCAGTGTTGAGTGTCTAAGCCATTACAGCTTGATGGCATGAGGGCATGATGACCATTTGCATATTAGTATTTTATTATATAGGATTAGTTAAAGCTTCTCTCATAGAGTGTAACATTTATAGACATTGTCTTCTTTTTTAAAATGGTTATAATGACTGGAAACAGATAGTGCCAGGTAGCTTTGATACTGTCCATTGGGAAAAGTAACTGTAACTAGGGGTGGCTGGTACCCAGTGGAACTAGCTTTGATGGTCACTGGACTTGAAGGCATACAGAAAAAATAGTGATGCAAGAACAAGTTAACGGTGCTTCATGAGAGCAGCAATATATGAAGGATTTACAGGATAGCCAGAGAAATTCTGCGTAGAAAATTCCTGAATTTACTTGAGAAATAGCCTGTTACTTCTTGGGACATAATTTCACATTGAGAGTAAGTCTGAGGGAACTAGGAGATTGCACCTTGACATACTGCGATAGCAAAAAAGAAACAGTGGTTATTATTGGTAAAAACATCTCCATATGAATTCTTAGATTTGTGTGGCTTGGGGCAACCATTAAGTAATTGGTACATGGTTGGTCATTATGCATTTATAAAAATCTTTTCTTTTTTAAAAATATATTTTATTGATATTTTACAGAGAGAAAGGGAGAGAGATAGAGAGTCAGAAATGTCAATGAGAGAGAAACATTGACCAGCTGCCTCTTGCACACCCCCTACCTGGGATGTGCCCACAAGCAATGTACATGTCCTTGACCGGAATTGAACCCGGGACCTTTTAGTCCGCAGATCGATGCTCTACCATTGAGCCAAACCAGCTTCGGCCAAAATATTTTCAATTAAACTTCGGGAAAAAGTTATCATACAGATGAAAGATAAATTGAAGTGTAGTATCAGAGAAGGTCTGAGCATATAGACCTAGGTTTTATAAATGTTGAAACACATAACTGTGTACTCATGTAATTGAGACTCAGAGATCTTTACAGAAATATTGAACTGTAGAAAGTTTTCCTTGTTTCCTTGACTTTAAGGCAATGGTTATCACTTTTATTCAATGCAGCTAATCTAGAAAAACATAGTATTGCCACAGAATAATTATTTTTTATGTAATTGCTTCTCCTAGGTGATAGTCTCTGGAGAGAAACTGTAAAAGTAGATTACTTCTGACAGTAAATCTTGGTAAAATAAATCTATATCAGTAAAAAAAGGTAATGATATTTTGTGATTTATTTTTCTTTTTTACTGAGTCATTCCTTTGGATTATTTACATGCCATACTTGTGTATTATTTTGTGCCTTTACTTGCTGATATTTTACAGATGCATATGCCAATATAATCCAGAATGTCAAAATAAATAGTGACATTATTATTAACAAAAATAAAATTATCCCAGAAGTATAATGTTTTGAAAATAATATTTAAGCAGAGTTTGGCAGATTTTTTTCAAAGTGAATACCAAATTATGATCATTTAAATACTGAAAAATAGCAACAAATTATGCCTTAATTTTTATGTTGAGTTAAGACCTTGTCAAATAAGATACTCTGTATTTTAAATTCAAATAAATCCTTTGAAAAAATGAATTTCATTTTAAAGGAAATAAAGGAGATGCAGAGAAATGAAATCACTTGCCTAAGATTATGATGTATGAACATTTATTTACACATAACTGTATTTTAATTTTGTGTATAGGTAATTAGTTTTACACTTAATGTGTTATTTCAACAGTTTATTAAAGGTGCCTCTTCTTTTTCTTGTAGTAAACTTTATAGTTTCAGAAAGATTAGAATCTATCCCTCCAAAAATCTCACTAATTTGATATTCATTAATTTATTGATTAATGCTTTCATTTATTTCTTTATTCAAGAAATGCTTATTTAGTTCTTTTATATATCAACTGCTGGACTGGGTTCTAAATCACTATGTTAGATTTCATATTTGAATAAAATAAATTTTGATATATAATGTTCAGGTTAAATTTTAAATACCAGGAATTTTTAAGTTGTCCTAAACTTATTAGCATTGGAATGAAAAATAATTAATGTAAAATCAATTTTCCTTGTTCATTATGATAACTGGAAACTCTTTTCTTTCTTAAATATTTCAAATTGTTTCAGCATGCTAACATTTTAGTGAAGTCTATGGTTAAAGGAAAAATCCTATGAGAAGATGAGGCTTTAATAAATTAAAAATAGAATCTATAATTTATAATTAATTCACCTTGCTAATAAATATTCTCAATGTGGCACTTTATGTAAAAGTCATAAGACTCCACATCAAAATAGGTGGAAATTGTACATAACAGTGCTCCATTTCATAGGGTTCTTATATCAGCCCATTACAAGTTGAAGTTAACCAGTAATTTTGAAGATTCAGATGAAATTATAATCACATTGACTTGGTTGGTGCCAGATGTCTAAACTTTCAAAGGTTCTAAGTTATGAAAAAAAAAGACAAAGAGAATGAAGTGATTTTTAGCACATGTACATTAGAGACCATTCTAAGCTAATGTTTTTGAAGTTAACCTTTTTGGGATGACCCAAAGCTGTGGGAAATCATGTCAGCAGACAAGCGAAACAATTTACCTAGATTATGATAAATCAACATTTTAGCAGTTGTTCTCAATTTTTAGAGTAAACCATAATAGTTTCTAAACTGTATCATTTACTTGTCTAAATGACAAAGCCCTTCAAATCAGCATGAAAGGATCATAGCTTCTTAGGGTATTGTGTTTTCAGAGTTCAGCATTTATATCAATATAATAAATTGACTGAATCTGTTGACTAGTTAAGAAGAATAATAGCTTTGGAGAATGTCAGATTTGTTTTGAAGCAGGAATACCCCTGTGATTTTCTCTGCATTGGAGGGCTTTATTGAACCAGAATAAAAACCATAGACCTGAAATAACTAGGCAGCCACATTTACTAAAGTAAAAACGAAACAAATACTGTGATGAATGTTGAGATAAATCTATTGATATCTTTTCATATTAATTTGATAATGAAAAACTGGAAGAATAGTATGTTTATGGTTAAATCCACATTTTGCCTATAAACATTTTTATGTATACCATTTGTTTTCTTAAAAATACTTTAGTAAATCTTTTACCTTGACTAAAATATAATTTAGTCATGTTTAAATGGTTAAATAATTTTTAAATCATTTTAAGTATTCCCTGACAACCAATAAAGTGTAGAACATAGTGTTATATTCTGTGGGGGTATATAGGTATGGTAAACTTTGATCTTGCCTTAAGGAGAGCTTTACTTTTTTAGTAAATTAACCAATATTATCTCATTTCTGAAAATATCCTGCTTTATGTTTGGCATTCATTATTTGTCTATGTGACTCTTGAATATCCATGGACTTTTATTCTCACTAATTGAGTTGTACACTTACTAACAATCAGTTGAACTTACTGATTGTTAGTAAATGTATTTACTTTAGTAATCTGGTAATCTATAATAAGAAGAGCATAATATTCTAATTAGATCAGACAGCCAAATGACCTTCTGGACATCCTTCCAAATGTCTTTCAGAAGAAGCTGTGGTGGCAAGGGTTGAGGCAGAGGCAGTTAGGGGCGATCAGGCAGGCAAGCAGGTTAGCAGTTAGGAGCTAGCGGTCCTGGATTGAGCAAGGATTCAGGTTGGACTCAGGGCCTTCCCTTGTGCACAGATTTTTGTGCACCAGGCTTCTAGTTTAATCTATAATTGCACTATGTCTTGGGTCCCCAAGATGGCTCCCAAATTGGATAATCTGTGAGAGCACTTAGTGATACTCATTATCACAGCTAAGATTTTTACAGGAAAAGTATATAAAGCAAAATCATCAAACCAAAACGGTGTATGGCACAAAGTAGGAGGGGACCTGGCACAAATATCTAAGACTTCTCTTCCAGTGAAATCACACAGGCTATACTTAATTCCTTCAGCAACTAGTTGTGACAACTATGTGAAGTGTTGTCTGCAATGGAATCTCACTTTGAGATGAGGAGTCCAGGATTTTTGAGAGTCACATAGGCATCCTCTACCTATAAATAGTGTGCCGCAATTTCAATCTCAGGAGAGCAGGTGTTCACAGTTTAGACATAGTGAGCAGCTTTTACCATTTAGAGATAACCTATTACTAGCACAGGGAATTGTTTGCCTGTCAAGTTTCCTATACCAGCCAAGGACCAATTTTGCAAGCAAGACTCTCTAAGAATAACAGTCTCTGGCCTGCTACATAAGTATTTTCTGCATATACACATTTCAATGAAATATAAAACATGAGTGCAGAACAAGAGAGAAAGTTGTTTCTATGAACTACGTTTTATATTTTGAAGAGACTTAAAGGCAAGTAAAACAATAATTGCAGTTGAATTGGACATGTATTAGGTCACAATAATCACTTAGATATTTTGTTAAAGCAAGGATTTATATTGTTTAATTCTGTTATAGAGTCTGAGACTATATTTTTAAGGAGTCCAAAGTATAATGATGAGGATTCTGGTCCATAAATGATATTTTGAGCAGCAAAATTATTGAAAAGATTTAAAGAAAAAATAATACGAAACTCAAGGACTTTACCTTGATATGTATATATAGGTTTCTTTAAGTTCTGCTCAATATTAAAGGACTAAATTGAGATCAGTAGGCAAAGCATTATAAGCTTAGTTTAGGGGAGATAATTATGCAGAACTCTAATAAACAGACCTACACTCATATAAAATGTTTTGAATCTACACTAAAATATTAATGAATGTACAATTACATGTTTTAATTTAACATATAATATTTATGAAGTGATCATCTTAATGTTAAAAATTCCCTGTTTTTATAGATCTTTTTTATAGACATATTTGTCTGATTATTGGACAGTATGTTGAATAGAGGGATTTTAGTGAAGAACATAGAAATAAAATCCATGGAGAGTACAAAAACGTTTAGAGATTGGGGAAAGATAAGTTACTGTAATCAGCAGTGTTCTTCTGTAAAGGAGGTAACCTTTGAAACTTGGAGGTCTTGAAAGAAGAGTAGATTTTGATAAGCAGTGACAGAAGCAATGGGAAATGATGACAGACTCTTTTCCTAGAGAATTAGGATTTATGAAAGAATGCAGTTGAAATAAGTCTGGGAAGGTAGATGGATTGATTCCAGATTGTAGAACTTTGATTGACAGAGTAAAATCCTGCATTAATAACAAAAATGATGAACTCACTACCCTCCTGCACCCCTATTCAAAACCCTTCAATGGCTTTCCCTAACACTTTGGATGAAATCCCAAATCTTGACAAGGCCCTTAATGTACACCCTATATGATCTGGATGCAGGCTATTCCTCTGATAGTCACACTGGTCTTTATATTCTTGAGTATGTCAAACATAATACCAATACCACTGCTAGTTTTTCGTTTTTGCCATTATCTCTACCTGGTACTGTCTTTCCCTATATATCCTGTTGGCTTTCTCTCTCTCTGTTTTTTACTTTGCTCAGGTGTCACCTGACTTTATTATCATCTTGAATAGCCCTTCCTAAAATAGCACCTAGTCATCACATTGCATCCTTTGCTTTAGCTTTTCTGCATAACACATATAATAACCTGGCATTATTTTCTATATTGACTTGTGTATTTCTTTTTTTAAATCTATAACTACCACTCAAATATAAGTTTTCTTGCAGTATCTCTAAAGCCTAGACTAGGGTGTGAAACATTATAGGCAATCAATAAATATTAGTTGAATAAACTGGTATTGTAATTTATTATGCACTAAATTTTTTCTTATGTCAGAGATGATTTAATGTGATATGATAAAAGAAGTCTTATGAAATAGGTTTTATTGATATGTTTCCCCCAGAGCTAGAATAATTCTTGATGTACAATAGATATTAAGTAAATATTAGACAAATGAATAGGTATAGTATTTTATTATGCATTGATTTCCCATTCCTATGTCATAGCTAATTTTATGCAATAAAATGTGATCATTTGTTCACAAGAGTTGTATATATATCTGATGAAATTCTCAGGTTTCATGTCTCAGGTCATGGAACTGTTCTTAGAGTACTGAATATTTGAAAATGTGGTTCAACAGAAAGAGGTGAGACACTGGATGTACTTAAAAGTAAGATGGTAGAATCAGAAAGAAGAGAGGTTACACTGAAGAGGTCAAACTTGTGGTCTATCAGTGTGCAGAGCAAATAATTGCACTGTGTCTTTGTATTCATGTGTGATAAGGATATATATCCAGAATATCTGCAGCTCAGTATCTATTAACATACACTTTATATCACTGCTAAACATGAACATATGCATCAGACATTCCCTTTGTGAACCTTTGGATTCTCTAGGTATTGGTTTTGGGTAGTATTGTGAAAGCCCATAATTGCTAGGCTGAAGAGAGATATAAAAACATGTAAGAAATCCTTCTTTTGACCTTAAGCCTTCAGGTGGGATAGTCAGAAAACAAGCGCCTTCACATGTGGAGATGAATGCCCACTGACGCTAAGTTGGAGCTCAATTATGTGATTTGCTTTGGCCAATAGATTGGGGCAAAAGCAAACTTGTGTAGTTCAAAGTTCAGATCTTAGGCAACCTTAGATAGTTCCACTTGCCCTCTTGCACCTCTGCCATCGCCATAAGAGGGCATTCTGGGTACGGCCACTGATCTCAGGAGGAGAGACACACGGAGCAAAGCCAAGCCACAGATGCATGAGTCATTAAGCAGTGACCAGCCAAGTTCAGCATAGATCAGCTGAATAGCACAGCTGGGAGAAATACAAATTTACTGTTTTAAGCTGTTGAAATATGGGGTGTTCTGTTATGTAGCAAAAGCCAGTTTATACAGGCAGGGCACCACTAGATTCCCTCCTTGGGTTGAAAGCTCTTATTCATACTTCCTGCACTTCTGTCTTTCTAATTCTTCATCAGTGATTGATACAACTTCTCAAGTTCTATTTTCCATTCATATCATTACCACCTTAAATTTAGTATTTTCTACATGCCATGCCTTAATTTCCCCTTTACTTCTTTTTATGCTGTTTAATGAGATGCTAATAGGAACATACCCTGTTTCCCCGAAAATAAGACAGTGTCATATTAATTTTTGCTCCCAACGATGTGCTAGGTCTTATTTTCAGGGGATGTATTATGTTTCCATGAAGTAGGTGTTATTTTCGGAGGATGTCTTATTTTCGGGGAAACACGCGTAGTAATAAAGTATTCTAATCTGAAAAAAGAATCTGGGGTGCTGAAATAAAACAAAAATTAAATATTTAATTTAATGGTATTCTAAAATTCTTAACTGTGCTATTATTTTTTAAATATTTTTATTGATATTTTACAGAGAGGAAGGGAGAGAGATAGAGAGCTAGAAACGTCGATGGGAGAGAAACATCGACCAGCTGCCTCCTGCACACCCCCCACCAGGGATATGCCCGCAGCTAAAGTACATGCCCTTGACTGGAATCGAACCTGGGACCTTTCAGTCCGCAGACCTACGCTCTACCACTGAGCCAAACCTGTTTCGGCAACTGTGCTATTATTGATTGACTGTGTCACATAAAATGGCTGACATCCTAATAGGAGAGAGTTCTGGAACAGATCCTTTCTACACATTCAGAAGGATCATGGCCTTGCTGACACCTTGATTTCAGATTTGGCTTTCAGAACTATGAGACAATACATTTCTACTGTTCTAAGACACCCTGATCGTGGTACTTTGTCACAGCAGCTCTAGCAAAGGAACACATTTGGTAGCGTGCATATTAATCTTTTGGAAAGATGTATGGAACTTCCCAAGCTGATTTCATCAGATAGTGCTATCCTCACCCATGCTCTTTTATGAGTGTCTTCAGAAGTGTTTAGCAGCATTCCAAGTTCAGCAAAGATGGACTGGAAACATTGATCTTTCTTTCCAAGGCTTCCCATCACATATCCTCTTGTGATAATTCTTGGCTGATATTTGACAAAACCAGGCTTCTAAATTCAAGATTAAAGAGTAGTGAAGAGTGAAGCATTCTTCCCAAACTCTTTTATTACCACGTATGTGTCATCTTTACCTTTCATATTCAATGCCTTTAAAATATAAATCACAAAGTTCTAAATCTTTCATACATTTTTTCCTCTCACAGCACTCTCAGAAAATCATTTATTTGAGCAAAATTTCTCACTTCATTTCCCATTGACACCTAGGTGCTCATAGCCTATTAGGAAAGAGAAAATAGATGTGACTCTTGGCCTTCTCCATAAAGGAAGAATTTTATTACCGTTACCACTGCTGGGCTGAAAATAAACTTCAGAGAGAGAGTGAGATAATGTCCCCTGCAGTGCATTTTATATACCTTCTTTTTTTAAATCATCAACCATGAAGCTTACACTGACAGATTATCCAGAATATTTACTATCCTTAGTGTTTAATAGGACCCAACCTAGGTATGAGCAACAACTGACAATCATTTTAAGTAATTACTGAACAGAAATTATTTGTGTAACACTAATATATTCTTTTTTAAAGAAAGCAGTGTTTAGAGATGATTGTAAATTATAATGCTTGACATTTAATTGTCCATGAGACGGTGATTCTTAAGGGCTTAGGTGGATTCTTACAGATTCTCTATGTCCTGCAGCCCCACTATTGGAGCAGGCATCCAATAGTATCCTTCAAATCTTGTTCAAAAGTCTTAAATGTCATTTTGAAAATTTCACATTTGTTATTTAGAAAGAATAATGTCTGGTGGCAAGGTGAAAAATACTGAAAATATTTATAGTAAGTTGGTGGAATAGTCTTAAGGAAAGATGAATGGATTTCAAGTTGGGAATACATGGGCTCCAATCCTGACAGTGAAGTAGATTTTGAACATCTCAACCTCTGAGGCTTTATCTTTCGTATCTGTAAAAGAAGAGGATGGGATAATATAATTTATATTTGTAGTTACAGCTTGAACCTAAGTGGAGCCTGTGGTTAAATCTGAGACAACATCTGAATATATCTAGTGTAGAGGGTCACACAGGTCTACTAAGAATATATTTGAAGTAAGCTAGTCAGAGAAAGACAAATACCATATGATCTCACTAACATGTAGAATCTAATGAACAAAGTAAACAGACAGACAAAATGGAAATGGAAACCCTAACTGGTTTGGCTCAGTGGATGGAGTGTCGGCCTGTGGACTCAAGGGTCCCAGGCTCAATTCCAGTCAAGGGCTTGTACCTTGGTTGCGGGCACATCCCCAGTAGGGGATATACAAAGGCAGCTGATAGATATTTCTCTCTCATTGATGTTCCTAACTCTCAATCCCTCTCCCTTCCTCTTTGTAAAAAATCAATAAAATATATTTTTAAAAATGGAAATGGAAGCATGGGTACATGGAACACACTGGCTGGTGCCCGAGGGGATTGGTGTGGGGTTGACTCAATAAAGTAGGTGAAGGGATTTGCTAAGGAACAGATATGCATACACCACGGACATGGACAATAGTTTAAGGCTGAGAGAGGAGGAGGAAGGATGAGTGGAGGTTGGCAAAGGAGGACACCTGCAATGATGTCAACATGAAAAAATTTTAATGAAAAAACATGTATGTTTTATGAGCTGATGAAAAGGGATAGGACAGGGCCTTTATGGATATTGTTTAATTACAGGACCTTGAAGGAAAGACATTTAGTGTACAGTGTTGTATCTACTACTGAGCTCAGTTAAAGGAACTAGTTTTTAGTGCTGCATTATTGGTTTAGCAGGCAAAGCTTAAAAGTGGTGTCTTCAAAAAGTATTGCAGTATTTCCTTCATCCTGAGAAGCTATTCCTCATCACACAATCAATAACCAGTTTTCACAGAAAACAACATAAAATTTACATATCAAAGTAATAGACATCTTGATTTCAGAAGCCATAAAATATGAAGAAAACTTGTGACTCAGATTGAAAGAAATAAGGCATTTGAGATATGGAACATGCATCATGCTGTATTTATTATCTCTATGTATGTGCCATAATAACAGTTACTTTTGTTACCTTGTTTGTTGTTTTACCCTTACTATTAGCATATTGTTCATTATTTGATGTCCAGTGATTAGAAAAGTGCTTAGAACACAGAAGGCGTTCAATACATATTTGCTCACTGAATAAATGAATTCATGAAGACCGTGTCTCTCTCATAATATTTAGAGAGAACACAGTACCTATGTTTACATGGAAAACAGTGTAGCACCTGAACAGTATGATGGAAAACCAGTAATGCTTTGGCAGCTCAAGGCTTAGCTTTGGACCATTTGTAAATAAGAAGACTGCATCGTTGTGAATGATAGCCACAGCATACTAACTGTGTGTGGTTTCCATCTCGAACAGTTTTATAGCGAAAGCAACAGCAGCACTGTTTATGAGCCCATATAAGTCACCACCATATATAACCACACACTGCAATAGGAAGCTGGAATTCCTTCCAATGTAAGTAAATAGAACATGCCAGTGACATTTGAGTTATGATTGTGAATGCATAACGAGGGGCAACTCTAGGTTAAGATTCTACCATTTCATGTATTCAACAACCATTTATTGAGCACTTATATGAAATAATTTGCTAAGTATTGAGAATAAATACTGAGCAAGTAATTTATGTTCATTCTATCCTACCAGCCTCTGCCAAAAGCTTGCAGTTTAATTAGAAAAAGAAGACATTATATTTTTTAATGATATTTAAAGTAAGTAAGATACTGTGGACTGAAAGGTTCCAGGTTCAATTCTGGTCAAGGTCAAGGGCATGTACCTTGGTTGAGGGCACATCCCCAGTAGGAGGTGTGCAGGAAGCAGCTCTATCCCTTTCTCTTCCTCTCTGTAAAAAAATCAATAAAATATTTAAAAAATAAAATAAGACAAATATATTACAAACAATATTTTATAGAACCATAGGAAGATGGGGGGGGGCATTATTTCGAGTCTTTTAGGAAACAAAAGGTAAAGAAAATTAGTCATTTTATTTCTCAAAGAATATGTATACTGTATTACTTTCCAAAAATTAACTCAGAGTCCATTATCCATATGAAGCTTATAACCTCCAAGGAAAGCAAACATTGATGTTACATGTAACTGCCTAATAAATAAATAAATTGACATGATTGTAAAAAAAAATGTTGCAGAGGTAAACATTCTTCAACAGGGGACCTATGTGCCGAAGCTTCTTTGTCATCATCTGGAGCAAATTGAAATAACATAGTATTTGAGGAATTCCGTAGGCGTGCAATTACTGACAACCATGTATGTGTAAGAAAAAGCAAGAGAAATTTGAGATGACAAGGCGTTTGCAAATGTTAATCCTTTCCATTAATAATTAGCTCATTTTAATAGAAAAAATTGGTTACTTCAAGAAACTATTAAATTGGAAAAGAAAAAATGCATATTTTTAAAATATTTTTTATTCCTGTTTCTAAATGTAGTAGAAATGGCAGTGATCTGTCTGTAGTCTTTTCTTAGTTGACAGGAATTAAAGGTTGTTCCAGATTCTAAAAGCATTTATTTCCATCTGCACTGAGTTAGGAAAAGATATGTCAAAACAAATAAATCAAGATTAGTTAAAATGTTGAGCAATGGAGATGTGATGAATGAAGGACGACATAATTGACTAAACTCGGAAATTTCTTTGTGATGAGAGCACTTGTTATAGAAAGCCATTGAATGATCCACAACCTCTTAAGTACTCTTACCTGGGAAAACCGGAAACAAGCCAGTGGTCAGATTGAGAAACAATGAAATAAAGAGAATTACCTGTTTTGTATGATCCACCTGTGCTTATCATAGTATTTCTCCTATGTATTAGATTAAAATGTTAAATAGATTTTTTAAAGAAAAGGTATGATATCCAATAATATAACTAATCATTTCTAAAATGTCCTCAACTTGTAATATCAAATAATCATTAATTTTATTTTCAAAAGTGAGGGGGAAAAATTGGATAGGGAGCATAAAATTGTTGCTCTATACCACCTTTTTTTCTCTTTAAAGTGAAAACTTTTGGTGCACATATGTTGTGTTTGGTGCACATATGTTAAAACATAAGCAATATTTTGTGCATCCTTTCTTTCTGTTTTCAAATATGTAAGCAATCAGGGCTTATTCCAAGGGTAAGCCTACCCATGCTCTTTTCCATTTTTTCCCTTTCACCTAAGATTAAACATACTCAAACCTCTCTGTTTGTAAATGGGTTGATAAAGGATAGACGACATATTCAGTGAAAAATTAAAATGCAAAGCCCTGTGTACAAAAAGGAGAAATGAGTTATTAAAAGTAACAAACATAAGCCTTTTTCTTTCTTCCACAATCTCTCTCTTGACTTGACATTGTGTTTTCTAGTTATTATTTAATTTCATTATACATATAAATGTTAATTTTAGCATGAATTTTATTCACATTTATATTATACATTACTAGTTTATAATACAAATATAAGAGCATTTAACCTGTATGCATAAATACCAAAGGTATACAATAAATATTTCATATATATGGATATGCTACACAAAACTAACTCAACTATTTATATTTCACATCTTGATATGCACACATTCTAGCAGAACTACCTTGGCATGAATAAGAAAATGAAAAAAATGCTCTGCTTTTCCCTTTTCTTCAGTGTCATCATTTGCTATGTAAGCTCTGAGCTAAAATAAGGAAGTAATACAAATATGAAAGGATACCATAAGATTCCCTTTTATTGTTCATGTTTCTTATAATGTCATTTTCATTTGTCTGCATTTGAAGCAAATTTTGGTTCTAATAGAAAGTGTGACCTCTCAGGGTAGGCATGTTCTGCTTGTTCTGTCATAGTTATAACATACATTGTGACCGTGAGCTCCCTTTGAGTCTTATGGAACTCCCACAAGTTGTGTGCCCCCAAGAATTCTACACTCAAGGAGCATTGCAGATGCTGTATGCTAATCGGGTGACAAGGAACAGTGATGGACATGCATATTATGCATACCTTTTCTGCTAACATGCATTTCTCCATTGTCCCCTCAGTCTGCACTGGAAAAACATAAGTTTAAGTAAAAATATTAAGAATTTAAAGAAAGCAACAGCAGAGCATTAAACCAAGCTAAGACCCTTCAGAATGTGGGGTTCTGTGTGATTGCCCAGGTCACACACTACGAGGCTAGTCCTGAGTGGTTTTATATATATATATATATATATATATATATATATATATATATATATATATATATTTTTTTTTTTTTTCAATTACATTTATTGGGGTGACATTGGTTAATAAAATTATATGTTTGAAGTGTACAGTTCTATGATACATCATCTGTATATTGCATTATGCGCTTGTCTTCCAAAGACAAACTTTTTTTCACCACCATATACTTAACCCCCTTTATCCTTTACTTCCTTCCCACTACTCTCCTTACCCTCTGGTAATCACCATGCTTTTGGCTGTGTCTATGCTTGTTTTGTTTATTGTTTTTAGTTTTATACCACACATATGAGTGAAATCATATAGTTCTTTGACTTTTTTCAGTCTAACTTATTTCACTTAGCGTGATACTCTCAAGATCCATCCATGTTGTTGCAAATGGTAATATTTCATCTTGTCTTTGGCTGAATAGTATTCCATTGGGAATGTGAACCACATCTTCTTTACTCAGTCATCTAATGAAGGACATTCAGTTGTCTTGGGCACCATGAATAATGCTGGAGTGAACAAAGGCATGTATATATCTTTATAAATAAACTAGAAGCCCAATGCATGAAAATTTGTGCAAGAATAGGCTTTCTTTTCCCAGGCTGTTGGCAACAGCTTCCCTCTGACACCTGGGATTTGGGCTTCCCTGGCAGCCCCAGCTTCATCCAGAAGGTTGTCCAGTCTAATTTGCATATTATACTTTTGTTATTATAGACTAGAGGCCTAGTGCATGAAATTTGTGCACGGGGGAGTGGAGGGGTATCCCTTAGCCCAGCCTGCACCCTCTCTAATATGGGACCCCTCGAGGGTTGTCTGACTGCCCAGTAGGATCGGGCCTAAACAGGCAGTCGGACATTCCTCTCACAATCCAGGAATGCTGGCTCCCAACTGCTCTCCTGCCAGCCTGTTTGCCCCAAACTACCCTCCCCTGCAGGCCTGGGTCCCCCCCAACTTCCCTCCTCTGTTAGCCTGGTTACTCCTAATGCCCTCCCCTGCAGGCTTGATTGCCCCCAACTGCCCTCCCTTGTAGGTCTGGTCCCTCCCAACTGTTCTCCCCTGCTGGCCATCTTGTGGTGGCCATCTTGTGTCCACGTGGGGGCAGCTATCTTGTGTGTTGGAGTGATAATCAATTTGCATATTACTCTTTTATTAGATGATTTAAAATTGTGAGGGGGTAGACACCTAAAAAAGGGGTTTCTGAGTCATATGTTAACTGTATTCTTAATTTTATAAGAAAACTCTATAATGTTTTTCATAGTGGCTGTACCATTTACATTTTCACCAAAAGTGAATAAGGGTTCTTTTTTTTCTACAACCGCTCTAATACTTGCTATCACTTGTCTTGTGAATGATATCCATTCTAACAGGTGTGAGATGGTATATCATTGTAGTTTTGAATTTTTTTTTCCATTTCCCTAATAGCTAGTGAAGTTGAGCATTTTTTATACATCTGTTTGCCATTCATATGTCTTTTTTTCTTTATTGATTAAGTTATTATATATGTGTCCTTATCCTTCCATTGTCCTCCCATCCCCCCACTTATGCCCTCATAAGCCTAACCAATGGACACAGACACGAAGGGGGGTGAAAGAATCATATGCCTTCTTGGGAGAAGTGTCTGTTCAGGTCCTGTGCCCATTTTTAATTGGATTGTTTGCTTTTATGTTGCTGAGTTGTAGGAGTTCTTTATGCACATGCGCGGGCAAAAGTAGGCTTATATTTGTGAGTACACAGATGTTTACCTTTATTATTATTTATTAATCATTGTATTATAATTGTAAGCCTACTTTTGCCCACCCTTATTTTGGATATTATCCTCTTATCAGAGGTATTGTTTGCAAATATCTTCTCTCATTTGTTTGGTTTCCTTTTTATTTATTTTACTATTTCTGATTGCCTTTTAGTTTTGTTGATGGTTTCTTTTGCGGTATAGAAGCTTTTTAGTTTGATATAGTCTCATTTATTTTTGCTTTTGCTTCCCTTGCCTTTGAGGTCAAATTCATAAAATACTCTCTAACACTAAGGTCCACAAGTTTAGTACCTGTGTTTTCTTCTATGTAATATATTGTTTCAGATTTTATAGTTAGGCCTTTAATTCATTTTGAGTTATTTTTTATGTATGGTGACAACTGGTAATCTAGTTTCATTTATTTGCATGTAGCTTTCCAATTTCCCCAGGACCATTAATTGAAGGATTTTCTTTAGTGTATGATTTTGATTTATTTGTTGAAGAGTATTTGTCCATATACATGTGGATTTAATTTTAAACTCAATCCTGTTCATTTGTTTGTGTGTCTACTCGTACCTATTATTCAACATAGTACTGAAAGTCAGAACCAGAGCAATCAGGCAAGAGAAATAAATAAAAGATATGCAATTAGGGAATAAAGAAGTAAAATTGTCACTTTTTGCAGATAACATGATTCTTTTTTTAATGTATTTTTTTATATTTTACAGAGAGGAAGAGAGAGAGAGAGAGAGAGAGAGAGAGAGAGAGAGAGAGAGAGAGAGAGAGAGAGAGAGAGAACGTCAATGAGAGAGAAACATCGACCAGCTGCCTCTTGCACACTCCCTATCAGGGATGTGCCCACAACCAATGTACATGCCCTTGACCGGAATCAAACCTGGGACCTTTCAGTCCGCAGACCAATGCTCTACCACTGAGCCAAACTGGTTTTGGCAACATGATTCTTTATATATAGAAAACTCTAGAGACTCCACCAAAAAAACAAAACTATTTAGAAACAATAAATAAAATAAAGATACAGGATACAAAAGTCAATGTATAGCAACCCATTCCATACTATATATTAACAATGAGATTTCAGAAAAATAAATAAAAAAATCTTTGGAAATTGCAACAAAAAGAATAAAAACATAAGAATAAAATGAACAAAAGATATGAAGGACCCATAAACTGAAAACTGTAAGACTGTTAAAATAAATTGAAGACACAAAGAAATGGAAAGATATTCTGTGCTTATGGATTGTAAGAATCAACACAGTTAAAATGCCATTTAATACCCAAAGCAACATACAGATTTAATGTAATCTCCATCAAAATCCCAATGGTTTTTTTAAAACAAATAAATAAATAATCAGATTTGTAAGGAGCTACAAAAGACTACAAGTAGGCCAAGCAATCCTGAGAAAAAAAGAACGAATCCAGCAGTATCATACTCTCTGACTTAAAATTATACTACAAAGTAACAATAATCAAAGAGCATGGTATTGGCAAAAACAGACTTTATTTTTTTTATTTAGGGAAAATGGGAGGTCCTGTTTATATTTTTAGCTCACATCAGTCATACCATGTCTTTATATTTTGACATATATAATTTAACATTGTATTATGTGTATCTTTAAGGAAGAGTTGTGCCTCACAGTCATTGATTCCCAAACCATATACCAGGAAACAAGATCTAAATCTCTGAACTTATAGCATTAGTACCATCCAGTTCATAAATAACTCCAATTCCTATTTTCTAATATACAACCGCCAGAATAATGGTCATAAGGGACCATAGTGTGAAATTGTACTACCACATGCCAAAGCTTCCCAACAAATGAACTCAACAGAGAAGGAGCCCCAGTGAGGCTAATAGATCCATTCAATTCTTGGCTATTTGAATGTAGCTAGCTTTCCTACATGTGCCACGTGGATCTTATGGATTTTATATTCATCAGGTTTCTCTCCTGGTGAATTGATTTTTCTGCTATTTCTTAGTCATTTTCCTAGTTTTTTTGTTTGTTTGTTTGTTTGTTTTCCCCTATCATAGTATTATCTTGCTTCTGTTATTTTTGTTGATCTCTCCTTATTTTACAATCATCATGACCTTTACCAGTTATTTCAGTCCTATCCATTGAGTCTTCCTGTGATCCCTTTGCATGTTTTAGCTGATTTTCAAGAGAAGTATGGTGAGAATTTGGTTGAAATGTATGTCCATAGTAGAGAGTTTGAAGAAATAAAGATTAATCATAATAAAATAAGTAGAGGGAAAACTGATCATGATAATGATGCTGATAAGGTTCTTAATACTGAAAAGCTGGTAAAGTAGAAACACAAGAAGTTATGCTTGAAAGGAGAAAATAAGTTTGAGATCACAGATTTCATAATGAAGATGTGATCAAAGATGTGACGATATGGGTGGGTTGACTGACCTGGATTGAAGGGTTGATGGTGCCTAGAACAAAGAACTTTTATTTTGTTGATTTTTAGAGCACAGAGAATGCTTGTCAAAGATTTTAAAAATAACTGCAGGTTGTTTTTTTAAAAAAATCTTGAATAGTTTTTTTCCCCCAACACTCAAAAGTTAATTTTATGCCTAAAAGCTGCCCCATTAGTGGAGCTATTATTGTACCTTCTCTATGCCCTCATCACCCATAAATTATGTAAAAGGCACTGGTTGCCAGGTTTTCTTTTGGATTAATTATGATTACCCAGCAAATAGTCTTAAAAAATCACTAGATTACAAGAATAGAATTTGATTTGTACAGTTTGCTTTCATCTCATCCACATTTATTAGCTAGTCACACACCCTCCTGACCCCTTTTAGATCAACCTCGAATAAATAGACTGAAGAGCAAGAACATCATGCAGCATCCACTGAGCCCAGGTCTTTGTGACATCATAACAGTTTGGAAGTATAAAAAATTTAATTTAATTTCTGTTTAAATTTTAAAGAACACATTTTTCTTGATTGTTCTATTTAATCAATTTTTTTAAGTTATGGTTTTCCCTAAAAATTTCTACAAAGGATAATTAGAAAATAAGTAATAAAAGTAGAGCAGTTTGTTTTTCTGGGTTGGTTTGTTGGTATTTTATTGGTAATATATTAGTTTTTTGGGAGACAAACTTTTGGTGCTGAAGGATCAATTTAGGAAAAATATATTTGCCAGACACATTTAAAAAGTTAATACTTAATTTTTATCTAGTGAGACTTGTAGAAAATCCATCCTATATAATCAAAGGCTGATATACAAATAGACTGAACAGTGGAACAACCAGAACAACAGAACAACCGGTCTCTATGACATGCGCTAACCACCAGGAGGCGTGTGCAGAACATGGCCATTGTTGGCCATGGAGGGATAGTAGAGCATGGCCATTGTTGGCCATGGAGGGATAGTAGAGCAAGTGAACAGGGGTGCCAGACCAAGGGGGATGCTGGACACTGTCATCGGGGTGAGCCTCTAGTGGTTACTAATTGCTCCCATACTCTGCAGTTCTACCTGGTACTCACCAGCGCCAGCTTCACTCACACCCACTGGCACCTGCTGTCAGTACTGGCACTGGTCTGATCACTCAGTGCCATCAATGGGTGCAATTGGCAGCTGCTGGCCCTGATCACCCCTGAGGGCTTCTCCACCTCTCCCTGCTCCTGAGGAGTGATCGGGGCAGCAGCCGCCACTTGCAACCATTATGGCACCAGCCTAGTTTGCACCCACTGCTGGTGCCAGCCCCAATCACTCCAGGCTGTCAGTGTGTAAGAGCAGCAGCTGGAAGACAGGGGACCAAAGCCATGGCAGGAGGGGCTGGGCAGGGGTACAGAGGATGGGCCAAGAGCCACTCCTACACCTACTGCAGCCTTGTAGCTCACAGTTCCTTTCAAGATGCACGAATTTGTGCACTGGGCCTCCAGTATTCATATATGATATAGTCATTACATATTGAATAGAGGAATGCCATTTTGAAAAGTAGCACTATATTTGTGCCACTAAAAATTTTAATATCTGGGCATATTTGAGAAGAAGCATAAAGGTCTTTTTCTAATTTTTTAGCTTTAAAATGATTACTAAGGTATTTTCTTTCAACTTGGCAACAACCTTAAAATGTAGGTATTGTTTTCAATCCTAGATGTATAAACTGCTTAGAGTAATAAAATGACTTCACTTAAAATAAACAGGCTTTAACAAGTTATTTCATTAAGTGGATATGTGGGGGAGAGATAGTGGACTAGAGATATACATTTTAAGAGTTAGTAGGATACGGATGATGTAAGCTAATGAAACAAGATGGGGAGCCCAGAAATTACAACCAGGGGATCTCTAAAAGTCAGAGTTTGAGGAGATAAGGAGAATCCAGCAGAGCAAATTGTTAACATGAGAAAGTGTAGTGTGGCAGGCAGAAACAACACCATTCCCTGGAGACTATCCTCGGTACTACAGCATAAATAAATCACAGTCTTATTCTGGAGTGACGTTTTGCCACGGATAAGCATGAGGGAGCAGTATTACTTGGTAGACTTAAGTCATCTACATCTGCAGCACCCCTTCCTCCTGGACTTCTCCTGGGTGACCTTGGACCTCAGGTGCCTTTGTGTGTCGGCATTGTTCTCTGCACCAGATCATTAGGTGCAGTTAGCGAGTTCTGAGTTGGAGTATAAGTTTGACCAGAGTGTTTCCCCAAATTCTTATCATTTTCTATTTTGGGGGGTATATATTTTTCTGTTCCTCTTTCTTGCCTGGCACCCAGGAGATGGTTAAGTAAAATGAATGAGGAAGGTGCCTTTGTTGATTCATATGAAGCTGGCCACTAGATGTTTATCTCCACTCCTTTAGCTGAGGTCTGGTTCTTTGTCACAGGGGCCTTCATTGCTTTGAATTAATGCACCAAACCCTAAAGATGACCTTAATGGCAAGTGACTCAGCATCTAGATGTGTGATTTTATATACACTGGGGCCAACTTAATGGAAAAGTAATTTAAAAACACATTATTTGGGGTATGGTTTTAGGTCATCGGGAATGGTGATGTGGGAGGCATTGTGCTGGGGCTTTGACTCCTTTTGATCACAATTTGCCAAGCAGGGTAGGGAATAGGGAAATGAAGAGAAAAAGTAGTTGAAATAATACAAATCTACAGTCACTCATAAGTACCAATCAGTGATCCATCCTTGACCCTCTTCCTTGAATGAAGGATTTTTCTAGGGGCAGTTGATGAGTAAAAGAATCAAAATAGATAAATATGGAATAAATTTTTGATGCTATACTATATCAATTATACTATCATGGTGAATTATTAGAAAATGAAAATTATCACATATTGAGGCTCATCTCCAGAACTCTTAATATTTTACTGGGCCTCATAAATCTGCATGACCTCAGAGTCCTCAAAGTCATGTTTCACACACACTGAGTTGGAGGAAGAACCACAGCAGGCGGCCAAGGGTTGCTTGGAAGGGGCTGTGGTAATATCCCAGCTCAGATACTTCTTTTCCCTAAGCTTAATGAGATGAGTTTGTTTATTCCTTAAATAAAAGGTATGATAATTCCTCCTCAGTATCTTGCTAGTTTCTAGGAGAGACTTGGGGGATTATATTTTCTCTGGAGGCCTTATAAGGGGTTTGGATATGGAGTAAAGCAGAGTCAGAAACAGTTTCTTATCATGCCACAACATTTCCCTTGTTGGACCATCATGGCAAAATCTGTGAGAAAGCTGCTGTTATCCTTCCCCCATGACGATTAAAGTGTCTACCTGACATAAATATAATTGGTGGTAGAGTCTCACTCAAGTAAAGTTGAATTTTTCATCTACTTAGAATTCTAATGCAATGTGGTTTCTAGTACTCAGTGTTCTTTACAATGAACCTTCTCTGGGTCAATGGCCTTCACATGAAGGCTGAGACTCTCTTCTTCTATTATCAGCACAAATATAAACACACATACTCTCTGAATAGTGCCTCAAGTTCCTTCCTCTTGCTCCTGCATATTTACCTAAAGTTCATGTAGTAACCATCCCACTAGATTCTCCTACCTCTAACATCTCCCCAGTTCCCTCTTATCCCTCTACATGAGTCATAGCCTCAATTTCTCTTTTATAATTAATCTTCATAAATCAGTAAATCCAAAGCCCAGCCAAAGACATGTTTCATTTTCCTTGAGGGTAAGGAGACAAATCATCAATTGTTTATTCACTAGAAGTGAAGTAAAATATTTTCATATTATTTTAAGACCAGTGATGCAGGAACTGGCTATACGCCTTTATCCTTTCTTCCCCTTAGAATACATTTAATCATACTAAAGCAGTCAAACAAAACAGAAACAAAACACAATGAGATAAATTTCATTTATCCAATCAGGCTGAATATTTATACTTTGCTCTATTTTCATGTTATTCATCTGGAACAGGAGATTCTAGATGCTGTGCTGGGTGACTGATAGAGTATTGATCAAGCCTGATGCGCTTTGAAGAACTCAAAATATTTAAGATCATCTGAAAAACATTCATCCCTTTGAGTCTAATACAAAGGAATAAGAGCAAGGTGGGGAGAAAGAAAGAGGAGGGTGGAGGACAAGAGGGAGGAAAGAGGAGAAGGAGGAAGAGAGAGGAGGAAAGGTGAGGAGAAGAGGAATGGGAAGGGAAGGAAAGGAAACACAACACAATCACTTGTAATCCAAGGAGCTGCTGGTAGGAATCAAAGAGAGCTCTTACGGGTATAGTACTTATGTAAGACTGTGATGTCTGTGACCACAGAGAAATTCTCTTTTTTGCCCAGGCTTTCTTCTTTACAATGAGCATCAGGGCTTCTATGGGGCAGGATCTGGTGGATCCCTGACGAAAGGTATTGACAGAGGTTAAATGCTTAGGTCAGGGAGTGACATAGTTAAGAAGAAACAAGGCCTTGCTTACCATTTAGGTTAGTTAATATTCCAGGCTTCCCCATCTGGAAACATCTTCACCGGATTTCATGCAACTGGGTGACACATTTGAATAGGCGTGGCCAGGGGAAGGAAGAGGCAGATTGTATTGATAGTAAAACTAGGGGTACAAAAGAGGAACATGCTTTTGTTTGGTTCTTTTTTGTTTATTTGCTTGATTTGTTTGTTTGTTTATTTATGAGAAGGGCAGAACATGGGTCTGAGACAAAAAAAAAAAAGGTAAACAATGGTAAATACAGAGTTGGAGACATTAGGAAGTGAGGACCAGTGGGCTCAGTGACAGAGTGAAGATGAATGAGAAAGGAGGAATGTAAAACATAGTGATCCTAAAGAAGCATGGATAATCACAGTGGTAATGATACCAGCTCATTACTAATGCTCACTATATTCAGGTTATATGTATTATTGTGCATGAGAAAGACTGTGATCTCCATTATAACGGAGAAGAGAACTGAGACTGGGAGGTTAAAGTAGTTCCCTCAAGGTCAAACAGCTGGCCATAGAGCTGGGCTTCAGGCTGTTGTGCAATTCCAAAACTGTGATCTTAACAGGTTGTTTCAATTTTGAAAGCCAGGAAAATAGGGGTGCCATACCCAGAAATAGGAAAAGGAATGGCTACTGTGGGTGGGGAGGGTGGAATGATGAGAAGAGGGGCCGAGGTTGTTTTGTTGCACGCACCTTTCACAGATCATTACTGCCTTCATATCACAAATATTTTGTTTGTAAGTATTCTTTTTGCATACAAAATAGCCAGTGATCCTTCCAAGAGAGCTTAAACATCAAACCTAAAAATTCTTCTACTAAAACCATTCATTCTTATTTATTTCTCTAAGCATAAATTAGTGGCCTTCCACAGCTGACATCTGTAAAAAATTGCTATGAAGCAATGTCTCTTCCTCAGCATGATTTACTAGTATTTGTTACTTTTCATAACATATTGGGGAAATATGTTTTTCCAAATGGCATATTTTTACTTTTTTCCTTTGATGCTTAATTTTATAGTAGATTGTTTTGCTCTACACCTAAACCATTATTCTTATCCTTCAATTTTTCCCCCCAAATAAACAATGTTGCTTTTCTGAAGTAGTATTTTCAAATCCCAAATTAACTTCCATGTGCCTCAGGGTACCTTTTTAAAAAGATGCCTTCTTTGAATTGTTTTCAGTCGTGGATGATTCTTTGGCCTGTCTAGTTCTTTATTTATTTGCTGACTCTTTTGCTAAAATGGACACGGAGACCTGTGGTGATTATAGTCATATGCTTAGAAGACTTAAGAAAAAAACAAACAAAAACCAAAAATAACACAGAAGCATCTGGGATAGTTGGAATGGCGACTATAATAATAGCCTGGGTTGATCTACTGTGAGATAAACACCTGTCTTACCATAGTAGAATTTCTATGACACCACACAGAATGAAAAGCAGAATATTTCCTTTGTTCTGAAATATGAATGAGCCACCTGATTTAAAAATGCCAAAATGACTGAAATCATTTATTTAGTCCTACATAAACATCATATTTCAATTAGTACCAACATTATGTTTTGATGATCATTTTAAGAGCATTCTGAATCTGTTTTCAGTGACCACGTTTCTTATTGTGCACAAATATAATGAGCAGTCTTTTCCCCTCCCTCCCTCCCTCCCCATTTGGATGGCACATTACTCCTTGAAGCCCTTTGATGCTTTCTACCCTTTGTGACACGCGCCATACTTAACTAATTTTCCAATGCTTTCTGAGTGCAGTGAACATTAATGTCTAGTTCACTATTGTTTCCCCAGCATTCTGGCCAGATCCAGGTCTGAAATTCAAGTAGGTATTCAGAATGTGTATAGAATGAAATAATAAATGTGAGATATTATTTGAGAAGATTATATGCATAAACCCAGTGCTTCTGAGTGCAGATAAATATAAGATAAAAATCCTCTGTGTCACTCAAGCTGTGGGCCTGAAATCTATGGTTATGTTTTTCATAGAAGTTTATAGCTTAACAGGAAATGAAGTTTCCACTCTGAATTACCTTGTGTTTATTTTATGATACAAAGCCTTACTAAATCTTCTATGAGACATATTTTAAAAATTTTACTCATGGACAATATTTTATGATAATTTTATATTGAAGATAGTTTATGGTTGAGTTTGTAATTTCTGGTCGCAAGGATTTCTACCTCTAATCTCAATTTCATGTTTAAAAAATAATTTTAATGCTGCATTTCTGGGAGTTGCTATTCCATATACAGAGACTGTACTGTGTATCCTGATTCTCTCTGCCTAGGATAATATCACGTAGGAAAATATCAAATTTTATCTGCATATTCATGTAATTAGTCCATGATACGCTTATTGTAATTCACTTTATTTCTGTTTAATAAATCAAACCACGATGTTAATAAGCACAACTCACAATGTAATCAAGGCATCGTGTAATGAATTGTTTCTGCCTCCCACCATCCCTGTAAGCTTTGTATAGTACACTAATCTTCTTTTTCCCTTGATGGGTGCTCCATTAAATCTGTGAGTTTTCTGCTCAGACCTTAGTCTTTATAAATTGTACATAATCTCAACTCAGAATTAGAATGTTTGATACATATAATTGAACTCTATTGGCATATGTATGAACAATAATTTGGTAGAAGCCAAGGGAGGAGGAGATGGGGGACGGTGGCGGTGGACAAAGGGAGGGGAGAGGACTCCTATAATAATGTCAACATTTAAATAGTCGTTTTTAATAGAAAAATAAATTTCCTTCTACTGTAACCCCACCCCTGCTTGAAGGAATCTGTTTCAGATTGCAATTGGTCAGGAAAAAGGGGATAGGAATGGACATTGGGATTGGCTTCTACTTTTCCCTAGCAAAGCTGTTTGGACCTCAACAAGGGGAAGGGAAGTTTGGTCAGGAGCTAGGACAAGATATATCTTCACATGGTGTGGTCTGCTAATAAGTTCTGTCCTTTACTATGGCCTGGATGATAAGGCACATTTTTGGGCTCTCCCCAGGCTTGCTGTGGTCCCTCCCTTCTGGAGGGAAACATATTTATTGAGAGAAGTCCCTTGGATGATGTCTTCAGCCCCTAAGCATCTGCTGCTAAAATTCTGCCTCTTTCCCCAGAGCTCTTTGGTCCCTCAAAGTAGTTTTATAGGAAGAACCCAAGATGGCTTCTTGCTGCTCTCTGTCCCTGCTATGTCTACAGGACACAGTTTTTTTTTTTTTTTTGGATTATGTGGCCTACCAAACTCTGAAATGCAAGCTGATACTGCCACAGCAGCACTCTCTTGACTTTATTACCTAAGCAAAGACTGAGCCCATCTTTCAAAGGCAGGCACCAGGTCTCATTAATGGTGTGGTCTTCTCAGACTGGAGCCAAGCACCAGCCCTCTGTATCTAACAGTTTTAGCAAACATCTTTCAAAACTTTCCTAGGTAAGGGAGATGAAGCCCCTGACCCCTCTTACTGTGCTAGGAGTTATAAGTAGGATTTCATAAAACCACAACAGTAAATCTTTTCAGCAGACCTCCCTTCTCTCCTCTTTGATTTATAGTAATATATTAGTATTTGATCTGAATCAGGGACCCAAGGGCCATGGAACAGGTTCTCTTGCATTCCCATTCTGAATTTCCATTGGGTGGAAGGAATGGGAAGTCTGACCCACAAATCATAAATTACTAGCACTGTACTTGTGAGATCCATTGATGTTATTGTGTGCAGCATTTATCCATTTTACCATTAATAAACATTAAGTGATTTCGAGTTTTTGCCTGCTACCAAGATTGTTACATATTCTTTAGCATGTCTTTTGGGACCATATGCATACATTTATTTTGGGGCAAATATTTAGGAGTGGTATAGTTAAGTCTAAGATATATACATATATATTAGAGGCCCGGTGCAAGAAATTTGTGCGTGCATGGGAGGGGTGTCCCTCAGCCCAGCCTGTACCCTCTTCAATCTGGGACCCCTCAAGGGATGTCCAACTGCCCGTTTAGGCCTGATCCAGGTAGGTAGGTAGGTAGGATTGGGCCTAAATGGACAGTTGGACATTCTTCGAGGGGCCCCAGATCGGAGAGGTTGCAGGCTTGGCTGAGGGACACCCCTCCCATCCTGTGCATGCACAAATTTCTTGCACCAGTCCTCTAGTGTGTGTTCGTGTATGTGTGTGTGTGTGTGTGTGTGTGTGTGTGTGTGTATGTAGAGAGAGAGAGAGGGAGACAGAAAGAGAGAGTTTGGGGAGGAAATTATTTAAATTGGTTGTCTTTTTTTCTGCCGAACAATATTAACTTGATCTTTTCAAGGGCACTCTGATTTACTTTAGAGAAAGGATCCACCATTAGGATGTAGTTATTTTAAGGAAATAAATCAAGGTGTTTTGTGATTTATTTTATTTTTTTCTACAGAAACAGAAGGGATCCTTGCAGCCTTTGTTTTCTATAACTTTTCTAGAATCTTCTTTTGTCCAGGAAAAAAATATAGAGGACAGAGATCTAAGCTTATTCAGCCAATGTCTATTTTTAAAGGGTATTTAAGACTTGAGCAGAGTAATTCAAAACAGAAGAAACAATTGGTGTTTTATCCTAATAGCAGCAGCATTGACTTGGAGGGTCTAGTAAGATTTATAATTACTGTTTCTTATCAATTTTAAGTCTGTTGTTTGCCTTTTCCTGGTCCTGTGAGCTCCTGTATCTCCTTCTAATGTGTTCCTCTTTTGGTTAAAATATTCATGTTCATTTCTGTTGCTTGCAACCAAATTAACCTGTGTCACATATAAGCTTGTATACCACACATCAGTAACAGCTTTTCTCTTACTAGGCTATAAATAATGTTCCATTTTACTATACTCTGTTGAGTCTGATGAATTATAAAACAGCCTTGGCAGGCACATACAGATGAGGACATCTATAAAAAGTTTGTATTTATGATTTCTGGAGAAAGTGGAAATGCTCCCTACAAAGGAGGCCTGGGGGAAATGGTCAAGATCATGCCTTTCTTCAGTAGCCACATAGGAGGGATGGGTATCCATGAGAAGGAATTATGGTGGCACAGGAAATTTTGTCTCCTATAGTTGATATTTACTACTACAATAATAATAATGTTTTACTTCCCAATGCTATTTTATGTTCCATATTAAATGCATTAAATAGTAATGTTCATAATATCACTCTTTACCGGGAGTGATGGAGGAGAAAAGATAAAGGTCATTTGGTTTGAAGTTGACAGGAAGAATTCCTCTTAAGCACATTGGGATCTATTTCATCTGTCTAAATTATGTCAAATATGCGTAAGGATTTAATATTGGGTTTTACTTAAGTTTTAATCCTGTCTGCTAGAAGTTGGAGTTGACTTTTTTCTTTTCCCTTTCAACTGTACATAAGCAGGCATGTAAGACTCTGGTGCCCTTGTTTTACAGTTGTTTTTAAGCTTTAGCTTCTTTGCATTTATGGAGTTGGGTAAAGGTTGCTTTAATTCATAAGTGTTGAATCTCAGGTATCAGTATTAAGCTGAAAGAGAACTTCAGATCATTGTGTGAACAGACTTTAGAGCATTGTGTGAACAGAGATGATGGCTACTGGAGACATCAATACAGGCTGACCAGGATAGCATGGCTGCATTCTCCTGCTGCTGTTGTGTTCTAGTGCTGTGAATATTAGTCCTGAATTTCCAGGCCACACAAATCAAAGTTGAACTGCAGGAGGGTAGCATATGCAATGGTTGAAAACATACATCCTGGAGGGAGAGACTGCTGGAGTCTAAATTCTGACATCGTTTAACTAGTTTTATCACTTCTCAGCCTTTTGGCTAAGATCAAGTGAATTTATTAATTCTGTGTTCTTCAGAAAGTTACTTAGCCCATTAAGATTTTGTTTCAGATCAGTAAAATGCAGGCCAGCATAGTGTCTGTTTGGCTGTGATAAGTAAATTAGAAATATTGCAAAGCACTTAGTCTCTGTCAGATTGTCTATTATCCATTATTGCGGGTTCCCCATTCTGTCATTGTGAGAAGCTTCAAACAATCTGGACTCATAATTACAAAGTGTGAAGCCTCAAAAATCAGACTAGATCTCCCTGGTTTACTCTTTCAAATCCTCTTATAACTGTTTTTAATGCACTTATCACAGTGTTTATACTTAGAATGCTCTGAAGGTTGTTTATTTGTTTGTTTTGATATCTGGTTCCTTGGCTATGATTTAAACTTCATGAAGGCTGGATTATGTTTGATAATTAATGCATTTTCAATGCCTAGGCAAATAGCTGATATAAAGTGCTAAATGAATATTTGTACAGTGGATGCATGGATTTAAAATAGTCATCTGGGGGGCTATAGATGTATGAATTGCCATTAAAACTGAAGAGGATTAACTTACACATCAGACTCAAATCAAACTTTACAAATCAGAATTTAAGCAGTTCTGTATTTAAGGATCAGTTATAGACACTGAGGATACAATGGGAGCAAAGTTAAATATTAAATTGACCAATGTTGAGCTGACAATATTCAACTATTCCTGCCCTACAGAATGGCAATTACATATAGCTCAAAATGATATTTTTGAACAGATTAATAAATATTTTAATCCTAGAATAATTGTCCATTGTGGCTTTTAAAAAAAATCTTAGATGAAGAGAGGGAGAGAGAGATATCTTGTTTGATTGCCCCCCACATGTACCCTGACTGAGGATCAAACCGAAAACCTAGGTATGTACCCTGACCAAGAAATGACCCACCACCTCTTGGTACACGGGTTGATAATCACCTGAACCACAATGGTCAGAGTGCTCACTGTGGCTTTAATTTTCAATATATAATTATGTTTATTTGTCTTAATTGAGTATCACAAATAATCAATAGCTATACAATAGACACTCAAGAGCTCCATTCCATATTTATAATCTCAAAAATGTTAATCCTAAATACTAAAACTTGATATTTTAAAGAAAGCTATCTAAAAACTCTTTAGATATTTACCAAAACTAGGAACTAAGAATCTAAAGTTTGTCATATGTTGATCATCAAAATAAAATTAAGCCTCCTTAAGATGGTCTTCTTAAAAGAGTATTGCTCTTTTATTTTTCCACTTCCGGCTGTAATATTTGGGAACAGGTGATTTAGCTCATGGATCTTTGTATAGTAACACCTGGAAAGTACTTTTCTTTTCTTTTTAAACTTGGGATTTATGAGTGATAACAAAAATATTTATTGGCAATAACTGAACCTATTAAGGAATGAGCAATGTAAATATTTTCTGCTCTGGCATAATGATAAACAACCATGTATCTGCAAATCTAGTTTCTGATGTCAACTTTCAGTTTCCTATTACCTAAAAAGTACTTAGAAATAAAAGATTAGTTACTCTTCTGGTATGATTGAGATTATTCTTCTAAATTCTACTATTCTTCTGACTCTTGTGACTATAATTTTCTGGACTGAGATATATGCTTTTGAATTTAGTTCATTAATAAACTGGAATTCAGAACCAGGTTCTCTGAGTATTGATATCAAGTTTAATTTTTTTGGTTTCTAAAATATATTAAGGCCGAAACCGCTTTGGCTCAGTGGTAGAGCTTTGGTCTGTGGACTGAAAGGTCCCGGGTTTGATTCCAGTCAAGGGCATGTACATTGGTTGCAGGCACATCTCTGGTAGGGGGTGTGCAAGAGGCAACTGGTCGATGTTTCTCTCTCATCGACGTTTCTAGCTCTCTATCTCTCTCCCTTCCTCTCTGTAAAATATCAATAAAATATATTTTAAAAAATAAATAAAAATATTCTAGGATCATTGCAAATAGCCTCAATAACTCACTAACTTTGCTAGCAGAATCACCCCAGTGATGCTAAAATAAACTACTTAAAAATGTTTTAAGTATTATACTCACTTAAACATGAAAAAACAATTGAGCGTATTTATTGCTCCCTTATTACCTTGCTCTAACTGAATGTTTCAAATAAATTCAATAAGATAGTGTTGTTAAACTTTAAGAGGAGCAATAGAAACATATTTTGAAGATTGAATTTTTAATTTAGCAAATAACCCGTAACTATTTTATTTGTTTTAATTCTAGTTTATAATTTAAATCAAGTACTGTAGCACAACATAACAGTTCCTTCTAGTTAGTTCCTAGAGAGTGACTATTCTTTCAAGAAATATATATTATGTTTTTCCTTTATAATAAAGGTGCTGTTCTTTTTATTTTATTTTTTATTTTTTATTAAATCATTATCTGTGTACATATCTTACCATTGCCACCCCCTTTCCAAACATGCCCTCCCTCCCCAGAGTTTTGTGTCCATTGGTTATACTTATATGCATGTATACAAGTCCTTCGGTTGATCTTTTATCTCCCCCATATCTCCCTACCCTCTCCGCTGTAATTTGACAGTATGCTTGTTGCTTTACTGTCGCTATATCTATCTTTAGGTTTATCAGTTTATGTTTTTCATTATCCATAAATGAGTGAGGTCATGTGGTGTTTCTCTTTCATTGACTGGCTCATTTCACTCAGCATGATGTTCTCCAATTCCATCCAAGTTGCTGCAAATGATAAGAATTCCTTATTTTTTATGGCAGCATAGTATTCCATGTGTAGATGTATCAAACTTTTAATAGACAAAGCCTATTGATTTAATCATGTAAATTATTCACGGTGTTCAATAAAGAGCATTCATTTCTGATACATGTAGGAAAAAAAAATCTGACTAAATCCCCAAAAGAACATAATATAAAATAATGCTAGGAAGTATGTCATATTAACCTATTAGAATAAATTTGCAATCTTGTAATAAAACAGACAGAAATAATCAGTTTCAGGCAATAGTGACCAGTAATATGACTTACAAAGTGTGTTGCAGAGAGATAAAGGTCCTAGATTTGGGATGTAAAACATGTGCAAATGGCAGGTAGCGTTGTTAGACCACCACATCAGTAGTCAGGAGATGGAGGGAAATCAAGTATTGGAGGGTACCTGAAAAGAGGTGGACATAAACTTCAAACATCTTTGAAGTTTAGAAAGATAAGTAGAATGAAGAATCTGAGAATCAGATATTCAGAATCTAATATCATGACCAAGTAGGGCTGGCAGTTTCTAATTTAAAAAAAATATTTGTCTCAAAGATACAGCATGTTCACAAAATAACTTATGCAGAACAGGAAGTTAGTATACCTAGAAATGTTTTTAATTTTTGTTATGTTAGAGACAAAACAATGATGATTTCCTAAAATTTATATGTAATAATTATAACTAACTACTTTTGAATACTCATTGGAAACCAGGTACTATGTACTATGTGTAAGTACCTTCCTTGCATTATTTCTCTAAATCCTTAAGTTATATTATGAGTAATGTCTCCATTATACAGTTAAAAAAACAGAGTCACTAAATGGTTAAATCATTTGTTTAAGGTTACAGAGCTAGTAATGAATGAAACCTGGTTTGGAATTTAGGCAGCTTGATTTAAAAGCTACAAGTAAATAGTATTCTAGAATTAGGGCAGGAGAGATTGTATGGTGAATATAATTAAATTTGAATGGAATTCATCTTTGAACATCATGACAAAGAAATATAGACAAGTAACTATCAACAACTCCTATATTTGAAATTCATAGTTAATAAAAATATTAATAAACATTCTGCTTAACTCAAGCCACCATGGATGCACTATTAAAGGTACATGAGAATAGGTAATAGAACCCTGGACAGAATGAGAAGTTGGCATTACTGATTTTTTAAAATTAAAATAAGATTAAAGGTAGAAAGTGAAAGGGAAGGACTATTTTAGAAAGTGTGTTCAAGTATTCTCTGGGGAGATAAAAAAATACCTGAATGAAGTGAATGAACAAGATTTCTCAATATATGGAGGGGATGGAAACAATGAGTGTAAATACATTGAGTTCAGAAAACAATGTGAGAAACATCAAGAGACAGATAGGTGTGAGATCATGGAGGATCCATTAGTCCCTGGTGTAAGGTTCCCATAGTAAACCAGATGGAAAGCCATAGGGGGTTTTTGATATGAAGTGTCATAATCAGATTTTTTAAAAATTAAAATTACTTCAGCTATTACAGAGATAGCTGCTTAGACTAAGATGCTAGCAGTGGAGGTAAAGAAAAGTAGATAGGTTCAGATATATCCTAAAGGCAGAGCACAATGTAATTGCACATGATTTTGGGTTTGTAATTTTGGATGTTAAGGGAAAAAAAAAAAAGAATCCTCCAAAGTTTTGGCCCAAGTAACTGGATGAATGGTAGTGCCAGGTTGGGGGAAGGGGAATGGAGTCATAATGGAAATAATTGTTTCTATTTTAGAAATATTAAGTGGATAATTCTATTAAAGATTCAAGTAAAGATTTGGCATCTTTAGGAGCTATCAAATTAGATAGATGGTTCCCAAAGCCCTAAGAATAGATGTTATTACTAAAAAGTGAATGAATAGAGAAAGCGGAGAGGCAAAGATTGACCTCTGGCTCCTTCCAGTAATTAATAGTCAAGAAGAAGAAAAATCAGAATATGATTCTGAAATAAATAGTAAATTAAAATAAACACTGGGAATGTGTAGTGTCTTAGAATTAAAGAGAAAACATGTTTTAAGAAGGAGGAAAATGCCTATATCAAATGCTTTTAAGAAGTTGAGTTAAATTAGTACTAAATGTAGACCATGTAACCATAGGACTTAGCAACATGGAAATTATCATTATCCTTGAATAAAGCAATTTCAATGGAATTGTTGTGATCAAAGCCCTAAGAGATCAAACAAAGGCAACCAACTTAAATAAATCCTTTGACAAATTTTGCCAAAATGCAAACAAAGAAATTGGGCAGTAATTAGATGGGCACCTGAGATACAGAGTTTTCTTTGTTCTATAGTGAGAGTTATAAAATGTTTGTATACAAATAAAACTGATCCAATAATTGAAAGCAATGAAATTTATGTTTGAAAGAGAAGAGATAATTCAAGGAATATAGTCCTTAGAATGTAGAAGAGGATGCGATAAACATTAATCAAATCAGTTGACCTTAGGTAGATAAAGGGACTTTTCATTCGTTGTAATAGAAAGGAAATTCAGGATATGTAGGTACAGATGCAGGTATAACGGCAGATGAGGTGGGAAGAGGAGAAAGATCTATTTTGATTGCTTCCCTTGACTCAGTGACCGAAGTATATGTAGATGGTCATTATCCAAGAGGGAAGCCTAGAATGGGTGCTGGAAATTTGAGGATAGTCAAAATGGTGAGAAATGATCTTGGGATTGGAGAGTGAACTCAGTAGAGCAGAGCACTGCTGAAGTCCAAATTGAGGTTAAATCATCCAAAATGTAAAATGAACTAGTCAGTATGGCTGTGTATGCTTTATACAGTCACATTGAGCAGTGTGGGTACAAGAATAGTATGGTAGCATAGTGGAGTTTAATTAGGATTGAGGTTTTTTTGTTTGTTTCTTTTTCTAGTAACTCATGTAACAGAACAAATACAAGGGGGTTCAAGTTTTATTCAAGGAATAGATTAGAGTTGTAAATAGACCAGGAGTGTAAGCTGTATAAAATGAAAATGAGAAAATGAGGGGCTGACTGACAGTGAAAAATGATAGATCAATGGATTAGTGGTCGGAAGGGGCCAAAGAATTATTGGTGTGGGGCTAATGATTAGAGTAAGTGAGTTAGAAAGATAGGAATTAGTGTTCTGAGGTATGAACCTGTCTTAAGATATCAGACCTTTGAGTAAGAATATTATTTTAGCTGTTATGGCCTCTGAAGTCATAAGCAGAAGGTCCTGTCAGTACAGCTGCCTGCACTGAGGGATGACATCTTTTTTCCCACCTTAATTTAAGCATATGGATGTGGAAAGCACATGTAATAGAACCTGATATGTAAAGGAAAATTAAACCTTAGTTTTGAGATGACATTTGTGTATTTAAAAATAATAATAAGGGTAAAATCTAAACTCTTACATAAATGCCATTATTGAGATTTTCTGCGTTAATATGATTTTATAATAATATGATCAGGCTCCTTCAATATACCTTTCTAATGCTGCAATGACTCTTTTAACACATGAAAAGGGCACAGGATTCAAAGTCAGAAAACCTGAGTTTAAGTTCAGAATCTGCCCTTTCCTAGTTATGGGGTTCTTCAGCAAGTCTTCAGCACTTGGAAATATTTTCCATAAATCAATTCTGAATGATTTTTGAAGCCATAAAGTTGTTGTGGATTAATATTCATTATAACAAAGTTGATTTTATATATATATATATATATAATATCCTAACAAATCATTGCCACATACCTGAAGCAAAATAGCAAGAGATAATTCAACAAGTTTCTGTAGTTTTGACACAATGGTTTAGTCAATATCTTATCAGTACAAAATGATTCTCAGAATTGATTTGATTTATTCTGTTTAATTTTATCTTACCATCTGCATAAATAATCCTTTGAATTTTTATAGGTTTTATGTAAGCTCCCAAATCAGTACATTACAAAAAAATGTTTTTGTAACTCAATTTTTGCTATAAAATACATTCTCAGTATATGGAAATACTAAATTATTCTCTATTAAGAGTTTATGAGAGTTAAATGAAACGTTATAGAGTTATCACTTATTTTACCCATGTGTGAATAGTATGTAAATGAGCAAATAAATAATTATTTTTTTTCCAGAATCCAAATGCCAGATTTATTGAACTTAGTTATTTTGGGAAAAGATACTATATACATTTCCCTTTGATACTAAGCAAGATAACTTAGTTTTATTTTGGAAACTTAAGAAAATAAACATTTAATGTAAATGCATGTTTATTGTAATTTCCTAAAAGGCATCTACTCTCATCAAAATAATTTTAGGAATCATAACTAGTTCTTGGCAGTAGTTTGTTCTTGTGATTTAAAGCATATTTTTATACAAATAACATATCCAATGTTTTTATTTTTACATGATTGTTTTCCTAGTAATCATATGGTTGGATATGGTTTATCAAGCAAGCAAATCTTAACATTGCCAAGTAGTATCTTTTGGATGTTTTTGATTTTAAGGAATTGTAATATGCTTTCTAAAAAATAAGCACACACACATATTTATTTGCATTTAATGTATACACACAGATATATACAAATTAAATCTTTTCTTTCTGACATTATCAATTGTAGTCTCACTGACTTGAAAATTTGAACCCCAAATGAAAAATGTGGAGAATTTGGTGGAAAAGTATTGGTGTAAAAGTCTATGATCAATCCCCTTTTGTGAGGGTTTTGGCATCTTTTGTAATTCTAATTTGGTTGTTTAAATCTATGATTGTAGTAGTGTGTGCTTCCTAGTATTAAGTGGTTATGTGTTTGAATCACAGAATATGAGGTTGAAGAAGTGTCTTAGAAGCCTTCTGTTTTCCAAAGGAGGAAATGAAATACAGATAGGATGAGACTTGCTGAAGAACCCCATAACTAGCAAAGGGCAGATTCTGAACTTAAACTCAGTTTTTCTGACTTTGAATCCTGTGCCCTTTTCATGTGTTAAGAGTCACTGCGGGATTAGAAAGGTATATTGAAGGAGCCTGATCCCCAGGAAATACACTTGGAAGAGGAAAGCAAGATCTTCATGACATGCTCTTAGGGGAAAAGCAAAATAAAGTGCAGCATTACTTCAAGTTTTTTTGGGGAAAGAATGAATGAAATATGGATAGCTTCAAAAGAACATCATATAAGGCTGCTAGCACATCAATATATAGTGTTTATTTTGAGCAGTTGGTGACATTTAGAAAGAAGTGAAGGTTCCAGCCATTTTCAGTAGGTGGTCACTTTGACATTTCTGTACAATGCCTCTCTGGGCTAATAAAACTTTTCTATTCCTGCTGGTTCCATTTTCATTGTATTCTTTCTGTTCATTTAAAGTAATGATTTAGTAAATCACAGTACATAGGTAAATGCTGAAGTCAAGTGTTTATACATACTAAAATGTTTTAAGCCTGGATTTTCCCCCCCTTCCAGCTGGGAAAAGGATGAGTAATTTCATTAAACTTATGTAAGCTAATTTTTCTGGAAAGAAAAGTCATTTAGTAACATTTAAATATTCAGTCTATGTCTAATAAAACCGATTATATTTTAAAACAAGCCCCACAATTATTATCAAAACATATTCATGTGGCTTGGCAAGTGGCAAAATACCATGGACATCTGTTACTGAGAAAATAAGTTAAACCAAAATAAATTGAACCCTAGTGAATGTTGTTATAATTTGGTAGCTAATTTATATATTAAACTACAAATTTATGCAACCTAACATCAACTGGACCTTTGTGATTTTCTTCTGTAAACAAGCATGGCATGTCACTCATAGATTGTTTCAAAGATTCTCTAATTTTTATTTTTTATTTATTTTTATTTACTATATTGATTTTTTACAGAGAAGAAGAGAGAGGAATAGAGAGTTAGAAACATCGATGAGAGAGAACCATCGATCAGCTGCCTCTTGCACACCCCCTACTTGGGATGTGCCCACAACCAAAGTACTTGCCCTTGACAGGAATGGAACCTGGGACCTTTCAATCCGCAGGCCCATGCTCTATCCACTAAGCCAAACTGGTTTCGGCAAGATTCTCTAATTTTTAAAATAAAACTTGCAAACATCTGTATTTTCTAAGCAAGTATTTGCAATATGTACTTCAGGAAAAATACACAACTCATTTGAAAGTGAAAAATTGAGTCAAATTAATTATTATCTAGTAGATTTTTAAATATTTTATATCAATGGGTTCAATTCAATTTAGTATGTTCTTAATATGAATGCACAGTTTTTGTGTCTGCAGAAATTCAGAGTGTATAAACTCATGTAATTACCTGTTCTAATGGCCTGCAAGATGAAATGTCTAAAAATGAAATTTTGCATAGTATTTTATAATTAAGCCCTAGTCTGTCTTATTGCAGGCAAATGAATCTAGATTTATTTTTTTCAAAAAGTTCAGTCTAGTTCAGGGATTTCTAGGCCAAATTTAAATTCTACTTCAAGTTTTTCACTTCTTTTGTTAAAGTTATCCCTATGCCTTTTATTCTTTTTGATACTGTTGCAAATAATTGTTTTCTTATTATTTTCATTATTCTGGGAATCATTCTTGGATGTCTAGCTTAGAGAAAGCTTCTTCACTACTTTGAATGATATTATAATTTTTATATTAAACACCTTCCTGTTTAAAGGGGGAAAAAAGATTCTCTAAATTTCTCAAATCCCAAAACATAAACCCCACCACTCTACCCAGCACCATCTTCTTAAAGATTGTCTAGTCTTCTACATTTATCTGCAATCTAGTTACCGTATTTGCCGGCGTATAAGACGATTTTTGGCCCTGAAAATAACGTATTTGCCGGCGTATAAGACGACTGGGCGTATAAGACGACCCCCTAACATTTCCACTCAAAATACAGAGTTTGTTATATACTCGCCGTATATATACCCCCCACTTGGAGGCATATTTTTCAGGGCCAAAAAATCGTCTTATACACCGGCAAATACGGTAGTTTAGTAACTTTTCTTATTTTCTCCTCTGCATTTTTAAACATTTTTATCATGTTCTATTTTCAATTACAGTTGACATACATTATTATATTAGTTTCAGGTATACATCCCAGTGAGTAGATATTGCATAACTTTATAAGTGATCATCATGCTTAGTGATTAGAATATTATTAACTGTATCCCCTATGCTGTCCTTTACATCCCCATGACTTCTGTAAGAATAATTTGGTTGTTACAGAATAGTCAGGGGGATGTAAAGGAAAGAATAACAAATGTAATTAATAATATCAGATGGGTGTGAGCTTTTTTTTTGGATGGTCACTTGTTGAGGTATGTAATGTCTGATCAATGGAGTGTACACCTCCACGCGCAGCACAAGAAGCAGTCATCTGCAGATCACAGTGGCAGAGCCATCCCAATCACTTACACTAGAAACTCTAGGTGTGCCCCCGTGTGGGCTGTACACTCTCCTGTGGTAGTTGAGCCTTGATTGCTGTTGGCACATCAATGGGAGGGATTTACCCAGGCCAACCAACTGCAAAGACTGACTGTGACCGCTGAACACTGACCACCCACCACACAGAGGAGGACTTAACTTTAGCGGGGCTCTGGGCCCCATTGAGTACACCCCTTCCTTAAGTGTGTCACTTGTGGAAGTGGCTTGGTGGTGGTGCTCTGACAGTGGTCGGAAGCTGCCCACTGGGTGCATTGGCTCCTCTGGGGCCTTCTGGGAGGTACAGGCCAAGGTTAGCTCCTGCCTGTGTCCTTCCCAGGAGTAACAGATTAAGTTTCTGCTGTTACATGGCAATAAATGAAACTGGCTTTCTTTCACAAGCCAATTTGAAAATAAAGGCTTTCCTTTTCTTTTTATTCTAGGGTTGGCCATTTTAATTCCTTCCAAGGTACTTGTGGTTGAATGGGGGAAGGTCATGCTCAAGTATTTGTGCATAAAGATAGCAAAATACTTTAATTAAATGAGCATATAAAATTGCACCTCTGCTCTTTTTATTGAATTATTTTTTCTTATTATGCTATAAACTTTTACTCTTAAATGTCCCAACAGCAGTAATGATGATGACAAATAACAAAAAAAAAGTCTTTGAACTTATTAACTAATATAGGCATCAACCTATTTCTCTCCTTTTCTACTTTAAATGTTATTTTTGAGTGGTATAGCTCATGGCTCAAACTATATTTTTTTTCAATTAAAGTTTGCATTCAATATTTTTAAATTAATTTCAGTTGTTGGGCATAGTGGTTAGACAATCATATACTTTATAAATTGTTCCACTTGATATTTCTAGTACTCCCTGGCATCATGCACAGTTATAATATTATTCACAGTATTTTCTGTGCTGTACTTGACATCCCCATAACTATTTTGTAACTACTAACCTGTACTTCTCAACCTCTTCACATTTTTCATCAAGTTCTTGACCTCCTACCCTTGGCTGACATCATTCTGTCTTCTGTATACATGAGCCCATTTCTGTTTTGTTCCTTAGATTCCCCATATAAGAAAATCATATGCCAACCTATTTCTTCATTAAAAAAAGGGTATTAGTCATGGGAGACAGAAAAATAAGTGTTGAAATTAATCTAGGCCAGAGGGAGAAGCACTTCACTTGCATAAAGAACTTTTCAATAAATTTGTATAGTGAGGCCTATTTGTTGGCTAGAGTCTTTTATTTCCTGTGTGCTCCTAGAAAATTCCTTATTACTTATTTTGTTATTGATATTTTAAATAGATATTGGTTTAAATATCACCAAATGATAGTCTGTGTGACTTTTTATTGAGTTTTTCTACTGCCATCCCTAAAATAAATCACACACACCCAAAGTCATTCATATAGAAATGTTCTTTATGCAAGTGAGGTGCTTCTCCCTCTGGTCAAGGTTAATTTCAACACTTACTTTTCTGTTTCCCTTTTCTTCTCTGTTTCCAAGATATTCCTGCAATAAAAGAGTCCTTTACTCTCTACATCTTCAAACTACTTTCTGGCCTCTCTACTGGCTCATTAGCTTTTTCTCCTTTTCTCTGTGTTGTTCCGTTTATCTGTAAATAGGTAAACATTTGTGTGCCCACAGTTTCTCCTTTTATCTGTCGTATTTTGCTCTTTTCAGACTGAGTTTACATATACTTTCAAGGATTTAATGACCATATTTTTAGAGGTCACTCTCAAATCTCAATGTAAAGTAATATCTTTAGTAGTAGTACTTTAGCATTACTTTGGGAAATGATGTTTAAGTACCGTATTTGCCGGCGTATAAGACGATTTTTTGGCCCTGAAAAATACCGTATTTGCCGCCGTATAAGAGTCTGGGCGTAAAAGACGACCCCCTAACATTTCCACTCAAAATACAGAGTTTGTTATATACTCGCCGTATAAGACTACCCCCCACTTGGAGGCATATTTTTCAGGGCCAAAAAGTCGTCTTATACGCCGGCAAATACGGTATTTAAAAAGTTGATATAGAAAAAAAACAGAAAACATGGGACCCACATATTGACACATTTCATTATTCTTTCTTAGAGCAAAACAATTTGCTAACTGAGGCATTCAATGAAATAATATTTTATTTTGCATATTTTTTTCTTGTTTGAAAACAATGCATATATCAAGTGTAGATTTCAGTCTGATCTGTCTTTATAATGTTATATAAAATATTTCTGAGTTTATTCTGCTCATTATGAATGAGTCAGTTCTTTCTAAAGTCTTAAGGTATAAATAATTTCTCCAAGGTGCCATTTTAGAATGTCTCTTGATTTGGGGGCATTTTTGGACCTCCTCCTTTTCATACAATGTTAAATATCTTGTTGGATTCTAGGAATGTTCTTGTAGAATTATCTTAAGGAACCTCAACATTTTTGGGGTATTAAAATATAAAAATGAGTTTCATATTTTTATTCATACCAGAGAAATAAATTTTACCCTTGCTACTGCATAAATACAGTCATGGACAAAGCAGGTTTACAGTTGTTTGTATGGTAAATAATATAATAATGAATAAATAATAATGTAAGAATAAATTCTGTTTTGTATACTCACAACTATAAATCTACTTTTGCCCATCCCTCTATTAAGGCTTTTCTAAGCAATCAGTTAAAGCAGATCTATTCTTGATTATTCCAATGTTAGCCAGAGCCTAAGTTATACTTTTTGGTAATATCAACATTTTTATGTCAATATTATTATTAGGCAAAACACTGAATTTAATGTAGATAAACATTTGTGAGCTGGCATACCATCTTAGTAGAATTTGTAAGCCTCAATTCATATATATGTAGGGACATAGAAATGCATTATGAGAAAATGAGATAGTATGAAATAACACTTGACTTTGAAAAGGCTACCAATTTGCCCAAAGTCACAAATTCAATGTGTTTTTTTTTATTTACTTCTCTTAAAAATAATAATAACTTGGCAACCATTTTAAGAAGAAATAAATAATGAACTATATGAAACAGTTAAGTATTGTAGAATCTTATCTTCAGACTATATCAATTAGTTTAATTTATTCTAGGGGAAAGAAAATTTACTCGCATTTATACATATTAATGCATAAGGAGATAACTAATGTCAAGAGTTTTAGCACACAAAAAACAGCTTTCTCAATAGAATTATACATTATATGTTCCTCAAAATAAAAGGAATGGTAAGAATGAAAATGTGTCACAGTTCACGTCTCATAGTCTTCTAAGAGAAAATTTACTTATTTTTAAAATCTATAGCTTTTTAAATATCATGTATATTCTATGTATTATTCCTAGAAGGAACAAATTAACTCATATATACAAATAAAATTATAAAACAAAGCTTGTTTTTGGGGGGAAGTGGAGAGGTAAAATCAAAACAATGAAATAAATGCCAGCTTCACATTAAAACATTTTGGTGCTGTTCAGAATGACAGCATTCATTTCTCAAAGAACAAACACAGGGACATTTGGCAAGACTTGAGACAGAGATGGTAAATTGGGAACTTGCATATTTGAAAGTGCACGTTTTAAACAATAGTCATTTTAAAAAATATTCTGAAGTTAAAAACAAAAACAAAAAACTTCTATTGAAACAAAACAATACAAAAGGATTTTAGAAGTTAAACCAGGCTATTATGTTATATCCAAAAATAAACTATTTAAACTAGTGGACAAATCAGGATTTCAGATCTAAGTAATGTAAGAAATGATGTATTCTGCTTCTTACAGACTAAGTGAGGATTCTATTATTGACACCAGGGGGTGCTCAAATTTTAAACCATGTTATTTGGTGCTTGGCAACCTGGGCATCTGCAGATCAGAGATCCTTATATATATACACGGGGTAATGTCTCAGGAAAAGGCTTCTGGCACCCTTTTGTTAAATCCTAGGTTCTGATTCATGAATAGAAGGTACACTTAAAAATCCTCATGGAGGACTATTCTCCATGTGATAAGTAGCTTATAGGGCCAGTGATGGCATAAATGAATGCATGTATTATAAATTCAGGTTATAAGATCTGAATACATTATTTACAGTTTGATTAGTATAAATTAATTTAGTAATTGTCAAGTGGGCTTACTCTGTTTTACATTAATAATTACTAGGTGATAATTGTGATGAGTTTATCATAAAAAATTTTTTTCCTAAGAGAAGTGGAACAAGAACAATATATCCACAAATAGAACACAAAATACAATCATTTTTTTCAACACATTTCACCATTACCTAAAACAATGCTTTTTATCACTTAGTAGTACCCGTTATATACTTACTAGACACCCTTTGCAGGAGGATTCCTGCAAGAATAGGGCTTCCTGAGCTATCTCCACCTCCAGCCTACTTCCCTCCTGTCCCTGCTGCCCTGCTTGCTTATCCACAGCTTCTGCAGCACTTGGCTTCCTTCTATGCTGTTTTCAGTCTTCACTCTGTGGCTGGATATGCAAATTAACTGCCATCTTGGTTGTGTTAACTTACATACTGGCTCCTGATTGGCTGGTGGGCATGACTTGTGGGTGTAGTGGAGGTACGGTCAATTTGCATGTTTCTCTTTTATTAGATAGGATTAGATGAGTGATATGATAAATATATCATAAGAGGATAAAAGTGTTTAAAGAGAAGGTAGTAGTGAATGATATTTGGGGAGTGTTTTGTGAGTCACATACCTGACTATTGTTCAGTGCTGTGTTCAATGGCGCTGGACATGCAACCCTGTGATTCATTGCAAGTATGATGTGAGGCATTACATTTCTTTTCCTGCCCATTCATTTGTTCATTCTTTATTCAGTTATTTACTGAGCACCCCCAATGAATCCAATATAACAGGACTAGAACAAATGAAAGATAAGATCTGCCATTAATGAGGTCAGATTTTGAAGGAAATATGCAAATAAAACAAGCATTTTAAATAGGTTATGACAAATGCTATGTTACATTTATTTTGCTTGTTGTTGTTTTTTTCCACTTGTTCCCTTTTCCATTTTCAGTACAGTTTCCTTTTATTCATTGTGTGAGCTGCCTCAATAGCATGTGGCAGGCTCCCATTCTGACCCCCCAGACCTACCTATTTTCATTTTCCACAGTCTTCATCATTACCATACTCTCAGTTCAGTTATCTGAAAAAAATATTTGACATTTCCTCAGCTTAGAGTAAGGGCCTATGCATTTTCAGCTTCAGAAATAACATAAGAGGTTGAATTGCATAGAGATTTCTAGCGTGCTTTTGTAGAATCAGGACTGCCTATGTTTGGATCACATTTGCCATTGACACTCAGTGTGAGTTAACGTCATTGACCTCCTTGGGCCTCACCTTCTTCATCTAAGAGATGGTGAGAATCACAATATTTATGTAATTAAGGTTCATGGGAAGCTTAAATGCATTAATATTTATAAAATGATTGCAATGGCATATGCTAATAGTTGTTACTTATCCTCGTGTTCTAACCAAATTACTACCCTCTATTGAAATTATGGAGATGCTACCGACAAGCATAATAGTTCATATTCAGAGGCAGATTTGCCATGGGCATTATAAACTTACTCTTCAGGGTCTTTCATTTTGACAGGTCCCTTTAAGAATCATGCATTTTTGGTAAAAAATTTTCCACCTGTGTAGCTGCAATCAGTTGAGATCATTGTCTCTCCCCTGTATGACTTTACCCTTCATCAGACTTTTCCTAGGTTAATGCCTTTGATTTGGCCACAAGCATTATTGGGATTTAGTTAAAGAAAAAGTGAGTTGAGGATGTATGGACTTTGGGTGTGGCAGGATGTAGTTGAATGATTCCTGGTACGTTCAGTGTACAGCTAAATAATTGATAGCTGTGCCGGTTTTGAATAGTTTTCAGGAGCATGTTTACTGCACATTATGCAAATTCACTAGGGCATCCTGACAGGGGTAGGCATTCTGATAAAATGTGAACTCATTCTATGGCATTCAGCACCAAAAATAGTGTGTAATAGAGGAGATACAGCTTGAAATGTGTGAAGCCAGAAACTAGTTTGTAGAAAAACATCTAATCACAGAACATATAAAATTATATGGAAAGTTTTGTGTCTTATCAATGCTTTGTTAAAACTATCAATGATGATAATATATTAAAATGCATTTTAGGCAATTATTTTTTCTATTCTTTATAGAAACTACTGTTATGAAAAAAATTATGTTAATGGACAATTAAAGAGTGTACAATCAAAATGTAGAAAAATGTTTTAGAGTGTTAAGCATTAATAAAAATATTCTTATTTTCTAGATTTTGTTTTGACAAAATTTGTCAGCTTTTTTTCAATATTCAGAATTCTTTTATAGCTGCTAATATTTTTTTTAAAAAGTATCTTTTTTTGTTGAAAGAATTACAGATATCTGCTTTGTTTTTTGTTTCCCCATTTCTCCTCTTTCCCCACATCTGCCCCTCCCAGGCTTTCACCACACCATTGTCTATGTCCAGGACTATGCATATCCTATATAATAAAGACAGAATATGCAAATTGACCATAACTTCATGACAAAGATGGTAGCTCCCATAAGGAGGGAATGTGCAAATATGCAAATTGACTCCATAAGGCGAGAGGCAGAAAAGCAGCTCCAGCCTGAATGAAGGTGGTGCTGGAAGCCAGGGAAAGGAAGCCTATTCTTTCATGAATCTTGATGCATCGGGCCTCTAGTGTGTATATAAGTTACCTGGTTAGGTTAATCTCTCCTCCTACCTCCCCTCCCCACTTTCCCTCTGAAATAATTCATCAGTCTGTTCATGGTTCTATGTCTCTGTATCTGCTTTGTTCATTACATTCCACATTTGAGTGAGATCATGTGATACTTATCTTTCTCTGATTGGCTTATTTCACTTAGTATATTACTCTCCAGCTCCATCCATGCTGATGCAAATAGTAACAGTTCCTTCTTTTTTACCACCACATAGTATTCTATTGTGTAAATGTACCACAGGTTTTTTTTTTTTTTTAATCCACTCATCAGCAAATGGGCACTTGGGATGTTTCTAAATCTTAGCTATTGTAAATTGTTTTGCTATGAACATAGGGGTGTATACATTCTTTCTTATTGTTGTTCCTGATTTCTTGGGACATATTCCTAGAAGTGGGATCACTGGGTTAAATGGAAGTTCCATTTTTAATTTTTTGAGGAAACTCCATACTGTTTTCCACAGTGGCTGTACCAGTCTGCATTCCCACCAGTAGTGTACTGGGGTTCTCTTTTCTCCACATCATCACCAGTGCTTGTCAGTTAAGGATAGCCATTCTGACAGGTGTGAGGTGATACCTCATTGTTGTTTTAATTTGCATCTCTCTGATGATTAGTGACTTTGAGCATTTTTCTTTATGTCTCTTGGCATTCTGTATGTCCACTTTGAAGAAGTGTCTTTTTAGGTCCTTTGTGCATTTTTAAATTGGATTGTCTTCCTTTTGTTAAGTTGTATGAGGTCCTTATATATTTTAGAAATTAACCCCATACTGGATGTGTCATTGGCAAATGTGCTCTCCCATGCAGTCGACTCTCTTTTCACTTTGTTGATGGTTTCTTTTAATTTAGTCCCATTTGTTTATTTTCTCCCTAGGTTTGGTTGCCCTAGGAGATTTTTGGTAAACACTGCTATGAGAGATGCCTTGAGATTTTGCTGCCTATGGTTTCTTCTAAGATTTTTATGGTTTCGTGACTTACATTTAGGTTTATTATATTTTTGAGTTTATTATTGTGTATGTTGCAAGTTGGTGTTCTAGTTTCATATTTTTTTTCCAAGTGCATGTCCAGTTTTCTAAATATCATTTAAGGAAGAGATTGTCTTTATTCCATTGTATGATCTTGCCTCCTTTGTCAAATATTAATTGAATGCAGTGGTTTGGGTTGATTTCTGGGATCTCTGTTCTAGTCAATTGATCTATATGCTGTTCTTGTGCCAGTACCATGCTGCTTTGAATATAGTGGCTTTGTAAGTATAATTTGATATCTGGTATTATGATATCTGTTGGCTTTTTAAAAATATATATATATATTATTGATATTTTACAGAGAGGAAGGGAGAGAGAGATAGAGAGCTAGAAACATCAATGAGAGAGAAACATCGACCAGCTGCCTCCTGTATACCCCCTAACGGGGATGTGTCCGCAACCAATGTACATGCCCTTGTCCGGAATCGAACCCAGGACCCTTCAGTCCACAGACTGAAGCTCTACCACTGAGCCAAACCGGTTTCGGCATCTGTTGGCTTTTTAAACTTTGTAACTCTTTTTCTGTGTGTGTGTGTGTAATTTTGAATTTATAATATTTATTTTTTTCAGTATAGTTCTCGAAACTATATAAACTTTAATTCCCCCCAAATATCTGAGTCCACTCTGGATAACATGTAATGGGTGATTTTATGTGCCTGTTTTTTTTGTTTGTTTGTTTGTTTGTTTTTCAATTTTACTGAGATATAATTGACATGCAGTACTATATAAGTTTAAGTTACATCATGTAATATACATCTCTATATAAGTATATACATACATACACACATATACACATTTGTTATTTTATATAGATTAAGAAAACAGTATTTTTCTCCTTTGATGATAACTTTTAGGGTCTATCCCTTTAGCAACTTTCATATATAGCAAACAGCAATGTTAGCTATAGGAATCATGTTTTACATTATATACCCAATTCTTATTTATCTGATAAAAAAAATTGCACCTTTTGTCCATCTTCATCCATTTTTCCATCTCCATCCCTCCTCACCTTTGAAAACTACCAATCTGATCTCTTTTTCTGTGAGGTCTATTTTTTTCTTTTGTAAGTTTCCACATATTAGTGAGATCATATAGCATTTGTCTGTCCCTGTCTGACTTATTTTCCTTAGCATAATATCCTAGAGGTCCATCCATGTTGTTGCAAATGGCAGGATTCCTTATTTTTTATGGCTAAATTATATTCTAGTGTGTGTATGGATACTATTTTAATCCATTTATATGTTGATAGGTTGTTTCCATCTCTTGCAAGGAACTGAGGTGCATATATCTTTTCAGTATAGTGCCTCAATACTGAGAATTTTTAACCCCTTGAATCCTTTCTTCTCCCTCCTGTTGCCCAGTCTTCAACCTGTCTCTTTTTCTCTTCTCTAGCATAACTGTGGATTATAACACTCTATAAGACATTGTTATTTTCCTCTCTGAAACTTTGTATCTCCAATGTATCAGACACTTGAGAAATTATTTATAACTTAATCCCCCTGATTTAAATCCCTGATCCCTGTTTTAAGCACTAATCAAGCAGTCATTTATATCTTACTTAGTTCATTGGTTCTAAACCTTTACAGTATGTTAAAATCATCTGGGAAGTTTTTAAAATCTTAATACTCAGGCAATATTCCAGAACAATTACTAGTAAATCAGAATCTCTGGTAGTTGAAAAAAGGCATAAGTATATTTTAAAGGTAAAACCAATATGCAGCAGGTTTGAGAGCCGATGAATTGATTAAAGAATCTGTTTTTGATTTGGTGTAAAAATGAAGAATGGTTCCCTGGGAGGGAAGAAAACGTGCAGGAAGGAAAAATAGAGTAAGAATTTAGGAATTTCCAGAAAGGGAAGTCTCCTTTGTAATAGCTAGTAAAGTAAATAAAGAAAGAAATGTGAATGCTGGCCTATCAATTTACTAGAGCTCAGAGAAACCATTAAATTTTGCACAATCTCAATTTTTTCTTGTGATATAAAGGTAAACTTAAAATTAAATATCTGTGGATTAAAATCAATGCATTTTCACTATTATTTATAAAGCTTCATAGCACTTATTTGTTGTGAGGTAGTTGTAACTCACTTGCATTTGTAGAATACTCTCTAATGGTAAAATCATCTGAGCTCTCAAAGGGCTAGACCACTTCTGTGCTGTTCACAGCTATAATCATAGCCCCAAACAAATAGTCTGATATAGATTATACCTAAAAATTATTAAAGGAGTGAGTAAATGAATGTGTCATATAGCTTAATCTCATTGATCTAAAATAGAAGGATGGCATCAGGTTATATATTTCTTTTGTACTCTACTATATATTTTTCTCTTACTTGATAAACAGAAATTTAATAACAATAGATTACTGTGTGTCAGGTACTGTTGCAATAACTTTACAAAATTGTTACTTAGAATCTTATGAATTAGGCATGACCACCTTTCCCAGTTGCAGATTAAAAAGTTGAAGAATAGGGAGCTTAAGTCATTTATCTGAACACAGATAGAAAGCTGATGAGTTGGGATTTAAATTTAGGTAAATAGACTTAAGAACAAATTTAAGTATTGATCTTCCTGCTGCAAAAATCACTTCACCTGTGTAAAGGCAGCCATTACTATGAATTACTTGAAGTCCTTAAACCAGTCCCTTTTCTAGAACATTTCAAAAAAGGTTTATCCTCTAGGTTTCTTGGGAAGTGGTCATAACTCTTATTATAGGGGAGGAGGAGAGACAAACATCGTGTAAAGAGATATAATCATCATATTTGCTTTGCTTAGAAAAACAATTTTTATTTTGCAAAAATTATGTTATTAATTTTTATTTGGCTCAGACAAAAACACATGGATTCATATCAGTACAGCTATTATGTCTATTATGTTCAGCTATTCCACTGCTGGAAGCAATGAGAAATTTAGATGTTTCTTCTTTAATATTATGTCATAGTTCATTAGAGAGTTAACAGTCATATTTAAGAGTCTTTATATTGGAACAGTAGGTTTTCATTATTTAAAAAATCTCATTACTTGGAAGGTATTCACTTTCCAATAAGAACTCACCTAGTTTGGCTTTCTCCTGAAAAGTGGTGATAGGAAAGTGTATGATGTGGTTTATGCCATTTCATTTCCTTTAAACTTTTTAGAAGATAAAAATCAGGTCAAGATAAAACTTCTCTATACAGCCATAGAACTCAGGAACACACCAGATGTGTTTCTAGTTTTTAATTTATAACGAGAAAAATATCTTCCAAGTCTGAAGTTTAGTTTCAGATGGATAAGTAAAATGGTTGATTGCTTTTTAAATTGTAGGTGCTCTTTTTCCGTTATTATATTTATAATTTTAAATGAGTTTTGTCTTCTATCTCAGCTTCATTATTTTTGGGTTGTACGGATATATGCAAATAAAAATACTATAGAAATTGCAAAACCATTTTCATGTTCTTAGCAGAACACAATTGGAATTCCAGGAAATATTTAGGAAGTGGTTTTCCATTCTTAATAAAATAAATGTTTGCCCAAGAAACATGATAAAAATTTGGAGAAATAAAATGGCCAATTCCTCTCTTTCCAACAGCAGATGTTTCTCTGCTCATACTGAAATCAATATTTCCCTTGGGAACATCTGTCAGAATGACAAGTCTATAATTAAAATGAACATTGAGGATATTAGCATTGCCAATTGGGAAAAAATAATTTTCTGAAAAAAATGTTATTAAAAAGGACTTGTGGTAAATTTCAACTATAAATTCCAGTTAACTATGTTTACTATAAAATGTGTATAGTATTGTACCACCTTATATGAAAGCAGCTACTTTTTTGGTGATATTTAATTTAAAATACTAAATATATTTATGGATTCTGTTTCTATGCTATGCCAGAAGATATGGCTGTTCTCTTCTTTTGCAGTTTTCTAAAATAGTATTTATGAAAAAGTATAGGAGAGGCATTTAATATTGTGGAAAGTAGGGTTTAAAATAAATAGTTCTTTCAGGCAGGTATAACATGGGGCTGTATCTCCACAGAGGTCCAAACTAGAAGAAATGAATTTAATTTGAATTAAAGAAATTGAATGTGTTTTTAAATGATGGATAAAACTAGAGAAAAAAAGACTTTGACTTTAACAGTTCAATGTGTTGATTTCCTTTTTCTATTGAAAAATGTTGCCAATATGGATCATATTGCTAAAGATTAATTTAATACTAATCCTATCTAGTAAAAAAGTAATATGCAAATGGACTGTCACTCCAACACACAAGATGGCTGCCCCCATGTGAATACAAGATGGCCTCCACAAGATGGCCATCAGGGAAAGGCAGTTGGGAGCAGCCAGGACTGCAAGGGAGGGCAGTTGGGAGGAATCAAGCCTGCAGGGGAGGGCATTTAGGGGTGACCAGGCCAGCAGAAGAGGGAAGTTGAGGGCAACCGGGCCTTCAGGAAAGGGAGGTTGGGGGTGATGCAGGCCTGCAGGGGAGAGCAGTTAGGGGAAATGAGGCTGTAAAGAAAAGACATTTAGGGGTGACGAGGTCAGGCGGGAGGGCAGTTAGGGCAATCGGGCTGGCAGGGGAGCAATTAGGCATCAATCAGGCTGGCAGGGGAGTGTGAAGGGGGTGATCAGGCTGGTAGGCAGAAGCAATTAGGGGTAATCAGGCAGGCAGGCAGGCAGGCAGGCAGGTGAGCAGTTGAGAGCCAGCAGTCCAAAATTGTGAGAGGGATGTTCAACTGTCTGTTTAGGCCCAATCCCAGTAGGATCGGGCCTAAACAGGCAGTCGGACATCCCTTGAGGGGTTCCAGATTGGAGAACTCTCTGGGTTGAGGGGACCCCCCACCCCGTGCACAAATTTCATGCACCAGGCCTCTAGTACACCTATAAAATTACATCTACTTTTCTTCGTTAAGTACAATAGCATTATAAGATATGGTTTTCAACTTTGACTTTTTCATGTACACCCACGTTTTCAAAGTAGCAACCTATCATTGAGTTTTTGTGGTCACCCTTTTGCCGCTGCCCAGGTTCACATCACAGTTCCTCACCCCTAACCTAAACAGAATCCCAAAGAGTTTTGTGTGTTCACCTTTTACTCCCAGACACACAACTAGACTATATTTCTGCCTCCTTACACAGTGGAATGTGGACAAGGGTGATTCATGTATGTCACTTCCAGACCCAGCTTCCAAACATCTCCTATACACAATTCTTCACTCTTCTAATCTTTATTGACCAAATGAATGGACATACAGGACAAGGTCTCTCCAGTATCCAAATAATAAAAGACTAATATGCAAATCAACTGAACATCGGAGTGACCAGTTGTTATGTCGCGCACTAATCACCAGGAGGCAGATGCTCAACTCAGGAACTGCTCCCTGGTGGTCAGTGCACTCCCACAGGGGGAGCACTGCTCAGCTAGAAGCTGGGCTCATGACTGGCAAGCACAGTGGTGGTGGTGGGAACCTCTACCCGCCTCCATGGTAGCGCTAAGGATGTCCGACTAAATGCTTAGGCCAGCTCTCCAAGGGATCCCAGACTATGAGAGCGACCTGGCGGGGGGCTAAGGGACCCCTTCTTCTCCAGTGCACAAATGTTGTGCACCAAACCTCTAGTTAAGGTATAAAGAGATGTTGCCCCCTGAGTAGCGAATTTAGTGCTTGGCAGCAGGAATATTTGCTTGGAGGAAGAAGGGCATGTATTGGGTGAAACTACTAAAATTTCAGCTTTGTCATTACAGCACCTACCATTCTTTAATGCTATCTCAGGCACACTAATAAGACAATTACAAACAATTACCTTTATCTTCACCTGTGCAATATAATGTCATTTTAAATTCTAAAGTCTCACAACAGAATTTTAATATCCCTTCCTAATCAGCTTTGCTTGCAACATTTCTATTCTTCTGTTAATGGCATCATCATTCTAGAAGCAACTGTCAAAAAAGAAAATATGATGCAATCTGGGATTTTGGTGACTGAGAACAGGCATTTTGAAATTTTACCATAGGACAATTAACTCTATTATACATGTTTGATGCATTCATTGTTACATTTGAGCAGATATGATATGGCAGCTAAATTCAATTTCTTATTATAGTTTTTGTGCTACAGGATATCCCTTTTAGAACTTGGAAAGGCAGCTAATGGAGGCTACAGCAAGTTACCTTATATCCACACATAACATAGTTTGAAATCTTTGAGATGATTTTATTAGTTCATGTTTGTCAAAATTCACTAGATTGATTTCTTAGTATCATCATGAAATTTAGCTAATACTAATTTCTTGAGCTCATGGCAGTGATCAGTCATATGGATACCACTGGGTAGTAAGATGTATAAGAAAAGCCTCAGATCATATGAGTCATACCATTTTGCAAATGTAGATGATGTATGCAATTTTTTTTTCTCTCTCTCAATTGAAAATAATCAAAGGAATAGTTCCAGACATGCTTATTACAAAGGACTGCTGAGTTTCTACCACTGTGGCAGGGCTGGCAGCTAGACTACAGTTGTTAGAATGCCAAATCCCAGATGTGGCATGATTAAATCCAGTGTCTGATCATTTTGTTATAGTAAATTCACAAAGCAGTCTGATTACAGCATGCCCTGTCTTCATGGTGGTACACATGTTATACATTTGCTATGAAATTACTAGTGTGAATTTGTAAACAAAATGTATTGTTTACTAAATTTTTTTTTCTCTACACTAAAAACACACACAACTTACCTGCATACTCTACTAGTTCTCTTGGTAAAAGCCATATTATTAATTGACCACTCACTATTTTACTATTAGATTTTTGCTTTCTTATTTATGTACAATTTTATTATTGATGTGTTTTTCTTTATGCTGACTATAAAAATTTTCAACCTAAAATGCAAATGCAAGCTGTTTAAAATTATAATGTTCAAATAACATGTGGAGCAAATATTCATTAATTTATTTTTAATACAAATATTGGAGGTGTTTAATATATGTATATTAACAAGTTTACAAAAATAGATTCTGTGGCTTTAGGCTATAATAAAGAAATAGAGTTATAACTTACTTTAATATCTTGGCCAACGAGATATATAGAAATATTTTAAGAAAATATATTAAATCAAATCAATGTATTTGTTTCTGTATACCACATTAATGAGCAATAGAACACATTTATTAAACTCTCTTGACAATATGCAATGCATTAAATAAATCATTAAAGTTTGGCTATGAATCTAATGTTATAGTGCTTTTTGTTATGAATAAGATAATATTTGCTATAAATATTCTGTTATAACCATTTTCTATATAAGAAAACACATATGAAATTTCAGTTACATTTTTTTTCATTTGAGGCAATTTTCTTTCCCCATTTGTCTTTGTATTAAAGCATTACCAACCCTAACTAATTGATAGAAAATCTCTGATTTTTGTAGTTCACCTCTTTGTCTGAGAGGTGATCGTGGAAAGGAAATTTGGGATATAATCAGACACACATTTGTGAACAGTCTGTTTTAGTCAACAAATATTATTGGATGCTTAACATTTAGGGGCATCCTGACATTTTTTTTCTAGGTGGACATTCCATTTCCAGATAAGAAAGTTCAGCGTTGCCCTTTTAGCTGGGAATACTTTCCCTCCTGTCACTCTTGTGGACTGAGCTGTCTTCAGAATGGAGATTCTTTAAATCATTAATTTATCTCAACTTTTATCACCAGTTTTACTTATCCTCTCAGCTCCAGGAGGCTATATCTAAGACTCAACTCAGTATCTTACTTGGAAGGACAAAGTAACCTACCAAAATTGATCTCACTGTTCCCTTCCAGGCCTGTTGTTCCCACAGTGATACATATCTCAGTGAAAGGCACTATCGGGTACATACTTTCTTAACTCCCAAATCTCAAACTCACCCATGTGTTCTTACTGTATCACACTTCACATCCAATCCACCCATAACTGCTATTGGTTGCACCTTTAAGATATATCTATAATCTGGCCATGTCTTTTTATTTCATTTGCTGAAACTCTAGTTGAAATTACCATCAACTCTTACTACACTAGACTCCTTATATGGCCTTACCTCTTTCTTGCCCTACTTATAGCCACTTCACAGAGCAGCTGATAAAATTATGTCAATTCTCTCCCTAAGAAAATTCCAGTGAGTTCACACAATATTCAGGGGGAAAAAATCTGTCCTGGGAATATCCTCAAGGCTGTGCATGATTTGGCCTCTACCTTTATCTTCTATTCTTCTGGCCACACTGACATTCTTTTTTTTAAAAAAGTATATTTTTATTGATATTTTACAGAGATAAAGGGAGAGAGATAGAGAGCTAGAAACATCGATGAGAGAGAAGCACAGACCAGCTGCCTCTTGCACACCCCCTACCGGGGATGTGCCCACAACCAATGTACATGCCCTTGACCGGAATCGAACCCAGGGACTTTCAGTCCACAGACCGACGCTCTACCACTGAGCCAAAGGGCAACACACTGACATTCTTGCTGTTCTTTTGAAATATTCAATCTCAGTATACCCCAAGGTATTTGCATTTTTCTATTCTCTCTACCAGAATTCATTACCCCCCTAATTGAAGACATTTTCCCAAACTTCATTTTTTTCTCCTTCTTTAAACATTTCTCTTTCCTGTTTATTCCATGATCTAATCAGAGTTATTACCTAATTCCTTACAAACTTTTTTTAATAGCTCCTCTAACTACCTATACTTTTACAATACTTACTTTTTATTGTCTGTCTTCCCTATGAAGGAATTCAGAGCATTCACCTCAATATATGTCATATTGACATATTGATTATTTTAGGTTAAAGTCACTCAAGAAACAGCAGTTTTAAAAAGGATACTCTGACCTTCCTTTTCTCTCCTGAAAGTGGGACATAAAACTCCCATTTGAAAGTTGCCCTTACTGTACCACAGAAAAGAAGACATTCTTATCACTGGGGAATTGAGGCAGACAAACAAATCTTGTTATACTAACCCTTATCTTTCTTCTTCACTATTTACTGTCCCTGGACCAAACCCATCTGTCTTGTCAATTTTTTACAACTGTATTGTTTCTTTGTCTAAAAAGATATAAAAACTTTCTGCTCTAGTCATTTATTCTAGTCTTTAATATATATATATATATATATATATATATATATATATATATATATATGAGAGAGAGAGAGAGAGATAGGAAGAGTAACATTGATGGGGATAGAGCACGTGGGCATGTGCCCTGACTAGGAATCAAACCAAAAAACTTTTGGTGCCCGGAACAATGTCCAATAAACTGAGTCACATTGGCACATTGGCCAGGACATTTCTTCTTTATTCTTCTGTGAGGGCTCCAGTATACATGTAAATTTTTAATGAAACATATGCTTTCTCCTGTTCATTTGTCTTATGTCAATCTAACTCTTAGGTACAGCCAGAGACCAAAATGGGTAGAGAAGATTTTTCTTCCTTTATACCTTCTAGAATTTAACTCTATGAAAACAGGGGCTCTGTGTTACTGACTATAGTGTCCTCATTGAGGACTGTAGGATACTTCATTGTCTAGAAAAGTTTCAATAAATATTTACTAAGTAAATAAATGGCCATAATCAAGCCATAAATTAAAACCTGTCTTTTCATCCTAACTAGCTGATAAAGATCATTGTACTTATCCTGAATGAAGTGCTATTTCCTCTGGTACCTATTTGAGGCACCTGAATAAATACCAGGAAAGGAACCACAGTACAAGGCTTTTGACTTTTCGCCGTTTCTTTCCTAATTAATCATGTTGATCTGCATCTGGCTCAGTGCTCCCACTCAGCTACTATCTTTCTCACAGGCAGAGTTACTTTGCTGAAAATCACCTATAGCAGCAATCCTTAAATTTTAGCATCCATCAGAATCATCTGGAGAGCTTATTAAAACAAAAAGTGGCAGGACTCCAACCCCAGAATTTATTTTTTAAAATATATTTTCTTAATTTTTCACAGAGTGGAAGGGAAAAGGATAGAGACCTAGAAACATGGATGGGAGAGATACATCTACCACCTGCCTTCTGCACACCCCCACTGGGGATGTGCCCGCAACCAATGTACATGCCTTTGACCGGAATTGAACCTGGAACATTCCAGTCCGCAGACTGATGCTCTATCCATTGAGCCAAACCAGTTTCGGCCCCAGAATTTTTTATGTTGTAGGTCTGAGGTGTGGCTAGAAAATGTGCATCCCTAAGTAGTCCTCAGGTATTGCTGGCTCTGCAGCCTGGGGCCACAGTTTGAGAAAGACCTATCTAGGGATGCCTGGATGATGGCCATCTCCTTTTGTTCGGTCTCCTTCCAGAGGAACCGGAGAAACTGAGGTGGATGTTTTCTATAGAACAAGATGAAGATGAGTGAAGTGCTGGGGCCCTGCTAGCTATGTAGACAAGCTGTGTGTGTGTGTGGGGGGGGGGGGTGAGTAGTTTTCAGAGGAAGTGTCCTGAAGAATTTTCCCAGCTGTATTTGAAACTTAAAACTTGACAAAATGAGAAAGAAGAGGCATTAATGAAACAGGTAGAGATAGAGACAAAGACACACACACACACACACACACACACACACACACACACACACACACGAGGAAGAAACAGAGATAATAGAGAGGACAGGAACACACACACACACACACACACACACACACACACACACACACAAGAGAAAGAAACGGAGATAATAGTGAGGACAGGAAGGGGGAAGAAGAAGGTTGAGGGAACTTGGAACAGTTGTGATGCTGACATGATGTAGAGACTTTGGAAAGCATAGAGAATGCCTGAAGGAACTAGCTGAAGCTGATCTGGGGAAACTGGTGCCAGTTGTCCTGTGGCATCTATAGATTCAGACATAGAGAGCATTATATGGGGCAGGAGAGAGGAATAAAGAAACTAACATGACGCAGAGATCATCCATCTCCATCATGCTTAGAAGCTTTCATGTAATAGACCCTTAAACCAAAATGTGTATTCATTGTCTAGGGATATGTTAGTTCAGTACAATAAAATTGGGGTCTAAAACAAACCAAAACACTTCATTATGCCTGGAAGCTGAAAGTCCAAAATCAAGAAATGTGCAAGGCCGTGCCTGCTCCGAAGGCTCTAGGGGAGGAGCCTTCCTGCCCTGTTCCTAGAGGCCCGTGGTTGCGTGCAGTCCTTGGCACTTGTCTGACAGTTGCATCACTCTGATCTCTGCTTCTGCCATCACAGGACATTCTCCCTTGGAGCCATCTTTCATGTTGTTGCTGTGTCTCCTTTGGGTTCTATTATGAAAGTTAACTTAAAAAAATAAACTGTCTTAGTGAAGTATTTTAAGTGGAGAAACTAACTAAAACATTCTTTGGCTGTGATCCCCCAAGTCTTGCTCTTTGCAAATGATCATTTTTGTTCTACTTGTTGTTATCCTCATGTTGTCTCTGTCTGCTCTAAGTTCCTTACCCCTTCCTCCGACTAAAACTGAGTTTCCAATTCTCACTCTTCAGTCAAGAATAAAGTGTCAACTATCCAAACTAATAAACTAATAGACTTTGATGGAATTAACCACATTGACCAAAAGTTTGCATATATTTAATGTTTACTAGATATATTTAGTTCTTATTAAGTGCTAAGCATTTTATATGTTAGCAAACTGATTTAATTTCTTTGTCTTTTTAAAATAATGACTCTCCCAAAGCTTTATTATTCTAATCCCAGTGTGCTTTTAATAGATACATTGAAGGATGAGAGTCAATAGATACAGTGAAGGATGAGGAATGTATAAAATACAATTCTGCACTTGATAGGTGTTCTGGCATTCTTTAAATAGCACTGTATAAGTAGTTATTCACTCTTTCTTTATTGGCTGCCTTGTTTATCATTTTTATTTGTATAACCTTTATATAATCTAATTCATATGAACATTTGAATAAAGGGGGGGCATTTAAGAGCAATTTTTATTTTGCTAAAATATGACAATATTCCAAAATTTTTATATGAATGTGTATGTTCATGTCTGTGTGTAAGGCCTACCGGGCTATAGAAAGTCCTAAGTTTAATGAAATTTTAATATTGAGCCACAAAATTATTTTAAAACATATTTAGTTTATAAATCACCAGGATTTAAAATTTGATTTAAAAGTCATATATATATATATATATATATATATATATATATATATATATATATACAGTAATGACAAGCAAATATACAGGTCTGAAAAAAGTGTAAGACAGAAAACTCTTAGCCATCTGAAGACATAAAGGATTTTAATATAACATAACTAACCAGCAGAGACCCTGTAATTAGAGGCCTAGATTTGCTCCTTTTCATCTCTTAGGTGCCTTGATGTCCTGATGTCCTTTACACTATATCCAAAGGGCATCAAATCTTTTATACCAAATGCTTGCCTATCCTTTAGTTATCAGTTTTTATTTAGTATATTATTTTGGGTAAATTTAAAGTGAGTCATTTTAATATTAGACTTTTATCATTATGGCAATAAGATCAGTTATAGTATAAGCCATGTTTAATGACTACTGGTTTATATAAAATGTTACTTATTTTTTTGATGTGATGAAACATTTTATATTTTGAAGAAATTTTTCAAGCAGAGTCATTTAAGTGCTATAGTCTATCATATGGCAAAGTTCTTTATAACTATACTGGAGACTCGATACACAAAATTAGTGCATGGGGAGTGAGACATGGTGTCTCTCAGCCTGGTCTGCGCCCTCTCACAATTTGGGAGCCCTCATTCCTAACCACCCATCTGTTCACTCCTTACCACTTGGCTTGCCGCTCCTTATTGTTGCTGTGGAAGCGGGAGAGGCTTCCACTGCCACGGCAGTGCTTGCCAGCTGTAGCCCAGCCTCTGTCTGAGAGGTGCTCCCCCTGTGGGAGCACACTGACCCCTTGGGAGGATGTCAGACTGCTGGTTTCAGCCTGATCCCTCAGGCCAGACCAAGGGAGCCCCTTGTGCATGAATCCATGCACTGGGCCTCTAGTCCTATCTACCCTGTTTTCCCGAAAATAAGGCAGTGTCTTATATTAATTTTTGCTCCCAAAGATGTGCTAGGTCTTATTTTCAGGGGATGTCTTAGTTTTCCATGAGGAAGAATACAGTACACATTTATTGTTAAATGAAAATAAAGGAAATTTATTACCTGTATACGGTAAGGTAGTACCGTAGTTGTCAACACAAACCAGACAAACTGTGAACCCTACAGTATCAAGTATTTACTCATTTATTCAATGACAACCATGTCATCATCTTCTGGAACATCATCATAACAATCCAATTCCTAAATTTCCTGGTGAATTTCTTGTGACTCCATTTCTTTCAGAATCAGTGGACCAAATCTCTCATGTTTAGCAATAGCACTGCCTTTAAATGAGTACTTCTTGTCAAGGTAGCCTGCTTGCAGAGCATTTGCAATGCAACCGTCAGTGATTTTCTCCCATGAATTCTTCACCCAAGTCACAACTTCTTGAGGTTTAGGTTTCACAAAGTTTCCACGCTGATTTCTCTCCATTCACATAGCAGTGAGGTCAGGACTGCGCATAATGTCACTGGTTGCTAGACGCCAGTTGGGGCGGCCCTAGCAACCAGCTTATGGTAAATTAATTTTCATTCTGAGACAGAGCCTGGGGGCCTTATTTTCTGGTGGATGCCTTATATTTCACTCAAAAGGAAACCTGTAAAAGTACCATGTTTCCTTGAAAATAAGACATCCTCCGAAAATAAGACCTACTTCATGGGAATATACTACATCCCCTGAAAATAAGACCTAGTGCATCTTTGGGAGCAAAAATTAATATAAGACACTATCTTATTTTCAGGGGAACAGGGTAGGTCTTATTTTCGGAGGATGTCTTATTATCGGGGAAGCACTGTAATAAAAGGGTGATATGCAAATTAATAGTACACCCACCATCCACGCCCATCAGCCATGCCCACCAGCCAATCAGAGCAAGTATTCAAATTAATCCCAACCAAGATGGCTACAGCCACAGAAAACAGGAGGGAGGCTTGGGTTTCCCAGGCAATGGATGAAGCCTCCCTTTCCCCACACTCTGGTGGGGCCAGGCCTCCACTCAAGATACAAAGTTTTAATGATAGAAGGTAAATAAATTCCAACAGAAATGGTGGCAGTCACTGAGCTGGAAGAGCAAGAGGCTAAGGTTGCCCTGGGTAATAAAGGAAGCCAAGCTTCTGCAGCCCTGGCCTGTCTTGGCTTCCGCTTAAGGCTACAAAGTTCCAATTATAGAAGGCAAATAAATCCCAACAGAAATGGCTGCTACCACAGAGAGAGCAGGAGGTTTGGCTCCACTCCAGGCTACAAAGTTTTAATTGTAGAAGATAAATAAATCCTAGATATTAGGGCCTCTATTTGGGTTGCCAGGGCATGTGGCCATCCTGCAAACTACCACAGGTCCCTCACCCAGGCTGCCCCATGCTCCAAGGGAAACCTCATCCTGAACTAGGACACACTTCAGGGCAAACCAGCTGGCCACCACCCGATGCAACAGGCCTCTATCCTATCTAATAAAAGAGTAATATGCAGATTGACCATCACTCCAACACACCAGATTTTGCCCCCATGTGGATACAAGATGGCCACCACAGGATGGCCAGCAGGGGAGGAAAGTTGGGAGGGACTAGGCCTGCAAGGGAGGGCAGTTGTGGATGACCAGGCAAACAGGGGAGGGCAGTTGAGAGGCACCAGACCTGTAAGAAAGGGCAGTTGAGGGCAATCAACCCTACAGGGGAGGGCAGTTAGTGGTTACCAGGCTGGCAGAGGAGGGAAGGTGGGGGCAAACAGGCTGGCAGGGGAGCAGTTAGACATCAATCAAGCTGGCATGGGAGTGGTTAGGGGGTGATCAGGCAGGCAGGCAGAAGTGATTAGGGGCAATCAATTAGGAAGCTAGGCAGGCGAGCAGTTGGGAGCCAGTAGTCCTGGATTGTGAGAGGGATGTCCCAGATTGGAGAGGGTGCAGGTTGGGCTGAGGGACAACCTGCCTCCCGCCCCCCCCCCCCCCCCCGCACATGAATTTCATTCACTGGGCCTCTAGTATTCATATAAGATATTTTGTTAATCTCTTCCCACCCTCCCCACTCACCCCTTCCCTCTGAGATTCATCAGTCTGTTCCATGTTTCCATTGAGCATCTGTCTCCTGTTGGTCAGTGTGTGTCACAGCTACTGGTCAAATAGTCAAACTGTTGGATGGTCTCTTAGGCTTTTATATGTATTGACATAGTATAATATGTCATTGTAGAGTCTGAGCTTTGTGGGATTTACACTTGAAAATAATTTACTTCTTAAATCAATGTTCCCAACTGTGCAAGCCAAATCTTTCTTCTCTTCTGGGTAGCAGATCTCCTAATTATGTATTGTGTAGATTCTATAATTTCTATCTAAATGATTAAAAAGTCTAGCCTAGTTGGCATCTATAATGACATATCCTCTCCTCATCACAATATAGGGGTTTGGGGCCAAGAGACTTGGAATGGAGAGGAAGTGTAGTCCACTTTCTCATTTGCTTGTTATTACCAGGAGTCAAGTGGAAATTTATAATATGTCTCTTCAGGACATCTCCCCACCATCTATACTATGATTTTATGTCTGTAGCTGCTCTAGGAAGAGACATAAAGTAAAGGCACAAGGGTCTCTCTACTTCATTGAACTTGCAAGAGTAATACTTTGTTTCTCTTACTATCAACTGCCTTGGTCTCCTGGATCACACTGATAGGCTGCCAAAGTCCTGGGTGACAGACATCCACCTATTGACTTTCTCATGAAACATGTGGTTCATTGGAGGCTCTATTTGGGACATACCGTAAATGTACATAATTTGGTATTATGTGCATTGAACACTTACATAGCTTTTACTTTGTGCTATGCCCGGTTCTATATGCTTTACAAATGTAATTATCTGAAAATCATATGAAGTAGGTAGTTTTACTAGTTTGCTGGAGAAACTGAAGCACAGTGAACTGAGCAAATTGTGCAAGGTCATACTGGTAGTAACTGGAGGAAATGGTATTTGAACCCAAGTGATCTGGCTCCAGTAACTATGTCCTGAACCACTATGCCTTCATGTGGTTATCTCTGGCTTAAAACAACAATTTAATAGGATATGGTAATAATGGTCTAGAGCCAAAAGCTTTCTAGACTAAAGATATAATTTTATATGTTTGGAGTCATCAATATATATTTTTCATTTTTAAATGGGGATTTTTGAATTATGAGCATGGGTGATTTTTTTGAAAGGGAAGACCCAACTGGGAAAATCAATAACATTTAAGCAACACAAAACAACCCAGGGATGAAGACTTTAAAGAACCATGAAAATCAGAAGATTAGACTCTACCCCGCACAGAGACATGGACATCCCCAGCAAACTGATAGCTGGGTGCCCAGTCCAACCTCACTTTCTAAGTGACTGTTCTAAATCATTAAAAGAAGAAACTAACCACTTGCATGCCAGGGTGTTAGAAAAAGGCATTGTCTCAGTTTATATAACTCTCAGCAAAACAAAAGTTTTAGAGCCAACAAAATGTTGTCATTGGAGAGTGAGTCAAAGGCAGTTTCCCTCAGGCTTAAGCAATTTAATTAATAATGTACCTAGGAGCAACCTTGGAAATTCATTTTATCTTCTCATTGCAAATACAGTGATATTTTTATGTTCTTTATATGATAATTAGATTTCTGAACAAGAAACTCCATGGCCTGAGTTTGCACTGAACCCTGAAGTCACTGGAGCCAAAGACTGGAGCATTTCAAATAGAAATGAACAGCTGCAAAATGTTCAGATATGTTCAGTGGATCAAGATTTGGGAAATTAGATTCTGAAAATAGGAGATCATTCTGGTTTTGTAGGAGAAAATTGAAATTCATTCATTTTACAGCTGAACTCATGTTAAAATTTGACATTTCAATATTTGATTTTGAATTTTTAAATTTAAGATATGAAGTACAGTGTCAAATTAATTTTTATAATGAAGGCTATCCATTTTTTTCTCAGAGACTTTTTTAGAATGGGCTATTTTTTCCTTCTTAATTTGAGAGCTAAACATTTTCATATATGAAAATACTAGAGGCCCAGTGCACAGAATTTGTGCATAAGAAGGGTGTCCCTCAGCCCACACTGCACCCTCTCTAATATGGGAACCCTTGGGGAATGTCCAATTGCAGGTTTAGGTCTGATCCTACAGGTTCCTAACCACTTCTAACTGCTGGCTCCTAACCACTCGCCTGCTTGCCTGCTTCTAACCACCTCTGCCTCTTGGCCTGATTGCCCTCTAACTGCTCTCCCCTGCCAGCCTAATTGCCCCCTAACTGCTTGCTCCCCACTGGCCTGATCACCCTAACTGCTTGCTCCTCTGCCAGCCTGATTGCTCCAAACCACCTCTGCCTTGGCCTTTGCCACTGTGGTTTTGTCCAGAAAGAAGTTGGACATCCAGTCAACCTGGTCTAATTAGCATACTACTCTTTAATTAGAATAGATCATATATGTATTTTTTAAATCCTCACCCAAGGATATGTTTATTGACTTTAGAGAGAAGGAAAAGGAGAGAAAGAGAGAGAGAGGAAGAGAGAGAGAGAGAAACATTAATGTGAGAGAGAAACATCTATCAGTTGCCTCTCTACCCCACCATCCCTCTAGGGGCTGAACTGCAAACTAGGTATGTGCCCTTACCAGAAAATAAGGAATCAAACCTCAAACCTGAAACTTTCTGGTACACAGGACAGTGTTCCAACCAACTGAGCCACACAGGTCAAGGTGTGTGTGTGTGTGTGTAATGCTAATTAGACCAAACAGCCAAATGACCTTCTGTACGTCATTCTGGACATTTTTCTGGATGAAGCCATGGTGGCAGGGGCTGAGGCAGAGGCAGTTAGGGGCAATCAGGCAGGAAGAGTGGTTAGGGGTGATCAGGGACAGGGAGGCCAGTGGTTAGGAACCAGCAGTCCCGAATTGGGAGAGGTTGCAGGCTGGGCTGAAGGACTCTGTACTTCCCCATGCAGAATTTCATGCACTGGGCCTCCAGTGTGTGTGTGTGTGTGTGTGTGTGTGTGTGTGTGTGTGTGTGTATATATTCAATATAATAAAGAGCTAATATGATAATGGCCATGATGCCCTCACACCATAATGACCATTCAGCAGGAGGTTAATTGTGTGCCAGAGTGGAGCCACTGCATAGCTTCAGAGATGGTGTGAAAGTGGGGAGGTACCTGGAAGAAGTGGGACCATCTCATAGCTGGGGGATGGGGGTGAGAGCTTGTGGGGCCCTTACCAGTTCTTTGCCACCCACTGCTTGCAATCAGAGTGCCTTGCTGCCCACCTGCCAGGGAAAGGAGTGCATGCCACCAGGAAACAGTGCATGAAACTCTGCAGCAGGCATGAGGCTTCCATGCTCTCCTCCGGCACCATGATGGGGCAGAGCTGCTGTTTTGCTCTGGAGACCGGGTGAAAGTGGAGAGGTACCTGGAGGAGGTGGGAGCAGCCCAAGGCAACTTTCGGGACCAAGGGCAAAGCTTGAAGTTTCCAGAGAAGGCCAGAGGGTTGGGGTGTTTCCAGGCATGCTTGAGCTCTGGGTGGAGAGGTTAGGGTGTCAAGGAAGGGCGGTGGGCAGGTGGGTGGGGCCACATGATTTTGCGCATTGGGTCTCTAGTATATACACACACACACACACCTAAATGTATATATGTATATATCTATGTCTCTATATATCTATGTATCTATGTATATATGGATATTTTCTTCTAATTCAGTAATCTGACAATTACCAGTAATGTGTTATCTTGTTTACTTATAGAAACGTTTTAGTATATTTCAATATTAGGAGATTAATGCTTCCAGTTACCCTTCTTTTAAAAAAAATTTTCTGGCTATTCATATTTGTTTATTCCCCTTACAATCATTAGACTAACCTGTTTAGTGTGTGTGTGTGTGTGTATATTTTTTTTTTCCCCTAGCCTAGCTAGTTTTGCTAATTGGTTAGAGCATTGGCTCTCAGATCAAAGCATCATGAATTCAATTTCCAGCCAAGGGCATATACCTATTCCCCTGATAAGGGTCCAAATGAGAGGTAACAAATCATTGTGTTTCTCTAACATGGATGTTTCTCTCTCTAACCCCCCTCTCTCCCTTTTACTCTCTAAAAGCAATCAATGGAAAAATATCCTTGAGTGAAAATTTAAAAATATATATTTTTTCCTTTTTAATTGACATCATATTACATTATAAATGGACTGTTCTTCATGTGTGTTTTAAAGCTTCCATGTACGGACCTTATTTGTTTCTAGTTAAACTTACTTGTAGGCACTGTATTATATTTTTGTTTTGTTAATCATCTCCAAAGGATTGATTTTTTAAAAAATATATTTTATTTATATTTACAGAGAGGAAGGGAGAGAGATAGAGAGCTAGAAATGTCAATGTGAGAGAAACATCGACCAGCTGCCTCCTGCACACCCCCTACCGGGGATGTGCCTGCAACCAATGCACATGCCCTTGACCGGAATCAAACCCGGGACCTTTCAGTCCGCAGACCGACGCTCTACCCACTGAGCCAAACCGGTTTTGGCAAGGATTGATTTTTAAAGAGAATAGAAGAGAGGGTGAGAAACAGAGAGGGAGAAACATCAATGTATATTGGTTGTTTCCCACAAATGCCCTTACCAGGCCAGGGATGGAGCCTGCAACCTAGGTATGTGCCCTTGACCAGAATCAAGCCCTTCAGTCCTCAGGCCAATGCTCTATCCACACACCAGCAAGGGTGGCACTGAATCATTTTTAAACAATAAACGGGGTCTTTTTTTCCATTAAAATTTTTTTTCCTGGTTGCTATTGGTTAATTAAATTCCTGGAATTTTATATATTTTGACCAGCAAAAAATATTCTTTGATATGGTTCAAACGATTCTATTTGAAAGCTATTTATTTATGCATATTATTTTTTTATTCTCTACTATGGTGTTATTTTATTCCTTATAAAATAATGGATTGTTTATTTTATTCTTTTGTACAGATGTTTGATCACATCATCTATAAATAGTCAGACCATCTTATTTCCAATTTGATTATCTCCAGATTTTTTTTTTTATGTCAAACTATTTTGGCCTATCACTCAAGTGCAGTGTTTAATACTAATGAGATAGACGGAGAAAACCCTTATCTTGTCCCAGACTGTATTAGAAAAAAATTAGTGATTTTCCATTTAAGCAAGTGTCTATCAATTTCTATTCCATTACATTTTTATATTTCATAATAATATCCATGGATATTGAAACATTTCTCTTTAGGATTATTAATATGACAAATTATGTTGACTAGCTTATTGAATTCTGAACAGTCCTTATATCTGAAGTAAAATTTTCTTGGAGATAAAATATTACTCTTGTAACAAATAGCTGAAATGTTTACAAATATTTTATAATGTTTGCCTTATTATGACTCATACATAATAAGATCTGTAGTGTTTATATGCAGTATTTCATGCATTTTGCATCTATGTTATGCTTGTTTCGAAAAATATATTTTCTTAAATCTATGATCTAGAGGAGTTTAAATATCTCAAAAATGGCCTATGTATTAAGGATTTTTATAAATTTCCCATGTAAAACTATGGCCTAGCACATTTGGGAGGAAGTCTCATTTTAGTCACATTAGTTTTTCTAAGGGAATTGACATGTTTGAAGTATTATTGCAGATGCAGTCGGTTTCTAATTTTCTGATTTTTTATTGTATTCCACTTTTTAAATCTATTTTATTATTGAGCAAAGAAGCTTTAATGGTTTTTCAAATTGTCTAAATTTTTGTTTTTTGTTTCACATTTAAAAATTTTATATATTTGGTTTTTTTGTTTTTTGTTTTGTTTGTTTGGTATATGCTAGATTGGTTAGTAATTTGTTGACTATATAGTTATTTTAAAAACTAACTTAAATGTTATTGGTTATACTTTTTTCAGGCTTATCAATAATTTGTTTTAATTACTTCTTATGTTTTTCTTTGGCTTAATTTGGGATTTTTCTAACTTTTTGAATCAGATAGCTTGTTTTAATTATTTTTTATTGACAAAATTGATAGCTATGGATTATCTTATTAATATACTTTAGGTATATTTTATAGGTTTTAATACAGAACATCTTTATTTAAATATTTTCTAGATCTTATAATGCTTTCATTTTATTCTCTTTAGTAGAAAATAGTTTAAGGAAAAAGTCATTAATTTTTATTTGTTAGGCTATTGTGGTTTCTGATTTTAATGTTAAACATTTCTAGTTTTCCCAGATGGTGTTGCTCAGTGGTTGAGCAGCAACCCTGAACCAGGAGGTCATGGTTAGATTCCTGGTCCATGCACATGCTCAGGTTGTGGGCTCAATCCCTAGGGTGGGACCTGTAGGAGGCAGCCGATCAATCATTACCTCTACTCATTGATGTTTCTATGTCTCTCTTTTTTCCTCTTTTTGAAATCAATAAAACATTTTTCAAAAATCTAGTTTTTCTTTAGTCAGATAATGGTATCTTTACAATATTTATATTTTGGGTTTACTGGAGCTCTTTTACTAGTGGAGATTCTGGCCATGTTTATTGTTTTATGAGCATTCAGGCAGTAACTTTTCACATGCAGAGTTCAGTAGTTTTCAATAAGACTTGTCACATTCATGATGTTTTTTTAGATCTTCTGTCTTAACTTTTTATTATTTTAATTATTATTTATCCATTTACTAGTCTGGACTAAAACAATGAATTAAATTTTCTCACAGTACGTATTTTCTAATATTTCTGTATTTCTTGTTGCTAGGTCTAGTATACTGTCACTCAGAGTACTAGGAACTAAGGTACTGAGGTCAGACACAGAACTACTGAAAGCATCTTTGTCCAGAAAGCACAGCTGCAGCACTGCCAGGGTTTAAGGTACAGGAGTGTGCAGTGGAACTGGAGTCAGGATCTCAGGGGCTTGCTTCAGTGATTGGACCTTGAAGGCAGGACACAGCAGCATCATGGGCACTGGGATGACAGGGCACAGCAATAACTTGGTCCAAGTGGGCAGAGTGCAATAGTGGCCTTGAGGATGGTGGATCAAATTCCCAACTCTGGCCCTTGTACGCAGTTGCAGAACATCAGCAGTTCAGCCCAAATGATGGCAGGTCAAAGTTGTGACCTATTACCTGGGGTCTGTGGCACATAGTTGTAGCAGTGCTGCCCAGTGATGATGGGTTAAAGCTTCAACTTTGGACTGCGGAGTTAGGGTACAAAGTAGCAGCTGTGTAGTCCTGGTAATTTACCCTGTTTCCCCCAAAATAAGACAGTGTCTTATATTAATTTTTGCTCCCAAAGATGTGCTAGGTCTTATTTTCAGGGGATGTCTTATTTTTCCATGAAGAAGAATACGGTACACATTTATTGTTAAAAGAAAATAAAAGAAATTTATTACCTGTGTACGGTACGGTAGGACAGTAGTTGTCAACACAAACCAGACAAACTGTGAATCTTACAGTATCAGGAATTTACTCATTTATTCAATGACAATCATGTCATCATCTTCTGGAACATCATCATAACAATCCAATTCCTGAATTTCCTGGTGAATTTCTTGTGACTCCATTTCTTTCAGAATCAGTGGACCAAATTTCTCATGTTTAGCAATAGCACTGTCTTTAAATGAGTACTTGTTGTCAAGGTAGCCTGCTCGCAGTGCATTTGCAATGCAACTGTCAGTGATTTTCTCCCATGAATTCTTTACCCAAGTCACAACTTCTTGCAGTTTAGGTTTCACAAAGTTTCCACACTGATTTCTCTTCATTCACACAGCAGTGACGTCAGGACTGCGAGTAACGAGTAATGTCACTGGTTGCTAGATGCCAGTCGGGGCAGCCCTAGCGACCAGCTTATGGTAAATTAATTTTCATTCTGAGACAGAGCCTGGGGCCTTATTTTTTGGGGGATGCCTTCTATTTCACTCAGAAGGAAACCTGTAAGTAGGTCTTATTTTCAGGGGATGTCTTATTTTCGGGAAAACACGGTATCACAGCAGTGACTTAGAACTCTGGAGCTGGGGCACACAGCTGTAGCAGTGCGGCCTTGTATTGGTGAGTAAAACTGCTTATGACTCGAGCAAAGGAAACTCTGCTTTGGTGATGGCGGGTCTAAATCATAATTGGGTACTTGAGATCTGGGTGCAGACCAGGGGCAGCTCATCCTGTACACACGATGCGGTGCTATGGCAATCTGGTGCTGGAGAGCAGGGCACAGCAGTGGTTAGGGCCCCTGGGGTCAGGTGTCACCATAGTGACAGTCATGGGGACAAAGCACCCTGGCTAGGAATCCAAGCAATTCCATCAGCAGAGTTGAGCATTGATGGAGACTGTGGGGTTCCTCAGCAGCTACGTTTGCAAACACCCATGGTATTCTCCTGCTCTCCTCTTCCAAGTGGGGTGAAAGCCCTTTGAGAGGATCCCTCTTGGTACCAGGCTGCTCTGGACTAGAAAATAAGGTAATGAATAAAAAAAAATACATTCTCTTTGCATTTTTATGTGGCTATCCTTGGTTTCTGAGCTTACTTGGGCTATTGATGCTTCCTCATTAGCTTTCCCAGACTAATTTTGGTTTGTGGTGGTTTATTTGTTGTTTTTATTGGAAGAGAGGAGCGTTGGGATCTGCTCACCATCCATTTTACTTAAATTGGACTTTATTTTAGAATTCCCTGGCCACGTTTGTCTGTTTTAAATAACATCATGCAATATTACACTTAACTTTCTTTTTAATTTTGGAATTATCTAGTATTAAAATTTGTGTTTTTATAAGTTTGGATATTTTTTTTCAAGTGCTATCTTTGTCTGTTCTAGAATTTTCACTTGGCTCTTTAACAAATCTGCCTAATCTTTTTACTTTAATGTCTTGTTTTATATTTCTGATTCTTAATCTTATGTTGTCAAACTTTTCAGAAAATATTCAATTTGAACTAAAATAATAGTTTATACACTGTGCCCCACCCACTCCCACCTCTTGTAACTACCAATTTGTTCTCTCTATATATAATCCTGCTTTTCTGCTTTTTTTTAGATTGCACACATAAAAATTATCATACTGTTTTTCCTCTAGAGTTAGAAAAAAATGTTTGCTTGGTAGCTTAAGAGAAATACATGCATTCATTTATCCAGTGAATTTTTATGGATACATACTATATGCCCAATACCCTTCACTGAACAGCTGTAGAAGAATCCCAGTTTTATGGAGGAGCTAATTTTTTTTCTTAGAAATAGGCCAATATTAGACCAACTGAATAAGTAGACTAAATAGTTGGCTGTGGATATATATGGCATGGAACAAAAATAGAGTATGCTAAGAGAAAAGCATGAAACTATGAATGAGTTAGGGTTTCTGCCAGAAACTGATCATTGTCTCACTAATAGAAAGATGTAAAAGGCTGGTCATCCTTGAAGCTCTGAAAGGTCAAAGCCAACCACTCCCTATCTAACTGAGGCAATGGTAACTGAGGCAACTTCCCTATCTTGTAATTATGTAATTCCTTACTGATATAATAATCCAATTATTTCCTGCCTAAGGGCTATGGGTATATCCCAAACCTACTTAAGAGTAATGAGTAGGTCCTATAGTCTCAATAAAAAGGATAGCAAGGCCAGAGTCTAGTGGCAGTCCTCCCCCTAAAGGTGGGCTCCCGCCTGGCCCCCATATTGCCAACTTAAATTTCTTCTAGTCTCTCTTTAGTTTGTGTGCCGCCTTCCTCCTGAACCCGAACCCTGAATCAGAACCCTAAACCATGCAGGACATGAAAGGGATTCCCATAGTTTCAATTTTAAATATGGTGGTCCATGTAAACCTCATTTAAAAGATTAATATTTGAGTAAATATTGGATGAGATGATGGGATAAATTGCATGGATGTAAGAAGAAGGGTATTCTATGGAAAAAGGAATCCAGTAGAGGCAATTACTCTTCTGATAATTTGTGAAAGTGGAAAAAAATGGTTGAAAATATACAAGATGTCCCTACAAAATGTATATGAATTTTGAATGATTATAAAGTCAGTGTTATTAACATTTTCAAAATTTAAAACAATCTACAGAAGTGAATCGTTTTCTGGCCAAAACCTGTTTTCAAACTGATGACTGTTCTAGTCCAGGCACTGCTGATAATACGAAGCAGTGGAATAATTTCATCCAGTATTTGTTTTCTCTCAATTTGTCAACTGTTGCTGGTTTTGTACCATAAACTTTATATTTTCTGTATCCCCATAAAAGAAGTCTAGTAGTACTTTAGGATATAGTTTCTTTGTTCAAAGCTTAGTCTGGCTTCACCCACTATTACAAATCAGTTAAACCTGAAAATGAGTGAAAATTGAGTGAGTTATCAGCTGATAAAATGTATATACATTATTTGGGATACCCTATAGATGGAATTTTGAGGTAAAAATGTTCATGCCTAGTTTTATGAAAGAAATATGATATAAACACATCATTTTGTTATCAGTGTTGGGGTTCCTGGGTTTCTCAAGGTAGAAATCAAGAGGAAACCCCAGAGAAATTTTCAGACTTTATTAAATTTATACTCACACACAAGGGAAGCAGCACAGAGGAAAGGATATTTTTCTGAATTGGCTTGGGGGCTGGCTTTGCTTGGCTTGCTTATTATAAACTGGAGACAAGACAGGCTTGTGTGAGAAGGTAGGCTCAGAAGGGTTCTGGGAGTGGGATTTTCAACCTCAGGGTGCAATTACTTCCTCCTTCTGTTGGGATGCTTGGCAACTATCTCAAGCATGAACTGTTGGAGCAAGAAGGCATTGTGGCTCATTACTGGCTCTCTAGGAAGATCATACAGAGGTCAAACCTTGATCAACTGCAGATGTGCTTTGGAATAGTAGTTTTAACATCTTCAAGGAAGCAGGTGGTTAGAAGGAAGACAGAATAATTTCCTGCTGTGTTTTTGAGTAAGGAGTATAGAGGGGTTAGGTTGTCACATTATTTTGGTCAACTTAACTGGCACTCCTTCTGTCCATCTGGCATCCTTGGGGAACCAGGCCCGGGTATGCTGTCTCAGTGTCAGGATGTGTTGAAGATATATGGGAGTGTTTTGTGTCAGCCTCAGCCTATGGATAGTGGATAGCGACCCTCTCAGCCAGGAATGCCTCAGGCCATGCACTTGAGCCCATCCAATTTATGATGATCCCCAGAGACATTTTCCCAACCTGAGCCAATGTTGTGGTTGGACCAGCCCTTGTTCAGATTATGATTGCAAGATGCACCTCACAACAACCATCAGAGAACCTTAAAAAAAATAGGTTTATTACTCACAGGTCCTGGAGGGTACATAGCACCCCCAGGGCCACACAAGGAGGTCAGAGGGAGAGAGAGAGAAAAAAAATGGTGATGTGCCTTTATGGGGTTGAGAGTGAAGTGTCAAAGTTTTCATGGGTTTACTGTTTATTAGTTAATTAAAAGAAAAGCAAATGGTTAGTCAAATGGCCAGTTTCCTAAGTCCCTCAGAACTTTCTAAAAAGGGGAACTTCTTGGGATGATGGGCTGCCAGCAGTGTTCATTACAGATGGATGTCTTGACAATCAAACACTTAATATCAGACACATTCCCATAATAATAATTTTAAAAAAAGCTAATTGTCCTGGCCTGGCCAGGTGGCTCAGTGGGAGCATTATCCTGTACATCAAAACTTTGCAGGTTTGATTCCCGGTCAGGGCACATACCTAGGTTTCTGGATGCAAAGCAACCAATCAATGTTTCTCTCTCTCTCCCTCTCTCTCTCTCTCAACATCCTTGGATGAGTATTAAACAAATAAAAAGCTAATTGTCAAGCACTTACCCTACAGGAGAAGACAAAATATAAGAAAATCATTGTGAGAAAGGAAAAGGTACAAACTAGGAATGAGTACAGAAATGATTTGGGCTGAAAAGAAAATGATGTCTATTTTCAGGAGTCATTCAGTACAATTCAGCAATTTTCTTTGATATGCCCTTTGGAGTAGATGTGAATGATAAGGGGGCTGTCATTTATTCATTATACAGATGATGCAAACCTTTTGTAGGTTGTTTTAGAACATCTCAACACTAGTGCACAATTATTATGTGAAATGACTTAAACAGGAAAAGCTATCTGAACCACCATTAAAATATAGCTTAGGAAATAAAAAAACAGACAAAAAAATACTCTGGTTGCTTTTAGGTGATATTTCTATTTTATAAAGTAAAAATACCAAAGAGCCATGTTGATGAAAAAGTGATAATTTAATATAGACTAGGCACAGAGGCAAATGTTCCAACAGGTAATAGTTCAGGAAGTAGGCAACAGGCAAGAAATTGAAAATCATGATGAAAGAGGAAAAATATATACTTTGTGATATGGGATATTTAGAAACATTTCAGTCATTGTTTTGGTATTCTAGTGTGAAAAAAATCATACTTGTTGGGAATTGTATTTATGCGTAATTCTTTCTTTCTTGCTCTTTACTAATATATTTTCTCATTAAGGTATAGCATTAATGTGAAAATCCCAAGATACTTTATTTGTGAATATTTTTAGGGCTTATGTTAGACTTGCAGGTGGGAATGTTTTCAAAGTTATTTATATCAAATATTTTCTCTGTGCTGCTTTCTCATGTCTTGCTCTGTTGTAAATACCATTATGGATATTTTGCCGTTGCTATAAAGCATTTTGATGGACATTTTTGAAGTAGTGTTGAATATAAGTAATATGATTGGATAGAATTTAATATTGTGTGTGTTTAGTATTTTTTAGTGGGAATTAGATAATAATGTAATCATTCACTTTTTTGTTGAAAGCAATTTTGATTGAAATCACAAATCATTGGGTCTATAATGTTAATGACTCATCCTTGAATTTTTATATCATTATCAATAGTCACACAAACCATTTATGTGGTGTATTCAATTTAAATTTTCATAGTTAGGTTTTATTTTTATGTAGATACAATGGCATATGGCAAGAGATGTTTCAGCAACTACCTAACCATAATGTAAAGTTGAATATGTGAATTACCTTAAACTTATTTGCAAGAAAATGGAATAGCTAACCAACTGAAGGGCTTAGATTTAGAGAGGAAACTGAATGCAGTGTACAGCATCATTTTTATTTCTTTCAGATTTGATTTATCTGTGATTTGTAATGAAATAGATTAATGGGTACAGATTGAATAGATTTGACTTGGATCTTTAGCAGGAAAGTCACAATAATAGTAAGATTCAAATGAAAATCTTTAAAATAAAAATAAAGGACAATTTTTTTTGGGGGGAAAAAGGAACTAGGCAGTGATATAGAAGCAAATTTATATTCAAATAGAGCATTTGATTAAAAGCAAGAATCATGCTTCTGTATGCTGATGATAAGCTGGCATCTATAAAGTCAGTACTTTCAAATTATGAAAGCAATCCATGCATAAATCATATTTTACCCATTCTTCAAATATATTTTGAATACTTACTGTGTCAAGCATTATTCACTGTAGTTATGGGTTGAATTGTGTCTCCTTCCCCCCCAAAATATACTGATATCTAAACTCATGTTAAGCGTGAAATGTGACCTTATTTGGAACTAGGGTCTTTGGAGATGCTGTCAAGGGAAAATGAAGTCATTAGGGTGGGCCTCATTCAATACTATTGGTGTCCTTTGGACACAGAGAATAGCCATGTGATGAAAGAAACAGATGTGAGAGACCAAAAATAATTTTTTCTTCTATCCTCCTAAGTTATTCTGGCTGGTTTAATAGTAAAATTGATATGGTGCAAATTCACAGAAAAAGAATAACCCAATTCATTATGTATGAATATACAGGGGTTCCATAAGAAAATTGGTCCCCAGGACAAATCTGGCAGTCTAGGCTTATAGGACATCTTGAGCTAAAGGAAAAGGTGATTGGGGATGGGGATGGAATTCAAAGGATAGGAAGGTAATTCACATGAGATAGCAAAGCAACTGTGTGGTAAAGAAATGTTTCTTAGATCATCATTAATAAGATAAATATCACGTGATCTCACTCATTTATGGAATATAATGAACAACATAAACTGATGAACAAAAACAAATCCAGAGAGAAAGAAACATCTATCAGAGTATCAAACCTCAGAGGGAAAGTAGGGGAGGGTGGGGGGTAAGGGAGAGAGATCAATCAAAGGACTTGAACGCATGCATATAAGCCTAACCAATGAACACAGACAACAGGGGGGTGAGGGCATGAGTGGGGGTTTGGGGAATAATGTGGGGATAAGGACACATATGTAATAACTTAATCAATAAAGAAATTAAAACAAAAAAAAACACAGTAGGATACATATTGGACTTTGGTCTAATGGCCTTGCTAAGTTCCTCCTTAATATATATAGTTCATATTAAACTATAGTTATGTATGATGATAGTTCCCTTTCTGGTCTAAATTCTTATAGGCAGGTAAGGAAGGGTCAAAGATTCTTTTGGAGACTTTGAGGTCTTAAAAATCAGTTTACAATAATAACACAAAGAGGCATGTTTTGAGATGGCAAACTCTGCTATCCCTCACAGAGTTTAATACTGGAGTAAACCAGTTGCAAGAATAGGAATTTTAAGAATTGGATTGGCCAACCCTAGAAGCTAGGAAGAGATAAGGAAGGCTTTCTTCTTTTTTGCTTTTAATTTTTTTTTTCCTTATTGTTTAAGGTATTACATATGTGTCCTTATCCCCCCATTGCCCTTCCACCCCTCCATACTCATGCCCTCACTCCCCTGGTGTCTGTGAAGGCTTTCTTTTTTTTGGGTTTCAGAGAAAGCCTTGATTTGAGATTTCTTATCTCCAGAACTGTGAGAGAGTAAATACCTAGTGTCTTAAGCAAGCCAGTTTGTTGCACTTTGTTAGTGCTGCCCTTGGAAATGAATACAGAAGTATTCTATTAGTCTCTAAACATACTAAATGTTTAATCAATTTATAAAGTGAACTATTCCAATGTTTTATCCAGATAAAATCATATATGTTAAGTATACAAGTATATACATAAATATACACTACAGTAAGATACTCTGCTAATCACTAGTGATATATAAGGAGCCCAGTCAGACACAGTAAATATATTTAGGGAACTTATAATATTACTAAGGAAGATAAGACATAGCAGACATTTTTAATATGCATGAACATGTTTCTAGTTCATGACAATGATACAGATAAGCAAGAATAATTTTTAGTGAAAAAGAGATTATGTTGACTAGAAATACCTCATGGGAGAGGCAGCACTTGAGCTGAGCTTATATTACAGTAGTTTTCCCTGCCCAGGATACATTTCAAGGCCCTCAGTGAACGCAGGAAATCACAGATAGCACGGCATCCTAATTGACTTCTTCCACTCTGCAAGAAATGTGGCAGCAGCTTATTTATTGGCAGACACATCCTTCCTAGGTGTGGTGGTTTTTTTTTTTTTTTTGCATTTTTTAGTCTAAAACTATTTCTGAATCTGTAACCCTTTCTCACTTGCAGTAAATGACTATCATTCGTTTCAGGAATCCCTCGTTGAATTCTCTGTAAGGACTAAGCAATTGTCACACATTGTAGCTGTAACGTTTGCGATTAGGGTGTGACAGTAAAATTAACATGAATTTCTTTTCTTTATAATTTCACAGAGAGAAGACTCTTTCTCACCATAGATAGAAGCAATCTCAGTAGATGATTTTTTTCTTCTTTCCTATGAGTTCAAGAGCATTAACCTTTTTACTTAAAAAAGAAACTTTACCACTTCTCTTTGGCATATTTGAATTGCCAGCATCACTACCCTCACCTTTTCAGGTCCTTATTAAGTAAAATTAGGGTAATTTGAACACAAGCATTGTGATGCTGTGAGAGTCCTACTGAGTGACTAATGAATGGATTGAGAGCATATATAGGGTGGAAATGCTGGACAAAGGGGTGATTCAGGTCCCCCTGGGAGAGAGCTGGACTGGTGAGATTTCATCATGCTACTCAGAACTACCATTTAAAACTTATGACTTGTGTATTTCTATAATTTTCTATTTAATATTAGATTGAGGTTGATTATGGGTAAATGAAACCATGAGAAGCAAAACTGGGATAAGGAAGGACTGCTGTAGTTTGGATTTGAATATGCATACTTGGAGGGAAGAACTTGAGGGAGCCATCTGTAAAGAACCACAGGGGCAGAAACCACGAATGAGTGGGACATTAAACACCCATGCTCTCCCGTCTATTCTAAATCTCTTTAGCAGTGGCAAGTGCACTGGGGAAAGTTTTGACATCAAAACCATGTTTGCCCATTCCTTTTTTATGCTCTCCGGCAGCAGGAATGGGTTATAGAAACTGTATCCTCAGGGCAGAGATGATAAAAGTAAAACAAAAGAAGAAGAAAAAAACAAAACAAAACAAGGAGGCAAATTCTTCACTTCTGAGTGTCTGTAAACCTCTTGTGGAGACAATGTTTTGAAAAGACTGGACTTCCAATTTCAAGAAACTTGTGCTTGAGACAGAAAAGTATATTTATGTTTGCTTCTGTGCCAGAAGTTCAAATTAAATATGAAGAGGCAAACCCAGTTGGAATTTGAACTAAGAATTGAAATCTTAAAAATAGGAAGTGAGGTTTCTACTGATTAGCATATGGGAAAAGACATCTCAAAGGAATGTGACTAGATAATAGAAACAATGGTCTCTGGGAAGTGCCCTGCCCTTGTTTTTTGGACCAGGCCCCCCAAAATGAAGGAGATAAATAAACCTGTAGATATGAGGAGAAAGTACTAATTGACTGGCTTGTCACAGTATAATACAGAAAGTGACAAGCCTTATATTGGAAAACCGACTGTCCAAAATGGCACCAAGGATTAGCATACCAATGACTAATGACTGAAGAAGATTCCTTAGATCCCTATGAGGTCAGTCATACAAAATTGTGAGTTCTAAAGTATTGTGAAAAGATAACCAATATTCTTGAGCACTCAGTCCCTATCAAGGATTCAGAATCATTAGAAAAAGTAAGGTATCACCAGAAGAGAACTTATGGTTAGAACAAAGAGGATACAAATTGTATGGTTTTGGCAATTGAAATCTGGTATGGGGTCATGAACCTGGTTAAAGAAGACAGTGACAGTGGTGTGGGTCAGATTGATCTGAGCTACATTTCTCTGCAGACTGGAGGAGCCGGAAAGTGGCATGAGGACCAGTATACCTTCCTTTTAATGCTAGGATAATATATAACTTCGCTGTAGGATTTACATAACTCAGAAAGTAAGAGGTAGACCCACACCTGTGCATTTGTATGTGCCTAGTGGTGGTGCGTGTGTGAGGTAGAACTCTGAGAGACTTGTTTTTAAAACAGAAGTGAATGAGTTACGATGAATTGGTGGAGTTAAGCATTTTTGACATCTATAAAATAGGAATCTTAAGAACAGCAGTGGCACTTATAAACAAAATTAGATTTTACATGCCTGAATTGGTGTTGCAGGGCCAATCCTTTGCTTGTGTGTTTCATGCCCAATAATAGAGGAACAGAGTTTATAAAGTAAGGGTTTATTTTTAGGAAGTGGCTCATGCCCAGAAACACAGGTAAGTTAATGCTAAAGACCTACCTCATTGATGGCTTTTGGGGAATGTGTTCTATAAAAGAATCATTGTTAATCACAGTGACTAAACGAGTTAGGGTCAGTGTCAGGGCTGTGGTCTCTCCTGCTTGGTTGGTGCTAGGGTAGGGAGCAGTTGATCACTGTATTTGATCTTGATGTCAGTCACGGTATCACTTTGTTGGATTTCACTGCTTTCCTGGGCCTGGAGCTAAAGCACACTGAGGCTTAGATGTTTTCTCCAGTTTGACCGAAACTGTCTCTGGGATCAATATGATGGCAGCGGTGAGAATAGCACCAGGTGTTAGACTGGTAGAGTCAGATAGGACCTTGGTTCAGCAGCCTCCATACTTGAATTCTTTCTGGGAAAGGACTCAAACTATAAGAGAAAGTTTATTTAGAACACTGGCAAAGTAAGCACCCTTGGAGCTTAGAGAGAAGGGTAGGGGTCGGAGGAGGAGGGGGAAGGGAAATATGCAGGCATGCTCTGGAGAGGGAGAGAACTGGGTCCTCTGTCCTAAAGGTTTGTAAGGGTGGGGATTTTAGAGCATGTCCTGGGGAAAGATCTCAATAGAGTGTACCTCAACTTCCCAGGTGTCCTTTCAGAGTGTGGTCTTCACTGATAGGTTGGTGCCAGGGGGAGGGGCCAGTCATTAGTAAATGCAGCTGGTCCTGCTGTTAGACATGGCACATGGCATCATATGTTTAGATTTTCTGCATCTCTAGGCCTGAAGATAGAACACAACGGAGGCCTAGATGTAATTTCTAGGAAGGGAAGGTCAAGGGGGGGGCGGGGGGGGCTACACGACATGACCAGCAATATGCTAGGGAAGACAAAGGAGGGGAGGTCCTTGCTTTCCCAGTTTTTCTTGTTGCTAGGTAGCTGGGGCTTTCTGCCCTGGTGCCTTTCAGTACCAGGCCCATTGTCCTTATTCTGCCATGTCTATCTAACTGCCTTCCACAAATACACACAAAGATTTATTCATAAGATTATTTGATACCTTGATGATGACCAGATCATTGTCCTAAGGGCTTAATGATTAAGGGAGCAGACATGCAAGGAGAAGAAGCAGGTGAATCAGGGTGCTAGATGAGGCCACTTTGAATCAAAAGGAAAGAAAGGAGGAAAGGTCATATTAAGCACATACAGTTTATACATGGTTACATTTGTGGACTGTTTGGTATCTACTATAAAATAAATTAACATGCCGAAACCGGTTTGGCTCAGTGGATAGAGTGTCGGTCTGCAGACTGAAGGGTCCCAGTTTTAATTCCAGTTCGGGGCATGTACATTGGTTGGGGGCACATCCCTGGTGTGGGGTGTGCAGATGGCAGCTGGTCGATGTCTCTCTCATCAATGTTTCTAGCTCTCCTCTCTCCTCTCCCTTCCTCTCTGTAAAAAATCAATAAAATATATTTTAAAAATAAAAAAAATAAAAATAAATACATTGACATGGAAGGTGCAATAAATAATAATTTTTCCAAGGCCCTGTATTTAATTAAACCAGGATGACTACTGATAAGAGTCACAATTGTGAAATAGCACATTTGTGCCAGGTTTAGATAAAATAATTTCATATAACTTCCTATACTTTTCAGGCAACTTTATACTTATTGGTCAGATGAAATAAATTCAATATTTAAAATTTTGCCTGACAGAATGTGGTCAGAGTTAATATTAGAGCCTGCATTGGTCTAAGAACCAAGTGCACTATATCATGCTGCATCCGAGTCAGAGCATGCTCCATATTGACCCAACAAAATTCTTTATATAAAAATGGCAGCAGTGAGAGGTTGCCTCTTCTGTAATCTACACTGTTAATTACATGTTGATCTCAGTCACTGTGATTACATGTATTTCTTCTTTTTTTATCCTCAGGTTTCATCTCTTGGCCTTTATAAAGTTTTATAACTTTATGCTCAAGAGCAATAAAAAGTTGTGGTAAGTCTCTACTTATAGAAGTCCCACTCTATTTTCATAATCAAAATACTTAGTTTCTCCTTGACAAAAGTTAAAAATGTATGTTTGTCTATGACATTTTATTGAAGCAGTCTGCTTCAAATCTATATTCCAGTATCCAAATGTAAAGAACACTTTGTTCTTTTTTAAAACAATCTTGCTCTGCCTATAAAGGAGCAAATGATTAATACATTTTGGGTTCTTTGAAATCTAAATTTAGCTAGTTCTAGAAAACAACCAAAAGATTCTTATTATTCTGTCAAAGTCAAGTAATTTTGAGTTATAAACAATGAACACGCTTAATATTGATAATCGTGAATAGCTCAAACAAAATTCACTGATATTAATCACAAAGATGGTTGAAATATCATATTCCCAAACAATGTTTCTTATCAACTTTTTTCTTTTATTACATATACAGTTACATGTGTTTGTAGAATATTTAGAATGTTTTCCAAATTCAATTAAAGCTTAAATGAAATTCAAAAGATTACCATAAGATGCTATAGCTTTTCCATATAAAATATAAAAAAAAATTTGTAGTTAATGTTTTCTTTCCTAACAAAATAGTTTTAAAAATTGATATTTTGAAAAAAAATGGAGCTAGGATAGGTTTTTCCCACATTATACTTATTACTTCAGATACAATATTTATATTTTTCTATTTTATAGAAAATTGCTTGGAGTCCCTGTCCCCTGCGACCCTGCTGCCGAGCCTGCATTCCCACATTCGCGGGGTTCAGGCAGCCCAGGGCCCGGTCTTCATTTCTTATCTGCAGCGCTCAGCACTGCACCTCGAAAAGCCAAACACCAGAGCACCCTAGGAAGATTAACTAAAAGAAAGCTCATGTCTGACCCAGTTCCTGTCAAGCAAGAGGCCATGGACCCTGTCCCGGTGTCATGCCCATCTGATGACACAGACTCCCCTGTCCCGGTGTCATGCCCATCTGATGACACGGAGTCCCCTGTCCCGGTTTCATGCCCATCTGATGACACGGAATCCCCTGTCCCGGTGTCATGCCCATCTGATGACACGGAGTCCCCTATCCCCGTGTCATGCCCATCTGATGACACGGAATCCCCTGTCCCGGTGTCATGCCCATCTGATGACACGGAGTCCCCTGTCCCGGTGTCATGCCCATCTGATGACACGGAATCCCCTGTCCCGGTGTCATGCCCATCTGATGACACGGAGTCCATCAAGCCCAGAAGGTATGGAGTCATCTACTCCACACGATTATCCGATAAGTTCTTTCAGACCCCGCAAGTCCTGTCGCACGGCATGCAGATGGAGCCGGTGGACCTGACCGTGAACAAGTGGAATTCAACGCTCTCGGCCGGGAATTCTCCTTCCTCGCTCAAGGTCCAGTCCTCGCCCGGGTTGAGCATGCCATTGTCCAGCCCGCCCATACAAAGGCACTCGCCCCCGCCCTCGGGAGTGCAGCCCTTCAGCGTGCGGCTGTCCATGCCGCCGTTCATGCCACTGTCCATGCCACCGTCTATGCCGCTGTCCATGCCGCCGTCCCTGCCGCTGTCCATGCCCCCGTCCCTGCCGCTGTCCATGCCGCCGTCCCTGCCGCTGTCCATGCCGCCGTCCATGCCGCTGTCCATGCTGCTGGTGACGGCCGCCGCCCTGTCCAGGCACGGAATTCGGAGCCTGGGGACACTGCCGGTCACACAGCCCGTCATGGTGCAGCCCTCCCCGTTCATGTCCACCAGTCACCTCCAGAGGCCGCTCATGGTGTCCTTGTCCAAGGAGATGGAAAATGCGAACAGTAGAATGCAAGTACCTGTAATTGAATCCTATGAGAAGCCTATATTACAGAAAAAAATTAAAATAGAACCTGGCATCGAACCACAGACAGATTACTGTCCTGAAGAAATGTCACCCCTTTTAATGAACTCGGTGTGTCCCCCACAAGCATTGTTGCAAGAGAATCATCCTTTAGTCACAGGACAACAGGAGAAGGGACGTTTACCTGTGGAATCTCCAGACACCCAAAGGAAGAGAAGGATACAGAGTGATTATGAAGGATGCAACAAAACGTTAACTAAAAGCACTCTCTTGAAAGCACACATAAGAAGCCATACAGGAGAAAGACCCTACGAATGTAAATGGGAAAGATGCACGCGGAAATTTACTCGGCCTGATACACTAGCAAGACATTTCCGAACACATACTGGAATCAAAAATTTCCAGTGTCCGCTCTGTGAAAAAAGCTTCTACCGTTCTGACCATCTTGCCCAACATAGGAAACTTAAGAATCACTACAAGTGAGTTTGAATGTCTCTGTCTCTGCCTAGGCGCATGGCTCCCCCCTCGCCCAGCTCTCTCTGTCCTCCCTCCCATTGTCTAACTCATTTTTTACATGTACATTTTCATTTTGACTCAGCTGGTCTGAATCTCTGAATTTATATCAGTCAAACTTCCATAGGGTCAGTAGTAAATATTCTCTAATCCTCCCTCCTTACCATGGGTCAGACCTAAAGAATGTGAACACTCCCTGTCCCCCCCCCCCCTTCTTACAGATAAGTTTAATGTAATGAGAACAAGGGAACATGTAAATTAACAGAACCAGTTGTTGGTTTGTCCATATCTTCCTCAAAAGAAGGTCAAAGTAAATGTATTAGAAATCCAGTATCCAGCCTGCTAGTCCTTGCCAGAGACACTCATACCTCTGAGCCCTGTGACCGCATTTTGTGCTGCACAGAGGAAAGACAGGTGGATCCCTTCACAGCTCAGCTAGAAGGGCAGCAAGATTCCAGGGGAGTGCAGTCCGCTCTTCCATTGTCCTTCACCAATCTTGCTTGTCAACTTGGATTTATCACTTCATTGACATTAAGTCCTTTACCCTCCTTCGTGCCTGCAGCTTATAAGGAGGACTTTGCCACCAGTGGAAGATAAGCTAGAGTTGTTGACGTAGGGATGAGATCTCTGTCAGTTCAAGGGATGGATTCTGTATTTGCGTCGCATGGAGTTGGAGCAAAGGGGCAAAGGAGGAAGCCAGCTAGGGGTTTTCAGTGAGATTTCATCATTTGGTGAGCTGTGTGCAGTGTGTTCCTAGAACTTCGGTTTCTGCATATTCCATTGTGCAGAACCGTTCAGCAAAGCCAAATACTGATGGGGTTACCCATGCACTGATCTCTAGTCCCATAATGTCCTTAATGTAGATCATCAAGCATTGAGAATAGAGACGCCACAAAAATACTTGCTCCATAACGGTGAAGAATCTTTTGGATTGGGGTCTGAATGGCCTCTTTTCCAACCTACTGCAAACAGGGAAACGTTGAGAGGTAATTATATTCCCAAACCAAATTACTCCTATAGCTTTCGTACAGAAAGTGTGTAACAAGGTGCCAAACTGGCTGCCATTGGTGTTCATGACACACATCACAGGTAAGCATCTGCTAAGTAGATTCATTGAGACCCGAGTGACACTCTTTGTAAATAGTTGTGAAGCACACAGACCTTTATTGGAGGGGGAGCTGGAGGCATGCAGGGGGGCAGTTTCCTAAAAAAAAAAATTAAAAAAAAATAGAAAATCACAGTTTAGGGATTCATCTACGTAGCTCAACAATTCCCAAAGTTTACTGTTGGAGCTGGCACTCTCACTTATCAAGTATCCTGTCAGAAGAACAAACTGAAAATGACTCATGTTCATGTTCAAGACAAATAGCACCATTACTTGGGGGACATTTCTCAAAAGTGGGTTTTTGAGCATCGTAGTCTAAATGCCAATAAAAATCATGTGAAGAAAAAATACATAAATAAAAAATAAATTATGTGTAGAAATGCCTTGGTTCTGAATTTGAAGGCAGGGGCAATGGTGGTCAAAAGTGGGCACGTGTGACCAAATGCCCCTTCCTGAAAGGATGGGGAAGAGAAGAATGGAGGCCTGAAGATTTCGTCGGAGCCACAACTCAGGAACCAACACAACTTTAACTGGGAGGAACACACTGTTTTCAAAGCATCGGTGAATAAGTGATTCTGGAGGCCTGCAGATTGTGTGGGGAGCTTACTTTGGCGCCATGTTTATGAAAGTAGTTGTAAGCACTGCATACCTAGAGGTCCCACTCAACAGCCCTCTGAACTATCTGAAAGGAAATGTACAGAAATGCAAAATAATTTGTTATCTGGCACTTGGTTTTTAGTGGGGTTTTTGGGTGTGTTTTTTTTTGTTTTTTTTTAGCACTGCAAAATTCATTTAGAATATTAAAACATCCTGATTGGGCTTTTTCTTTGTTGTTGTGTGTTTGGTTGCAACTAAGATATGAATTGAGGTTTAAAAAAATAGCTCTTGGGAAAGTAGGCATTGTCTGTATTGTAAATACTTAGTCACATTATCTTGAAATTTTTCTTCCACAACACAATGAAGAATTAAGTTTGAATGCAAGGGACTTTTTTTGTTTTGTTTTGACAGAGAAAACCAGTTTATGTATATTCTAACCACCAAAGGTGGGAAGGAGGGTGAGAAAGGGTAAAGTTGATCTTTCTATCATGAGCTTTGAGTCTGAGTCCAATTAATAGAAAGCTTCATGGGTTCTGCTGAAATGTAATGTTTGCTATGGCATATCAAAATTCTGTTCAAAAGTACAAACAAAACCCTGCAGAGACTATTACATTATACTTAGCTTGCTTAGATTATGTTAACAGTTCATTAACAAAGTTCCATTTTTACTGAAAGAACCATCCAGAGAAGCCATCATTCTGTTCCCTTGCTGGTCTACATGCTTCAGTTATCAATTGGCTCTACAAATTTTCTATATACTATCATAGTTGGGAAATTTAGTCTCTTAGTCATTTTTAGCTATTATTGCGGGAGACCTCAGATAAGATGCCCTTGAGTGTGTGGTTTTAATGATGTGCCATGTTACTATCAAGGGTGATTTTAATCGCAACATTCAAGTTGAGGAGAATGATTTGTAAGCATGAAGCTAGTGTAAAAATTGTTATAGAATTTACTCAATTATCCAAATGTCAGAAAAATTAAACCTGAATCCATCATATATTAGAGTTTTAAAATGTGAATCGGCATCATAAATGGGCATTAAACATTCTGAAGTGCCTTGTTTGGTGAATGTGAGCAGCATAGCTTTGTTCAGCTAAGGAAATGCTAAACAGGCAGAAGCTTCCAGAGCCTTGGAACAGATTTACAGGGAACTACATATGTACATGTATATGTCATTATTAAACACCCACCTGCACTATCAGTGTTGCACTAATGTGGAATTTGAAAGACTATATTGCTGATACTGTATACCTGCACATCATTCCTGGTTATATTGTTTTAAAGACAATCTCAAAGATTTAAAGTTTTAAAATAAATCCATTGGTTTGAAAATATTGTCATCTTGAAGGAACCACTGCCATACATGAAGTTGCTCAGAGCAGTATTCTCTTCTTGGTCAAGGTTGACAATTGCTAAATAATTGCAAATCCACTTATGAAATAATACATTTACAAAGCCATTTTCCATGCATTAAATGAGGTCTACAATATTATGTTTTACAAATACTAGCACTTCTTTATTTTTTTGCTGATATATACTTAGTGATAGAGGGTTAAAATAATCTTTCTTCTTAGCATCTCTTAAACCATACCTCCAAGTATAGCAGGATTATTACATCTACAGTGCTTTAATACTTGTATAAACTATGCAGAAATTTTTTAATAAAGTGTAATATATTTTTAAGCTAATGAGACTGATGGGTAAAGGTTTTTAGCATGCATTAGTATACTTGCAAATACTGAAACATTTTGGTAACCTTTCTTACTAAAGATGTGAATGTTTAATGTACCTTCTCTGTTTCTACTCTGTAGTCCAATGGGAATTCAGTAATGACCTTTTGTCATGTCAAACTGTGAACATAAATTTGTACTGTACATTCCTCATATGCTATATACAGTATGCAATATATGTATTATATACTTGTTAATAAAACCATCAGAATATTTTTTTAAAAAATAAAATTGCTTGTATTGTTGATATCTGATTTTTTAAAAGCTCTATTTCTGCTTGATAAAGAACACTTTACAAATTCTGGAATTATCTGATTATAATAATCTAAAGTTTACAATAGCCATCTTTAATGTGATCTTCATTTTACATATGGAAAAAGTGAGTTAGAGATAGTTATTAGCTTAAAGGCACACAACTAATAAATATCAGGGTCAAATTTGATCTATGTCAGTCTAGATCTAATGTGGTTTACCCCACTACATAGGAAAGAGAAATGCTCTGGATGCTGGATCATAAAAAAAAAAATCCATCATATAGGGTTCAAGAAAATCTTTACAGTTGAGGTTAAGTTTAGTTTTGATGAAGGGATAAAACAAAGTGCTCTGTGAACAGTGAGAAGTCTGTGTGATGAATAAGCAAAATGTTCTGTGGAGTTTATCAAAATTGTTCCTGTGGGAAAATGGCAGGAAATAGAGTAGGATTTTAAAGCAAGCATAAGGACATGATGGGCCTTGGATGAAATTCTGAAAAATGTTAACTTTATTCTGAAAACGAAGGAGGATTATTGAAATAGTTTCAGTGTTTTAAGGAAGGCAGCAGTATGATTATACTATATGTCATTTAGAAAGTTCACACTGGCAACAATCTGGAAGATGAGTTTAAGAAATGCTAATTAAGGGACAACTGGAGTAAACAAGCAAACATTGATGAAAATCCAAACAGAAGTATTGATGTGAAGAAAAAGGAGACATAGAAAAAAGATGTTTAATTGTAATATTTAAAAGGGTTATTTAATTATATTTTCTGTGTACTAAGCATTTTACTTGGTATTTTGCATATATAATCTTTCTAATTCCCAACCAGCCCCAGGAGAGAGAGATTTCCTTAGCGATGTGTTATCTATCTATCTACCGTATTTGCCGGTGTATAAGACGATTTTTTGGCCCTGGAAAAATATGCATTTGCCGGCGTATAAGACGACTGGGCGTATAAGAAGACCCCCTAACATTTCCACTAAAAATACAGAGTTTGTTATATACTCGCCGTATAAGACTACCTCCCACTTGGAGGCATATTTTTCAGGGCCAAAAAATCGTCTTATACGCCGGCAAATACGGTGTATATATATATATATATATATATGCCTAAACGACTGGACGACAGTCTGGTAACTAAGACACACACTGATCACTAGGGATCAGATGCTCAACGCAGGAGCTACAAAGCGACAGCAACTCTTCAAAGGGCCCTCTCACACTCTATGACCACTAGGGAGATGCTGTACTACTGGTTTCTGCTCGATCCCCGCAGGCCAGGCCGAAGGACCCCACCAGTACATGAATCTGTGCACTGGGCTTCTAGTAATGAGATAATAAAGGCTTAGAGAGGTTAAGCAGCTTATTTAAGGTTTACAGCTAGTCATAGATTTGGGATTTAAGTCCATGGCTTATATTCTTTTTAGCCTATGCTGCTGCTTGCTATGTAAGTCTTCAAGGACAGAATTTTGCAGATTTCTAAGCAAACAGGTAGTAGAAAGTAAAGTAGATGTATGAATCTAGATTAATGTACATGTTTCTGGTATGGGTGTGGGTTTTGGTATCATTTCACCACCATGTAGAGCCATGGGATTCTAATACAATTTTTCTCAAAAGATACATTTATAATTGCTGCATTCATTTATTATCTCTGACTGCTCAAATCCTGATCTGGAATTAGCACCTTGTCTCTACCAAACAGTTCCTGATAAGAACCACAATCATCTTCCTGGAAAGTATTACAGATATATTTCCCCTCATTGATCCCTTCTAGCCACCTCTACCCCTCATCTTTACCACACCTTGGGTTTTGCATATTTACAGATAAGTCAAAGAACAGTTTTATATATGCTTCCTAGTCTACTTAAGTAACATTCAGCTCTATTTCTACTCTCTTGCATTGAGACATTCTTATTATTTGAATTTCTTGCAATGATGCCCTTTGATTTTCTTCCTACCTCTCGCTATGCTTATCAGGTTCATCAAAGTGGGCCAATGAATATTGAAGCTGCATGAGCTTAGTCATAGAATCTCTCATTTCTCACTTCTGATGTCTTTATTCACCTTTATGACTTCTACTATTACTAGCTAGTTATACAGAGATAACAGATGCATTTATCCAGGACCCTTCTCTGATACCCATTCTTGGAAATTCCAAAAGCACCTTAAATACAGGATATATAAAAAGTAAATTAATGATATTCTCTCTCTAGTTTTTTTTTCTTTTTTTTCTTTTTTCTTTCAGCCATCCTTGTCTCTGTGAATGGCACTGTAGATTTTATTAGCAAGAAACTTAGTAGTCATCTTGGACATGGTGTTCTTCTTCACCTTCCACATCTAAACCATCACCAATCCTATAGAGAGCCATCTGGGAAGGCACATGGACATTCTTTTTTTTAAAAAATATATTTTATTGATTTTACACAGAGAGGAATTTAGAGAGTTAGAAATGTCGATGAGAGATAAACATCAACCAGCTGCCTCTTGCAACTCCCTGCTGGGGATGTGCCCGCAACCAAGATATGTGCCCCTGACCGGAATCGAACCTGGGACCAACGCTCTATCCACTGAGCCAAACCGGTTTAGGCTGGACATTCTTTTTTAAACTGAAGCAAGAGGGCACAGGCAGAATCCTGTTATCAATACCGATTTCTTATCTTTATCCAAGTGCTTGGAATGAGGAACAAAAAGGACCTTGACCCACCCAGGTCTTGATATGCTAAATCTTGTACCAAAAAATGAGGAGCTTACCCTGATCTTAATGAATAGGATGCGGGCACACCCAAAACTCCTTTTGACCTTAAAATCCCTTTTGGAAACCAATAAACATGCTTTGTTTTCTGAGGTGAGGGTGACTCTCTATCAGAGGACATGAAGCCCCTCGGCACCCAGCTTGAATCTATTTCTGCCTCTTGTCTCTTTCTCTAATTTCTTAATCCCCAGTTCCTCCACTCAGGAACCTGTCTTTCTCCCTTTTCTTGACCACACTGCAAAGTCCTGCCAATCATATTTCATAAATATTTCACAGATTGTTTATTTTTTGCATGTGCAATGCTAGCACGACATTCCCTGCTATACTAACTTATTGTTCTAGAATTCTCAATACCCATAGACACTAATCTCCCAGCAATCTCTAAACATTCCTTTAACCTATTCTCCATTGAAGAGTAATATGTCAAAATATATTTCTGATCACATTCCCCCTATGCTTATATATCCTTTAGTGGTACATATTGTTCTTAGGAAAGATGATAGAATTCTGACTATGGCCTTCAGAACCCTGGAAAATGCAACATTTATATCCTGCTCTCATGTTTCGTCTTTATGCCAGTCTTCCCTACTTTCTCTCATCCAGCGCCACTAGCCTTCTTCCAGTCCTTCATACTCACCATTTCTATATGTTGTTCCTTTTGATTGGAATGCTCTTTTTCCCTTTCTTAGATATTTTTACCCAACCTACTTTGAGTTCATATATCATTTCCTCTAGAAAATTTTCTTTGACCTACTTATGTCAACTTCTATTAAGGACCTTAGAACATGTTAAGGGAAGGTCAAAAGAGTTATTTGTTGAAATATTAGTTCTCCAGTTGACACTTCTAATATAAAATGTGGGTGGATTAAATTTACAGATCACAGTTGGGTTTACAGATCAAGTTTTCTTGGAGAGAAGAGGAGAGGAGAGAGGAGAGAAAGAAGAGGAAACATTAATGTGAGAAAGAAATGAACTGGTTGCCTCCCACTACATGCCCCAACTGGGTCAACTAAAATATGTGGCCTGACCAGGTATCAAACCCATGAAATATTCAGAATACAGAATGACACGCCAGCCAACTGAGCCATACTGGCCAGGGAATAGAACACATGATCTGCAAAGCTTAAAAATATGATGGTCTTCTGCAAAGCCTCCTGCTCTTTTTGCATGGAATTCTGCTTCACACCTCCCAAAGAAAAGATGTGTGTGTATTTGTGTATAAGTCTGAATATATGATAGTGTGTACATATTTTTGGTTAAAGATAATGCATTAATATTTACTTGTGCCATCTTACAGGTTAAATAAGTGACAGAAAAATATTAGAAATAAGGTAGATGTAGTAGATATGATTAGTAATATATTTGGGGAGGATATATTAATGTACAGGAACTTGGATAAAAAGAAAAAGGAAAAATATTTTAAGTCTGTTGGACTAAATAATTTGTTTCAATTAAATTTAGTCTTGATTCAATAGAAGGAAGACTTTTTAGGCAATGGTTCTTTGAAACCCTGCCTTATAACTTTGAATTGCCTACTTGCTTCAAAAGAATGGTCTGAACTTGCTCTCATTTTATTTTTATTAATTTAAATATTCCCCTATGATTTTTAAAAGCAAAAATGCTTTTCTTTATCCTGCCAAAATTTTAGAAATAATAAACACAAGTAGACATCTCCGTCAAAACTCAGAAATAAAATAAACTCATTTTAGCTGAGAACTTTTTTCCATCCAGGATCAGAAGGGAATTTTTTTAAAAGAGTATAAAAGGGGATAAAAGACAAGTATATGGAACTGCCAGCCCCATGCCTAAAGAGTTCAACATATTACAGATAATGTTTTATTTAAACTTCAACTCAGTTTTTATAATCATGATGGCGTGGATACTTTTCAGAAAAAATGTTTGTTTGCTTCCCAATTAAAACAATACTATAGCCCATATTCAGATGGCAACAATGGACTCTTGATTCCTCTCAGATAAGCACATTTGAATTGTAATTAAATTGAATACCTTAAACTTTGCAAGCTCTCTGAATGCCACCTCAACTGAGTTTCCTTCCAACAATGGAAAATGAAATTCTTGGATGAATACTGAGCATGCAAAGCCTATGACACAACATGGTGAAGAATAATACATCCTGTTGGAGAGCTGTTTGTTTATTGAAAATAAAATTCTATACTTCTAGAATATACATATCGTGGAGTAAAAGTAAAATCCACATGGATTTTCAAGACCAAACATGGACTTAAAAAAAGGTTTATACTTGTGATGGGTTTTCCTTCTCACTCTCCTTTGATGCCTCAAGGTTTTGACGGGAAATTGAAGGTGACTAAACCATTACTTCACTAAGGCTGTGTTCTCTGGCTGCTGCTGCTGCAAGGCCCTTGCCTCTGGTGTACGTTATTAAAGAGACAACTCCATGACTGTCTCCAAGTACTTCACAACCAATAAAAAAGGATAAATCTTTGAATTAAAGACTTAACTCAACAATGCAAAGGAAGATACTATAAAGAAAGTAATTGCTGCTATGACTGTGGGGAGGGATGTTAGCACTCTCTTTCCAGATGTAGTGAATTATATGCAGACTGACAACCTGGAACTAAAGAAGCTTGTGTATCTCTGCTTGATGAGCTATGCCGACAGGCAGCAAGACATGGCCAACCTAAATGTCTATAGCTTTGGGAAGGACTAGGAAGATCCCAATCCTCTAATTCAGGCTTTGACAGTCAGAACCATGGGGTGCATCAGTTGGACAAGATTATAGAATATCTCTGTGAGTCTCTCCACAAGTGCTTGAAGGATAAATACACCTGTGTTCAGAAAACTGTAGCAATCTGCTTGGCAGCATGCCATGAGATCAATGCTCAAATGGTGAACGATTGGGGATCTATGAATTTTCTGCAGGATCTCGTAGCAGATTTAAATTGAAGGGTGGCTAATGCTATAGCAATGCTATCTGAAATCAGTGAGTCACACCCACACAGCAATTTATTCGATCTGAGCCCACAGAACATCAGTAAAGTGCTAATGAGTGCTTTGAATGGGATCAGATTTTCATTCTGCACTGCCTGTCCAATTACAATTCTAAAGAATAATCAGGAGGCAAAGAGCATCTGTGAGGGGGCAACTCCCTGGTATCTCATACCAACTCAGCTGTGGGGCTTTCACAGAAAAATTCCTAATGAAATGTATAGAGTTGTTACCCAAGTCCTCTATTACAATATCTTGCTGAAGAAGTTGGCCCCTCCACTTGTCACTTGCTATCTGGGTGCAGTACATCACCCTGAAGAACATCAACCCAATTGTCCAAAAAATGCCTGAAATTTTAAAGCAGGAAATCAAAGTCTTCTTTGTGAATTATAATGATCCCATCTATGTTACACTAGAGAAGTTTGACATCACGATTCTTTTGGAATCCCAAGCTAATATTGTTCAGATTCGTTTGGGCCATTGGACAGTGTGCCAGCAAGGTGGGACAATATGCAGAACATTGTATAAGCAAATTTCTTGATCTTATCAAGGTCAAAGTAAATTATGTGGCTCAAGAGGTGATTGTTTTAATCAGTGACATCTTCTGCAAGTACCACAACAAGTATGAAAGTATCATTGTCACTGTTATAAGAACTTAGACTCGTTGGATGATCCAGATGATTGAGCAGCTATAATTTGGATTGTGGGAGAATATGCTGAATGAATTGACAACGCAGATGAGTTACAAAAGCTGCCAGCCCCACCCACCTGGAGGGTGCTCATGATGAAAGCACCCAGGTTGCAGCTCACTATGCTTACTGCCATAATGAAGGTATTTCTCAAGAAACCATCAGAAGCACAGGAACTGGTCTTTATTTTGGCAACTCAGAATTCTGATAATACTGAACGGTGAGACAGGGGCTACATTTATTGGAAGTTTCTCTCAATGGACTCTGTCACAGCCAAAGGAGTAGTATTGTCTGAGAAGCCAAGGATCTCTGAGGAGACAGATCTCATTGAGCCAACTCTGCTGGATGAGCTAAGGTGCCACAGTGGTCCTCTGCCTCTCTGCACCACAAACCTCCCAGTGCTTTTGTGGAAGGAAATCATGAATCTATCACAAATGCTTGCCAATACATCATGGGAGCACTGATGCAGGTGAGAGTCCTGTTGGCTCCACCACTACCCCCAACCTGGAATAGCGTCAGGTTATTCCCTCTCAAGGTGACCTTCTGGGAGACCCTTTGAACCTTGATCTTGGTTTCCCAGTCCATATGACACAGGTATCCACCATGCAGACGAAAGCAGTGGCTCTCTTGGGAGGAGGACTATAAATTCTGCTTGGCAGTGAGTTTGGTGGAAGCATTGGAGGAAATCCAACAGTGGGACAGTCCTTCCTGCCATTATCAGTGCCCACAACTATTGCTCCTTCACCTACTTTTGCTGTGGTCAGCAGTGGTCTGAATGATTTATTCGAATTCTGTTCAGGGATAGGCATACACATGGTGGATATGTGGCTCCTAAGGCTGTCTGCAGTAAAGGCTAAATGCTTAGAGATTTCTGGAATATTTATTCATCATCAGGGGCACATCTATATGGACATGAACTTCAACAAAGCTCTGCAGTACATGACAGAATTTGCAATCCAGGTTAATAAGAATAGCTTTGGTGTAATCCCCAGAACTTCTCTGGCCATACACTACTGATGCCAAACCAGAGCACTGATGTCTCCCTGAATCTCAACATCTTGGACCCAGTCATGAAGATAGAACCTCTGAAAAACCTGCAGGTGGCTGTGGAAATCAGGATTGACATCTACTTCAGCTGCCTCATCCCACTCAATGTGCTTTTTGTAGAAGTTGGCAGAATGGAGCACCAGGTCTTTCTTGCAACATGGAAGGATTTCTGCAGTAAAGATGACCTTCAGTTTCAGATGAAAGAATGTCATTTAAATGCTGACACTGTTTCTGGCAAGTTGCAAACAACAACATTTATACTGTTGCTGAGAGGAATGTGGAAGGGCACGACATGCTGTCCCAACCCCCGAAGCTCACAAATGGCATTTGGATCTTGGCTGAGCTATGTATCCCCCCAGAAAACCCCAATATATGCTGTAACTGAGATGTAGAGGTCCTAAAGTCTCTCAGTATGTCTATCAGGTCTCTGAAAGCATTTTGAAAAACTAAAGATTGTTCCTGTGCCCTCAGGCCACCTTGTGATCAGTACAAGCCAAGTACTCTTAACTGGAAGAAATTGTATTGCCCTGTAGAATCTGAACCTAAGCACACTGAGGCTACCCACCACTGTAGTGACTAGTCATACTTGTGCTAAATTAAGGCACAGTCTGCTGGGTATTTTTATCTTTCTGTGAACATTTGTTAACCATTGCTTCAGTCATTTCCCACTTCTTGCCTCCTGGTGTCTGTCCTAACTTGTGGGCTTCTCCATGCTGTGCCAATGCTAGAATTTTTTTTATATATATACATAACTTGATCTTTTATTATTGAGAGCTCATTTTAAAAGCATAAAAAGCCGAAACCGGTTTGGCTCAGTGGATAGAACGTCAGCCTGCAGACTGAAAGGTCCCAGGTTCGATTCCGGTCAAGGACATGTACCTTGGTTTCCAGCATATCCCCAGTAGGGGTTGTGCAGGAGGCTGCTGATTGATGTTTTTCTCTCATAGATGTTTCTATCTCTCTATCCCTCTCCTTTCATCTCTGTAAAAAATCAATAATATATATATATTTTAAAAACCCAAAGAAACAAACAAACAAAAAAAATACAAAAGCATAAAAAGACCAAAAATATGAAAGGAAAAGTATATGGGGGAAAAGAAAAAGTTTAAGAAGCCACAAGTAACATTCTCCAAGGTTTATTTTTTAATAGAAAAATATAAAGGTAAGTGTAGTTATCCACACATACATTCTTAATTTAATATTTATTCCTGGGAGACCTAACTGAATGCCATGTCTTCCTCTTGACAATGCACAGATTCACATTCTGTTTCAAGAGGGAAATGGCATAGTGAAAGAACATGGGTTGAGATCAGATCTGGTTTCAAATTTGCATACCATTATTTGATATCTTATATATTTATTTAACTTGTAGGCTTTTTTCTTTGTCCTTTAAATGGGGACAGAAATCCTATATTTCATGTTGTTATAAGATCAGTGAGAAAATGTATACATTGTAAAACAAATGATTGTTGCTACACTTAAGGTGGCCATCATCATACTATCTGTTCTCCCTTTTCTAAGTGGACTAGAATTCTATTAATAATAATTGATGGTACATTATTCATCTTGGTATCTTTAAGATAGAATAGTTTACATATTGTTCATGTTCAATACAGTCTGATTTAATTTTTATTAAGCCACTTGCAGTTTCACCTGTACTGGAGATTTTTTTAATATAGCTTTATGAGAAGACAGGCAATGCTTTAATTGTCTTTATGTGTTCTCATGCTTCGCAGACTCTTATGGCCATCCTGGGTACATGATGAATATATTTTTTAACTTTCTTCAAACAGTTCTACTTCTAATTTAAAATGGAAAAAGTGAAGTGGAGCTGTATGACAAGAGAAATTCAGCAAGTATTCATCTCATGCCCAAGATAATCAAAACAGTATGCTTAGTGCAAGGGCACATAAAGACAATTTAGGCATAAGTCTTATTCCTCACCTTCACTCTTATCCAAAACCTATTCCAAATTCAAGCTGCATCAAGTTTTATTTTTTTTTTCTCACACTGTCTCTCGCAGCCATTTATTTTTTTCCAACTGCTTACTTCCTGAGAATAAGATTTTTGTAATTATTGTTAATTTATTTTAACTCCTTATTCTTTTTCCATTGCATTTGCATATCAATCTTAACTTGCTTTATATGATTAAGTATATTTAGTTCACGGAGACATTATAAAGTAAAGATCATCACAGAAGGTAAACAAGTAGTGCAGAATTTTAAAAATAAAGATAAAAGGGCAATTTTTTCAAAGTGGAGGGCAGTTCATGTGCAAATGAAATAGTGTAAACAAGAAGACAATAGGCTACTGTTTTCAGGGCTATTTCAATGTACATTTTCATCAAGTCTCTTGTACACAAACTCTACCCATATATACTGCTGCTACTCGCTTTCCATTTGTTTGAATTACATGTCACTGTTCTCTCCAAAGAATCTCATGGCCTTTTGAGCTGCTCTCTCTCCATTTTCTTCAGCAGGGCTGCCTCTTCTGATAAGCCCCAAAGCAAACTTCTTTTATTTCTTAGGATGACTATGGATTGTCATAGTTCTTTCTACACTACCACTACACTACACTACAATTAGCTCTTTCTACACTCTTCTTTAATACAAATGTACTGGTTTGGAGTAGCAGTGTACTGAGTTCAAAATACTTTTGTGATTCTTCATTTAGGTATAGTAGGTCAAAATACTTTTGTGAATCTCTTAAGTTAGGTATAGCCATGTAACTATTTTGGTCAATGAAGTATATTTTAGTTTGTTGTGTTTTTTTTGTTTTTTTTTTTAACATTTTGTTTTCTTACACTGAAGCTTCCTGTTTCTACTTTACTTTTTTTTTTTTCTGTCTAGAATGTGTGTATGAGACTGGAGTGCAGTGTTCTCTTATCACTATGAACTAGCAAATGTGAGCATGAAAGCCAATACCAGCAGATTCAGTGAAAACAAAGAGTTCAAGGAAACAAGCTAAGTCTTGGAAGGCAGTGTTTAACAGTGGCAAAACCCCTGGAGTTTTCACCACGGGATTTCTGGTTCTGTGAGAAAAAGAAGGCTTTTTAAATACTGTTATATCACTGTGGTATTATATTTATCTTGCTAAACACATTCTTAAGTAACATTTTTTTTTGTTTGTTTCCTTATCTTCTCATTTGCGGGGGCCTGATATTGGTGGGATCTCCCTTTTCTGCGTCCCGCACCAAGAGATGAACAAACCAGTTCTAAGGGGAGGTGGCCAGGGATTGAGAAATATTAGAAATAAAGAGAGAAGACACAGAGATAGATTTTAAGCTGAGAGGGCCGTTGACCTCCTCTGCTGGAGAGGCAGACTGACGACCTCCTGAGCCACGCAGCACATCTATTTATACTCCAACCTAACAAGGGGGTTTCACAGAAAAACAAGGAGCCTGGGAGGGCCCAGATCCCACCCACTCCTTCCTCCTGGACAAACACAAGCAGGAACTAAGAACATCTCCGCACTCTCAGGGCGGGAGTGCAACTGACATGATTCTGCCAATATCCCAGGTCCAGTCAGCAACAATCTAAAGAATGTCCAGGTATCTTCCCATTTGGCCCTCTACATTCATTCTGTATTTCTTTCCCCAAATTATCTATATAAAACTGTCATTTTCCAATAACACATACATCTGTAGGTTCACTTGGTCCCATTCCTTAGGTCCCAGATGATCTATTCAGATCTGTACTGCATTTTATTTCCTGTATTTACTTAATCATCTGAAAGTCAATAGCTTCATTCATAGACTCATTGTATTTTCCCCAAATTTGATTGTTCTCCTTCCTATGCTAATAGACATTGCCATTCAATCAATCATTGAATAATCAAATCTAGAAGTCAGCCAAGACTCCTTTCATTTCTTAATTTGTTCAAACGATCAAGTCTTGTCACCTCTTAAATAGCTCTCAAATTTAATTTCTTATCAACAACATACAGAACTCTGTTCTTTATATTTCTTTCCTCATTTAATTTGGTTATTGATGGCATACACTTACATCTTTATACATTCTGTGCCTACAAAACAAGCTAAATTTTATTTATTTTTAATTTTATTTTATTGTTTAAAGTATTATAAATAGTAGTACATATGTCTCCTTTTTCCCCCATCTATTTTCTCCCTTACCCCTGCCCCCACCTGGCACATGCCCTCACCCTCCCTTAGCTCCCTTGCCTCCCACCCCAGTTTCTTGCATCCATTGGTTATGCTTATGTGTATGCATAGAACTCCTTTGATTGATCTCTAACCTCCCCCTGCCCGCCTTCCTGCTGCAGTTTGACAGTCTGTTCTATGCTTCTTTGCCTCTGTATCTATTTTTGTTGTTGTTGTTGTTCATCAGATTATAATGTTCTTTATATTCCACAAGTGTGTGAGATCTTGTGATATTTTTCTTTCACTGACTGGCTTATTTTGCTTAGTATAATGTTTTCCAGTTCCATCCATTCTGTTGCAAGTGGTAAGAATTCCTTCTTTTTTATAGCAGTGTAAGTATTCCATTGTGTAGATGTACCAATGTTTTTTAACCCACTCATCTGCTGATGGGTACTTAGGCTTTTTCCAAAACTTAGCTATTACAAATTGTGCTGCTATGAATATAGGGGTGTATATATCCTTTCTGATTGGTGTTTCTGTTTTCTTAGGATATAGTCCTAAAAGTGGAAATACTGAGTGAAATGGCAGTTCCATTTTTAATTCTTTGAAGAAATGCCATACTGTTCTCCACAGTCTGCATTCCCACCAGCAGTGAAGATGGGTTCATTTTTCTCCACATCCTCTCCAGCACTTGTCATTTGTTGATTTGTTGATGATAGCCATTCTGACAGGTGTGAGATGGTATCTCATCGTTGTTTTGATTTGTATCTCTTGGATGATTGGTGGCTTTAAGCATGTTTCATATGTCTCTTGGTTTTCTGTATGTCCTCTTTCAAAAAGTGTCTATTTAGGTCCTTTGACCATTTTTTCATTGGATCATTTATCTTCCTTATGTTAAGTTGTATGAGTTTTCTGTAAATTTTGGAGATTAAACACTTACCTGAAATATCATTTGCAAATATGTTCTACCATGCAGTGGGCTTTCTTGTTGTTTTATTGATGGTTTCTTTTGCTGTGCAGAAGCTTTTCATTTTGATGTAGTCCCATTTGTTTACTTTCTCCTTAGTTTCCATTGCCCTAGGATCTGTGTCTGTAAAGATATTGCTATGACATATGTCTGCTATATTGCTGCCTATGGAGTCTTGTAGAATCTTTATGGTTTCTTGTCTTACATTTAAGTCCTTCAGCCATTTTGTGTTTCTTTTTGTGTATCATGTAAGTTGGTGATCTAGTTTAATTTTTTGCATGTATCTGACCAAATTTCCCAGCACCATTTATTGAAGAGACTATCTTGACTCCATTGTATGCTTTTGCCTACTTTGTCAAATATTAATTGAACATAATTTCAGCATTCTCTGTTCTGTTCCACTGGTCTATATTTCTATTCTTGTGCCAGTACCAGGCAGTTTTGAGAATGATGGCTTTGTAGTATAGCTTAATATCTGGTATTGTGATCCCCCCAACTATGGTCTTCTTTCTCAATTTTTGGAGAGTTTGTTCTAGGTCTTGGAAGTATGCCATTGGTATTTTAATGGGGATTGCATTGAATCTATAGATTGCTTTGGGTAGTATGGACATTTTAATGATGTTGATTTTACTAATCCATAAACATGGTATATTCTTCCATTTGTTCATGTCTTTCTCTATCTATTTATTCAGCATCCTGACATTTTCTGAGTACAGAAAATCTCCTTGATTAAATTCATTCCTAGGTACCTTAAATTTTTGTTGCAATGGTAAATGGGATTGCTTTTTTAGTTTCTCTTTCTTTGAGTTCATTATTGGTATCTAAAATATCCATAGAGTTTTGGGTATTAATTTTGTATCCTGCTACATTGCCAAATTCATTTATTAAGTCTAGTCATTTTTTGATGGAGTCTTTGAGGTTTTCTATGTATACTATCATGTCATCTGTAAATAAGGACAGTTTTACTTCTTCTTTTCCAATTTGGATGCCTTTTATTTCTTCTTGTTGTCTGATTGCAATAGCTAGCACTTCCATTACTATGTCGAGCAGGAATGGTAAGAGTGGGAATCCCTATCTCATTCCTGTTCTTAGGGGAAATTGTTTTAGATTTTGCCCATTGAGTATGATGTTGGCTGTGGGTTTGTCATATAATAGCTTTTATTATTTTGAGGTATGATCCTTCTATTCCAAACCTTGCTGAGAGTTTTTAACAAGAAAGGGTGTTGGATTTTGTCAAATGCTTTTTCTATATCAAGGGATATGATTATATGGTTTTTATCTCTCAGTTTGTTTATGTGGTATATCACATTTATTGATTTGAGGATATTGTACTATCCTTACATCCCATGAATAAATCTTACTTGGTTATGCTATATGATCTTTCTAATATAATGCTGGATTTTATTTGTGAGAATTTTGGTATCTATGTTCATGAAAGATATTGGCCTGTAATTCTCGTTTTTTGTATTGTCTTTATCTTTTTGTTCCTATTCATCCTCCAGTAAACTCTGTGCTAGCTGTTCCATCAACACAGCTACCAAGCCATGGGAATGGGGTGGGGATAGATAGCTGCCACTTTACTGATAAAATGAAATAGGCCAAAATTAATTGCAATTTACTGTCAAAATGCCTCCCCCCCTTAAAGTTGAGAGTCTTTAACAGCTTCCAGAGTTCCAAATAATTCTATCAAACAGATTCTGCCAGTGTAATCTTGTCCAAATGTATAGTAAGACTCTTGGTGTTATATCACCTGCCTTTTCTACATCTTTCTTTAACTTTGACAATTTTTCTTGGTTGGTAAGACCCATTTAAAATTATTTTCATGTATCATAGGAATATACACTTGAAACTTGTATAATCTTATAAGCCAATGAAACCCTAATGCATTTAATTTTTTAAAAAATTAAAAAAGAAAATAGTTTCTGAGTGTGAAGTATCTAAATATTGATTAATAAATCACATGATTGCTGTGATATCATACTATGAGTTATTTTTATTAAATGACAATCTCCATGTAAGACATGCATTTATGTAAAAATTACAGACTAGGCCATCTGTTCATTATTAGGTTGTATAGCTCACTCTTCATAAATAGTGATTGTGAAACTATACTGTGGCTTTGACCACAAATAAAACTACCTTGGAACCTTAAAACTACCTTGGAACCCAATATCATTGAGAATATTTTCTTATTAGAACAATGGCAGAGCGAAAGGTAAACCAATACAAACAAAAATGTAAAACAAATAAAATTGTGACTGTATCTGGGATTTCTCAGTTTGGGAATTTAGATGAGATGTTATCTGATGTCAGATTAGTTTTTTCCATGAATATGTTCCTGATACTGACATTTTAGGCAGAACGGTATTCCAAGCTGGGGGACAACCCTATTGAGGACAACCCTACTTATGGTAAGTATATTTGATATTTCACCCAATTCCCAAGAGCAAATTATGTCCTCAGTAATTTTGACATTACAGGAGCCTCCTGCATGTTCAGACACCTCTCTAAGTTGAGGACCACTTAATGAAAGAGGATGGTGGTTAGGGTAATTTTTTTTTAAAAGAAGACCTTGTTCTAGAAGTAATCAAGAACCTATCTGGGAAGAATTGAGGGATGCGCCCAAATTAGGTAAACTTCATAGGAGATTTTAGCTTTTAGAACCAATCAAGCCTATGTTTAAAACAATAAGAGGCACACATTTAAAAATATATCTAGATGAAATTTCATAAAAATAATTCTAGAAGGAAATGGGTTTTATAGTTACTAGGTTAAGGAAGTCAATGATAACTCAAAGAGATGCAAAAGAATAAGAAAGAAAAATCTCAGTGGAAGCCTGACATAAATAAACCAGAGAAAATTAAGATGCAAAAAACTTTGACATATACTTTGTTAAGTTGCAGAAAGATGAATAATAAAGCCAGTTGAGGAACCACTGTTTGAAGATTGGGACAACTGTGGAATAGGATTACATAAAATGTGGACAGCTTAAAATACTAAAAGCATTATTGGGTGAGTTTCAAGGTGACTCAATTGCTGAAATGCAGAGGTTGCTTATACTGTGGGAAAAATGTTCAAGAAATTTATGGAATTAGAAATCTAAGAAAAGTGATAGGAGTATTATATAAAACTAAAGGGGAAACAGGCAAGACCACAATTTATAAAAATAAATTGAGGGCTATATATTGGCATAAAAAAACTTCCTCTAGATGGAATAACTCCATTCAGGAGAGGTAAGATGTTTTTGAACAGCTCATTAGAACTAAAACATAGGAGCTGTAACTGAAATGCAGAAAGAACGTTCAAATGTTAAGATAGACCATCACCCAGATATACAGTATAAAAAATTGTGGCCTGTGTTTATCTTAGTAATTCCAATCTGGCTTTTACTAAGAGAATATCACATTTTCCATAACCATGTGCACATTCTATAAAAACATGGGGGAAAAACTGTTTACAATTTATATCTGATGCATGTTGCTTGTTGGTGCTTCAGTGGTTAACCAATCAGAACATAATTTAAACCAATTCTGCTCAAAATGAAGAGCCCAGATAATGCAGAACTCAAATTTTAAATTATTTACTTTTGCCAATTCTGAATAAGTTTGAAGATATATATGAGAATGATTAATTTATGGATTAATAAATAGAACTTAAGAATATGAGCATGCCCGAAGTTTCTAATTGAAGAGCACGCATATAAATCAGAGGTACCCTAGAGATGAACATTCCTTCGTAAGGAGAGGAATAATAAAGTTGATGGGATTCAGAGGCTTTGACAAACTGAAGATAGCCATGAATGGGATCAGAACACTATTGAGGGAGAAATAACTAAGATTAGACACATTATGAAAGCTATGAATGTTCCCCAGCTCAATGATCAGTTGGTTGGAGTTTCATCCCACACATAAAACAGGCGGCAGGTTTGATTCGTGGTCAGATCCCACAACTAGGTTGTGGGTTCCATCCCCAGTCAGGGAGACAACCCATTGATGTTTCTCTCTCTCTGGAATCAATAAAAACAAATCCTCAAGTGAGGTTGTAAAAAAATAAAAGCTATGCATTCCGAAACAAGATGGCGGCCTAGGTAGTCTCCTAAGCTGCTGCCTCATCAACAATTTGGAAAAAAAACAAGAGCTAAAATCGAAAGGGATCACAACAGATCCACAGGAGAGCTGGTGGAATAGGATGGCTACAACTAGAGATAAGGAAAAACGCTGCTGCCGCCATGTGGAGTTTAAAGCCGCAGTGGAACCAGAGCCACAGCCACCCCTGCCGCAGCCTCCACCAGTGAGGGAGGCCCACTGAGAGCAGAGCTTGCCCTGCCCGGTCCCAGGGAGTGGGCTGCCTCAGAGCCTGGCCTCCGCGCCCCCAGCCATCCCAGCCTCCCTGCCCTGGGAGCTAGGGAACCAATGCAGGGCCTCGGCGGCACCTTCTGCTCCTGCCTGAGCGAGCCGCCTTTGACCCAGGCCTGCACACCCAGCCTTCCCAACCTGGCCTCCATGCCCAAAGCCCTCCCAGCCCGCCCGCCATGCTAGAGGGGAAGCCAGCGCAGCCGTGCCTTCTGCTCGTGGCCCCAGTGAGTCCTTCACCCGTCCATCCTGCTGCTGTGGGCCTGGGCCAGAGCCACTATTGAGCCCCCAAGGAAAAGTGCCGCTGCTGTCATGTGGAGTTTAAAGCCTCGGTGGAATAGGAGCTGTAGCCACCCCACTGCTGCCGCCACCACCAGTGAGAGAGGCCCACTGAGAGCAGAGCTCGTCCCGCCCAGCCCAGGGAGTGGGCCGCCTTGGAGCCTGGCCTCCACGCCCCCAACCATCCCGGCCTGCCCGCCATGGGAGCGAGGGAGCTAGCACAGGACCTCGGCCTTGCCTCCTGATCGTGGCCCGAGTGAGGACTTCGCCCATCTGTCTCCCCGCAACTGGGCCTGGCTGGAGCCTCTGCGGAGCCCCCAAGAGCCAGTGCCAAGGCAGAGCATACTCATGGAGCATGACAGAGGACCAAGAGGTAGTACCCAAAACACCTTTTGCGGCTTGGGACTCTAAACACCTAAACCCAGGGGACTGAAAGCCTGAACGTGTGAAATCACAGCTGCTGAAGTTGCTAGGGTGGAGTCAGCTGAAGCTTCCCCATTCTCCTCCCATCCCTACCCCCCCCCCCCCTGTCGTCCTCCTGCTTGCCTACAGCTTGGGCCCCAGGGGTTCCAGGATAGGAGGGCATCAATCTATGGTCCCAGAGGGGCTGTGTGGCCCAGGGGGCCCTTGTGACCTGGGGGAGTGTTGCGGCCTGTGACCCGGGGAAGCCGTGTGCCTAGGGGAACCATGGGACCTGGGGGGGACCCATGTGCCCCAGGGGAGAGGTGGGACCCAGGGGAGCTGTCTGCCCCAGGAGAACCCTGAGTCCCAGGGGGGCGGGGGAACCCAGGGGAACTGTGTGCCCCGGGAGAGCCTGGTTCCTCAGGGGAGTGGTGGGAGAGGGGGTAGCCATGTGCCCTGGGATATCGGAGTGCCCTGGGAGAGCCCTGTGCCCCAGAGGAGTGGTGGGACCAGGGGGAGCCATGAGACCTGGGGAGCCGTGGGACCCAGGGGAGCCATGTGCCCTGGGAGAGCTGTGTGCCTCTTGGGAGTGGTGGGACCTGGGGAGCCTTGTGCCCCTGGGGAGCCGTGTGCCCTGGGAGAGCCATGTGTCCTGGGGGAGCAGTGGGACCTGGGGGTGCAGTGGGACCCGGGGGAGCCCCTATGTTCATAGCAGTACAATTTACAATACCTAGGATTTTGAAACAGGCTAGGTGCCCGTCAGCAGATGATTGGAGCAGAAAACTATGGTAGATCTACACAATAGAATACTATTCTACAATAAAAAAGAAGGAAATCTCATCATTACCAGCAACCTGGATGGAATTGGAGAACATCATGCTGAGTGAAATAAGCCAGTCAATGAAAGAGAAACACCACATATCCTCACTCATTTATGGATAATAAAGAATATTATAAACTAATGAACAGAAAGAGTGACAGTAAAGCAACAAGCAGACTGTCAAATGACAGTGGGGAAGGGAGGGTGATCTAGAGGAGATAAGAGATCAACCCAAGGACTGGTATGCATGCATATAAGTACAACCAATGGACACAAAACTCTGGGGAGGCATGTATGGGAGGTGAGGGGGGGGCAATGGTAAGCAATGTACACATATAATACCTTAATTACAAAATAAATAAAAGCTATGAATTTTTCCAAAAGAATTATAAATTAGTAGGAAAAAATTAATTTTTAGAACTGAGATTTTTTTTTTAATAAATCTTTATTGTTCATATTATTACAAATGTTCCTCATTCCCCCCCCCAATTGCTCCCCTACACCAAGTTTCCATTCAATTCTCTGCCCTTTCCCCATCCCCCATTGTCCTCAACCATAGGTGCAGTTTATGTTCAGTCTCTTCCCGCCCCGCCCCATTCCCCCGAGAATCATCAGTCCACTCCCCTTCCATACCTCTGATTCTATTATATTCACCAGTTAATATTGTTCATCATGATTTTTACTTCCCTTGGTTTTTAGACTCACTTGTTGATAGTTACGTGTTTGTTTATAATTTTTATCTTTATTTTCTTCCTCTTCCTAAAGAACCCCTTTTAGCAATTCATATAATTCTGGCTTGGCAGTGATGAATTCCTTTAGCTTAAATTTATTTGTGAAGCTCTTTATCTGGCCTTCGATTCTGAGTGATAACTTTGCTGGGTAGAGTATTTTTGGCTGTAGGTTCTTGTTGTTCATCACTTTGAATATTTCTTGCCATTCCCGTCTGGCCTGCATGGTTTCTGTTGAGAAATCAGCTGACAGTCGTATGGGTGCCCCTTTATAGGTAACTACCTGCTTTTGTCTTGCTGCTTTTAATATTCTCTCTTTGTCTTTAGCTCTTGGAATTTTAATTATGATGTGTCTTGGTGTGGTCCTCTTTGGATTCCTTTTGTTTGGGGTTCTGTGTGCTTCCTGGACGTGTAAGTCTATTTCTTTCCCCAGGTGGGGGAAGTTTTCTGTCACTATTTCTTTCAATATGTTTTCAGTATCTTGCTCTCTGTCATCTTCTGGGATGCCCATAATTCTGATGTTGGTTCGCTTGAAGTTGTCCCAGAGGTTTCTTACATTATCTTCAACTTTCTGGATTCTCTTGTCTTCTTGCTTCTGTGGAGGAGTGTCCTCTGGCTCTTTGTGTTCCAAATCTTGGACTTGATCCTTGCAATCTTCCAATCTGTTTTTAGGACTCTGTATAATATTATTTATTTCAGAGATTGTATTCTTTATTTCTAGTTGACCCTTCATTATTTCTTGTTGATCCCTTATCATATCCTCATAGGTCTCATTTATTTTATCGGCCTTTTCTAAGAGATTGTTGAACAACCTTATAAGCGTGGCTTTGAACTCTATATCCAGTCACTTTTTGTCCTCCATTTCTTTCGTTTGTGATCTGTTTCCTTGTTTCGGCATTTTCGCTGCTTCCCTGAGTTGGTAGGTTGGGAGGATCAGCTGTGTCTATGTCAGCAGACAACCTTATTCCACTAGACTTGGAAACCTGCAAAAGCCTCTCTGAGTTCAGCTTGGATGGGGCGGAGTTTCAGGGTGGAGCCTACAGCCTTGGCTTCCGGTTAGCCCCGCCCTCTGAGGTTCCTGAGTCTCAGTGTACCTCAGTGTCCTTGAGTACTAGCTGCAAGCACCTCTGAGAGAAAGGCACTCTAGAGTTTCGCCCAATACCAGACAGTGTAGTCTCTCCCCCAACAGGCCCACAACTGGGGTTCAGAGCAGTTGGAAGTGGGGTTAAGCACAGTCCGGAGCTTATGTCTCCTTCCCGCTAGGGCGATCTCGCGGCCCAAACAACAGTCTGTCCTCTGTGCGCGCAATGTGCGCGACTCAGGGGCTCTGCTTTTCGCCGTTCCCCCTGAGCTTCTGTCTTACAGCCCAGATTCCCCCTGTATGAGCCTGGGGCCCGAGGGTCTTGCCCAGGACTGGGGTTCAGTGCAGTCCGAACTGGGGCTCAGCACAGTCCTGAGCTTTTGAGTCCTTGCCGCTGGGGCAATTCAGCAGCTCAGTGAACAGTCCCTCCTCTGCGCGCAATGTGTGCGACTCAGGGGCTCTGCCTTTTCGCAGCTCAGCTGAGCTTCCGCCTTTCAGCCCAGATTCCCTCTGTGTGAGCCTGGGACCCCCGGGGTCTCGCCCAGAACTGGGGTTCAGTGCAGTCGGAGTTGGGGTTCAGCACAGTCCGGAGCTTTTATCTCCTTCCCGCTAGGGAACGCCAGCCAGGCACTCCGCCGCCCCTCCTCTCGGGCTCCGTCCTCTCCCTGCGCGCACGCACCGTGCCTCCGTACCTCAGGCTTTTACAGCTCCTCTGGTTTTCCTTCTGGTTTTCTCTTTCCTTCTAGTTGTAGAATTTCCAGTCAGTCAACTTTCCTGTAGTTCTGGATAGTGTCCACTCTATATTTTAGTTGTATTTTTTGAAATTGTTGAGTGCGGCTGCAGTTAGGCTTTTACCTCTGCCGCCATCTTGTTGTCTCCCTCCAGAACTGAGATTTCAACTGGGATAATAGACAAACTTGATGGGAGGCAGAACAAACCAGTTCTATGGTCCTGACACTTTGCTAAGCCTGGGTGTCTATCAGATAAGCACAGAGAACAGCAAAGTAGTAAAAAATCAATGAGACTTCATTATTGGTACTGGGGCTGTACTTTCCAGGATTAAAGGTATCCTAAGATTAAAATATTTGAGAGATTGTAAAATCTGAGCCTATCTAATTCAAAGAGGCAAACTTACATTTGAATGGGTAGAAAGTAGGTCTGTGAGGTCCTTCTGGTCTAATAATTTTTAGGAGTCTTGTTACATTAAGAATCATCATAAAATTTAACAAAAGACAAATTAATAGAGGCTAAATCATGGCATGCCCATATCTTGTATATTATGAAGGCCCTGGGAAGTTAGGAGAGATTTCAGGTGCATATCCTGTAAAGAAATAGATGTCTGGACCTACTGTTTACATGGTTGGTCAGCTTGCATCTTGGTGGAACAGCTAGGAGGCCCTCCAGTGAGCCATAAGCAGTAGAGTATACCATAAAAAATCAATAATTGAAGTGGATATACAGGAAAAGAATGGAGTTGCCTTGTTTTCACACTATATATTTGCCCAATCTGTCTGTACAAACACCAAATAGGACTTTAGAGATTCATATTCAATTTAAGGTAAGGTAATCATATATCCCAAGTTTGAGATTGTCTTATCTTACTTGTTTCTGTATGCCTATGAATACAGCTATGTTTTATTCTTAGGTTTCTTTTTGGAACCTTTGACTAAATTCCCTATGCCATAGGGGATTTAAACTAAACATCAAATCCATTTGTTTTTATGATAGCCAGAGATTAAAATTATAAGCAGAAAAGTCCTTGGGAAAAGAACATAGATTTAGCAAAATACATTTTGGTTTATACCCCTGAAAGATACGGCAGTACAAAACTATGTTTGGGGGCATTTATACAGTGGATATGATTGTTATTCTCTTCTCTACATTTTTTTGGTGCTCGTCAGGAAATTTCAATAAATGTATATAAAGAAGGCCAGCAAGTATTTTAAAAATGGTAGAATTATCTTATTAATGTTTATATTAGAGGATAAATATAAAGAAATAAACAGCCCTCTGTGGTAGAAGAAAGTTCTAAGAAATGATCAACCACATCAGATTTCTTGGGAGAAAAATGGGTGTCAGGCATCCAGGCTTCAGCAGAGAGGGGGTCAGCGATCCCATGGATCTGGGATCCCAATGGCAGATCCTGGAGAGATGGACACTTCCTTGTCTGTGTCTGCCTGGTGCATCTTCTGTGGTAAAGTGAGGGCAGGCATGAGGAATAAAGGTGAACTTTGGAAACTCAGGAACCACGTCTGTGATTTTTGAAGAGATAGGGAGAGGATGAAAAGGGTTTCTCTGTCACCTGTGAAAACCCTTGGTGGTGGAGCTCTTGGCCCAGGTCTTTGAGGTATCAGTGACAAAGGAAAGGTGAGATTTCATTCATATAAAGCTAATTAAAGAAAGAATGATAAACAACCCAAACCAAAAATATACCAAAGGAGAAGCATGGAAGGAAAAGGAAGAGGAGATGCCAGTATGAGAGAGGATAGGACTAACCAGAATGTAAAATGGGCTCTGGTTAGTACCCTAAGTGGGGCCCACTCTCCCCACACTTCCCAAGTTAGCTATTTTGCCAAGTCCAGAGTCTGAGACTACCTGAAGCACAGCTGTCAGACCAACCAAAACAGGATGCTAGGAATGCAGAGCTAATCGATGGCCAGCTTCCAGACAATCAAGTCTAGGGGATGTCATTTTCTCCTACACCCACCAGCCAGAGTAACTTCACTGCCTGAGAGTACATGGTGGAAGGATTCTGATAGCAACACTTTCCTTTAAAAAATCGGATTGCAGAAAACTAATAATGATGAGGAGCTGATTAGTACAGTGTTTCCCCACTTCAGGGAAACCTGATTGAAATAGATGAGAACAAAAAGAAAATTCTGTTCAGGGTGAAGATGCTGAGGAAAGGTGGTGCAGTTGAATTCGTCCGAAACAAGTCAGGGGACACAAGTTCAAGTCCAGCTTTGCCAGTTACTTACTGGTAACAACATGCAGTCCCTCAAACTGTATGGCTCTCAAATTTATTGACTGTAAAAGTGGTGTTAATATGATGTGCCTTATAGGTTGTGAATATTTAATAAGTGACAAAAGATTTTGAATTAAAAAAAATAACTCACTCCTGGATGAAAAAGGGTAGATTAGGATAAAGCCAAATTAATTAGGTTAATGGTGAAAAATGTACTGCACTTCCTGTTTTTACTGGACTCTGCCAGTAATTTAAATAGAACGTAATGAAATAGCCTTGCCTAAAGACCCAGGTTGCATAAAATACCCACTAAGACTGAACAGTCCATTGCAGAATAATGGCAGCTTTCTTGGGCAAGTATGTCTACTTTTCAGGACCGAAATTCACTCAGATTGGACAAGCATCCCGGTGTTTATTCCTATAGGTTCAGAGGAGATAACAGGTCTGGCCTTGAGAATTTAAGAGTAGGATACCTTAGCTCATAGTTTTATTAATAACAAAATCAACAATTTGGCTTGTTTTACATCTATATGTGAGTTGGTTCCAAGTTTAGGAGGGAAAATGAGCTTACTATACCCTCTTGAATTCCAAATCAGTCCATGATTTTTCTATGTTGAACTCTAGAATATTTGTCATTGCAGCCATAGTACATAGTACAGGCCTTGGAACAATGCATTTATTTTAGTGCATTTAAATGTAATTACGTTCATTTCTTTTAATCCTCACAGTAGTTTTGTGAGCAAAGTATGAAAAACCTGTTTTTAGAAAACTGTGGCTATAGAGATGAAATGATGGAGACTGAAACCGATGCCTGTTTCCAAATTTTATCTCTCATCTCTCCCTTGTTTTAGGCTTCCTGTCCTCAAGGAGAGGTTGCACGCTAATGAACTTGTCATCTTGTTGAATAACCTGACAATAATGTAATACTTCAAGATAAACCAAGCAGACAAGGTGAGGAGCATTTTGGAAAGTCTTAAGACTAGATTAAGAAACCTGAAGTTATGTTAGTAAGTTATTGAGAGCCACTGGGGAAAAAAAAATTGAGGAGACTCAAGATTAATTGCATAGGAAAATAGTAAATTGGAAGGAGGTAGACTGAAGCTTAGAGACAATTTGGGAGGTGGAGGCTCTGTTCGGGTGTATGGGGTTATAGCAGCCTCATAATTGTTGATGACAATGAAAATAGACAATAGTGGGAATTTTAGTCTGTTAAATGTTTTAAAAATTAGGAAGTATTACTATTAGCTTGGATTTACACTCTGTCTTTGTTACCCAGAAGTCCATCCAAGTAATTACACAATTCCAGATTATTCATAAAACACTCAGCTGAGGCCAGAAAGTGCTCTATTGACTCACTATAAATCTGTGAGCAGAACCATGGAGTACTGCTTTTTTCAAAAGCAAACTCAATGTTCCCACATTGAAAGTGGTGTCAAGGTTATAGTTTAACAGCAGTTTAAAAATTAAATTTACATCAACCATTCATCTTCCTCCTTAGGCGCCACTTTGATTTTGCTATTTCTTTGCTGGAAAGCCTTCTAGGATCCCCATTATCTGATTCCATAATAAACTCATCATAATGTGGGCCCAGCCAAGCCTTTTTATCCTTATCAGTGCTACACCCTCAATATAAAATCCATACATTTAAGAAAAAAAAATAAAGAATCAACATAACTTATAAGATTCCCATTTTTATTTCCATCTCTAAGTGAATCAGCTCAGGTTTGATGTTGTGTGTCCTTGGGAAATTTCTTACACTTTTCTATGCCTTTATTTGTTTTTTCCCTCCTTGTTAAGTAGGTAATACATAAAGAGACTTATAATCATGTTTAAGAGATTGTAGGCACTCACTTGCTATATTATTTTGTATAGTAGGTCTGATCTACTTCAAAATAAATAGCATTTCTTGCTGAAACCGGTTTGGCTCAGAGGTAGAGCGTCTGTCTGCGGACTGAAAGGTCCAGGGTTCGATTCCGGCCAAGGGCATGTACATTGGCTGCGGGCACATCCCCTGTAGGGGGTGTGCGGGAGGCAGCTGGTCGATGTTTCTCTCTCATCAACATTTCTAGCTCTCTATCTCTCTTTCCCTTCCTCTCTGTAAAATATCAATAAAATATATTTTAAAAAAATAAATAAATAGTATTTCTTAAAGAATAGAAGCTACAGATTTTTTCTTTGAAGTTTTTACAATTGATTTAAGTGAGATATTATTGTTGTCATATTTTTTAAATTTATTTTTAAAATATACTTTATTGATTTTTTACAGAGAGGAAGAGAGAGGGATAGAGAGTTAGAAACATCGATGAGAGAGAAGCATGGATCAGCTGCCTCTTGCACACCACCTACTGGGGATGTGCCAGAAACGGAGGTACATGCCCTTGACCGGAATCGAACCTGGGACCTTTCAGTCCGTAGGCTGACACTCTATCCACTGAGCCAAACCGGTTTTGGCTATTGTTGTCATATGTTTTTAATGTGAGGTGTCTGGAATAAGGGTAAAAGGTAATTCACTTAGTTTTTGAGAAGCTGAAGTTAGCAGTTTTGTTTTGTTTTTTCCTCTAAACAACCAGTGTGTCAGAGGGAACTTCATTTTAATAGCTATATAAGCGATGTGAAAGGTGAGAGACTCTTAACTCTTACTGTCCTTATTTCTGTCCCCTGCAAAAACATAAAAACAAATCTTAGCTGACATAAATTTAATCCTGCTGCCTTTACAATTTCACATTTGAAATAAATATTTTCTTACCGACAGCTAAATACTCTAAAGGTATTCTTCTCAGGTGAGCATAATAACTAAACAAATAAATAGATGATAAGGATTGTTTATTATCTGACTACCTAAAGAATAATCTAATGAAAATGCTAATATAACTTAAACAGGAAAGATTATTAACTAGGCAAATAAGGCAATCTTTTCATTCCAAGTTAAAAAAAAATGCCTCGTTTCATGATATGGATTTTGAAATGTTTGCATTGGTATACAATGTCAGATATTTTAATGCTTTCTGGAATGACCTAATTTGTCCTTTTTTGTTATTGTCATTCATAATAAGGCCTGTATTTAAGCAAATAAATTGTCTCTACATATATTAGATGAATATTTTAAGCCTGAGATTAAGATGGCAGAAAATGCATGTGAATGTCTTTTCAGTTGTAGATATATGGTTGTTTTGTTTGGTGCATTGGAAGAATACATGTTAATAAATATAGGGTTGTTGTTTTTTAATAGAACTAATCTTTACTTAATATAAGCAGTTTTTAATATAGAAACACCATTTAAGTCCTAAGACCGTCCCATTTCAGACACTAATAGATCTGGACATATTCTCAACTACTAAGGGCCATTCAAAAAAAAAAAAATAATAAACAGGCTGCTTAAACAATTGCAAATATTTAAGAGATGACTAAGAGCTACAGTAGGGTTGAACAATAAGTTTTATGTAATATATAGAAAGCACGCTGAGAGTCAAAAGATGAAGAAACAAAATGAATATGTTCTGAAGAAACAGAGAATGAATATATTCTAAATAAAAGAACAAAATATAACTTTAAGAATGAAATAAAGATAAGTGATTTATCTGGTAAAGAGTTCAAAATGATCAAAAATATTTTAATTGAGCTCTGCAGAAGAATGAAATAACAAAGGAGAATTCTACTATGAGAAATTTAACAAAGGTATCAAATAGAAATTACAGAGCTGAAGAATACAACACAGGGTCCAAACAGCAGATGAAAAACAATGAAAATCAATGAACTTGAAGACAGGGCAATGGAACACCCCAGTCACAAATAAGCAAACAGGAGAAAAAAAAAGAGGGAAACAATTTATGGGACAATGTCAAGTGAGAAAACATTTTCATTACAGTGTCCCAGAGGTAGAAGGGAGAGAGGGACAGAAAATTTATTTGAAGAAATAATGATTGAAAGCTATTCTGTATTTGGGGGAAGAAACAGAAATCCAGATCTAGGAAGCCCAGAGAATTACAAATAAAATGAACCCAAAAATGCCCACACTGATGCATTAAAATTAAAGCATCAAAAGTTAAAGACAGGAGAAAGTAGAAGCAACAAGAAAAAATACAACTGTTATGAATAAGGGAATGCCCATAAAACCTCTAGCAGATTTTCAGCAGAAACTTTGTAGGCTGGAAGTGAGTGGCATAATATATTTAAAGTGCTGAAGAAGGCCTTGTCAGGTGGCTCAGTTGGTTGAAGAGTAGTCCCATACACCAGAAAGGGTTGTGGGTTTGATTCCTGGTCATAAGAAGTACAGAAGGCAGGCAACTGATAGATGTTTCTCTCTTCACATTGTAGTTTTGTTTTGCCTTTTTCTCTTTCTCTCAAAAACAAACAAACAACAACAGAAAAAAACACACATCCTAGGGTGGGAATAAAAAAAGGGTTCAAAGCAAAAAAAAAAAAAAACACTGTGACATTGAATTGAAATAATTTTGTTAAAATGTCCATACTTTTCAAAGCAATATTTAGGTTATTTTAGGTTAATGTAGTCCCTATACATTTGAATGGTATTTTACAGAAATAGAAGAAACAATCTAATATTTCTAGTTTATAGTTAAATTTTGGTTTTAGACATATAATTTTAATAATTATACTACCTAAAATGTTTTTATCTAATTTTACATGTGTATGTTTTGTTTGACAATACATAAAAACATGATAATTTATAGTTAATAAACCAAAAGTTTAAAAGTATGTTGTTTTCATATTTAAAATTTAAATTGGCCTTATTCTTTTTTTAGTTTTTAGCTGTTGCTGTCACAAAAGAAAGATATTCATGATAATTTACATTTTTTAAGTAGTAAAATTAACTACTTATAAATTTTACATTGAAACCTCTATTTTTTGTTTTGCCATTTCTGTAAAAATATACATGCATACCTATGTTAGGTAGGTTTTTAGAGACTTCTTTTGAAGTATACTGGAGGTTATTAAATTTCATTACATTGTAGTATTTCATAATGTGACCATGCTATTATTTATTTACTCATTCTGTTGTTTGTAAGATTTTTGATAGTATCCAATGTGAGGCTATGTTACCAGGCATATGATTTAGCACTATTATATCCTCCTGAAAGAAAGAAAAAAATAACATCTTTATCATGATGAACTATCCCTCTCTATTATGTAAATATACCATATCTTTGACAGCAATTGTGGTTTAAGGAAGTTTTCAGAAGTTTACACTACTGTACAGACACTAAAGAAATTTCCAATGATTCCTGTCTTCTGGTACTCATGCTCTTGTACATTCTCTTCTCCTCACTTGTTTCCAGTCAATGGAGTATGGCAAACGTATTTGGATGTCATCACCGCAGTTTGGTTATAATATATGTGAACTCCATCAGACTAGCTTCTGTGCTGGAGATTCCTCTTTCTTGGCTCAAAGAAGCAAACTGCCCTGGAGTAAAGGCATGTTAGAGAATCCCACATGACAAGGAATTATGGGTAGCCTCTTTATGTAAGAGCACTCTCCAGCAAGAAACCAAAACCTCAGACATACAAACATAGGAAATGGTCTCTGCCAACCACCTGATGAAGCTCAGAAGCAGATATTTGCATAATTAACACTCTGATGAAAACTCAGCCCCAGCCTACATGTGGACTGCAGCCTCCGGAGACACAGAAGACCCAGTTAAGGTGAGCCCAGACTTATTTAATTAAAAGACATAAAGTGGCTAAATTAAAAAAAAACAGATCCTTTTATATGTTACCTAAAAAAGCTTCCTTCAAGTGTAAGACAGACACAAACTGAAAGTGAAGGAATGGAAAAAGATATTCCATGCAAATGGAAACAAAGAAGAAATTGGGAAGTGAACAGAGAACATATTCAAACAAACAACTGGTGAGACCTTCTCAAGCCTATGTACAGAGCTGAGCCTTCCAATTAAATAAGTTGACAGAACATCTTATTAGCTCAATGCAAAAAGACATTCACCAAGATAGAGATTATATTAAAACTATCAAAAATTTATGACAAAAAATTCTTAAGGCTGTTACCTATAAAGAAAACATTAGATTATCATCAGTTTTTCAGTAGAAACTTGATAAGTCAGGAGAGATGGATTCAAATATTCAAAATACTGAAAAGAGATAAATGTTAGTCAAGAATAATATATCCAGTGAAGTTATTCTTTAGATATTAAGGAGAAATAAAGTATTTACCAGACTAACAAATGCTGAGAGATTTTACTGATATAAGGTTTGCATTATAGGAAACAGTGAAGGGTGTGCTTCTACCTGAAACAAAGACAAAAGGGTTTACAAAACTTGCATCAAGATGACAGTCAGACAGAAGAAGAAATTGCACCTTTATTTTAAAATAGTGTATTAAACACTTAATTATCACATAAAGGTTAAGGGGAAAACATATTTTAAAATGAGGATAGCTTTAGCAGTTTGGAAATGAACACAGTATAATAAGAGATAACCTGTGACAACATAGTCATTAAACAGGATGGGGAAAAGGACTAAACTTGTGCAGGTGGATGGAAATAAGATGCAGTCAGAAAAAAAAAAAACCATATGCATAAACTTTATTTTATATAACAATAAAATAAATCTAGAACTGAGACACATAAAATGAAAAAAAAAAGAAAAGAAAACAGAAAAACTACTTAATATATATGCACGAAGCCTAGAATCACCAAAATATATAAAGCAACTACTAATACTGAAAGGGATGAACTAACAAAATACAATTATAATGGGGAACCTGAACACCCATTGACAGCAGTAGCTAGGTCATCCAATCAGAAAACTAATTAGAAAAATTGGCTGTAAATGACATATTAGACCAAGAACACATAATCAATATTTTCAGAGCTTTCCACCCCAAAACAAAAAATATATACATTTTCTCCAGTGCACATGGAACATTCTCAAGGGTAGACCATTTGTTCTGGCACAAAACTAGTCTCAATAAATTTCAGAAGACTGAAATTATTCCAACCATATTTTCTAGAACCTGGAAATAAATTACAAGGAGAAAGCTAGAAAAACTATAGATATGTGCAGACTAAACAACATGCTACTGAACAACTAATAGGTTAAAGGAGAAATTTAAAAAAGAGAGAGATCAAAAGATACATGGAAGTAGGAGTTGGGGGTGACTATAGTTAAAAAGACTGTGTTACACATTTAACATTTGCTGAGACAGATGACTGGATCAGAAAACTATGGCACATCTACACAATGGAATACTATGCTGCCATAAAAAAAGGAATTCTTATCATTTGCAGCAACCTGGATGAAATTGGAGAACATTATGCTAAGTGAAATAAACCAGTCAATGAAAGAAAAATACCACATGATCTCACTAATTTATGGATAATAAAGAACATTATAAACCAATGAACAAAAAGATAGATACAGAGTTAGTAAAGCATCAAACAGACTGTCAAATTATATCAGGAAGGTTAGGGAGAGGTGGGGGAGATAAGAGATCAACTGATGGACTTGTATGCATGCATATAAGCATAACCAATAGACTCAAAATGCTAGGAGTGAGGGCATGTATGGGAGTGGGTTGGGGGGGCTATATAATAAGAAAAAATGAAAAAAAAAGTTGCTGAGAATAGACTTTTGAAATCATCAGTAGAAAAAAATGTTTGTAAGTATATATGGAGTCAGATGTTTATTTAGAGTATTATGATAATCATGTTGCTATATGTTGTACACCTGAAACTAATATAATGTTATATGTCAACTGTGCCTCAATAATAAAATTAAAAATTAAGTTAAAATATAAATCATATTAAATGACTTTTTTTTTCTGGAGTCAGAACTCTAAAAGATAAAATTTTACCAATATTTGCAATCAGAATTTCACAGATGTTAGAATTACAAAATGATCCTAAAATTGACTTATTTTACAAAAATAAGTATATGACATAACAAATTGTTAGTCTCTGGTGTTGGAATTATAAATTATAGAGTCCAAAGTAGAACACTTCACTTGCTTAATGGTATTTATTTACTTTAGCAGATTTTCTCTTCACAGCAGCCATTATATATTACTTACAGATAGTGCATGGCTATGATATAGAAATGCTATACTATTTGTACATTATACAAACATAACCTTTTTAGCAGCTCCATAATATTAAGTTTTTGATTGGAAAGTTATATGTCCTAGTAATTATGGGTAGATTTTGATGTCTATATGACACACCATCATCTGGTTACAAAAGAAAAATGCAGTTGGCAAGTGGGATGACAGTTTACTGCTATACAGGTATAATTATGAATGGGTAAAGTTTTATTTTTGATTCTTCTTGCTGCTGTTAATTTGTACTTATTTTAATGTCATTAGGCAATTTTCTGCCTCCTATCCAGCAAAATTGATGGCAATATACTTTAGTGAAACTTTAGGAGCCAATTTTATTTTTCACACCCATATACTCTCTTTCCATAGTTACTCTATAAATTTTTGTTTTCTTGTTGATCTAGAGTTCTCAGTGACTTTTTAAGTTTTCTTCCTACTGGACAATACTTTTTTTGCTAGTTGCTCTCCAGGAACTGTGAGAGTATCTGGAAAACTTAACTGGTCTACAGTGTAGCACAAACTTGGCTTTATATCCTTCTGAATAAAAAAAAAATTAACCACCAAGTTAATGGGCTCAGAAATATCAGACCTGGATTGTATAATTTTACAAAAAAGCATAGACAGATAGATAGATAGATAAATAATGTTGATTTACTGTTTTCATATTTATATAACTTATATGTTGTAAAACAATTTCTGGTTCCAAAAATAACAATTTGATCATTCTTATGTAGGAGTGTGGAATCACTCTTGGATTAGAGTCAGTATATATGGTGAGTTCAAGCTTGTAAAGAATCTGTACTTTGCCCACATTATGTAAGGACAGAACAACTTCACGTAGACCTTGAATGTTAGAGATGTGAGATAATTTCACAGAATGATAAATAGTGTATTTCTTGTTCCTTATAAATATATGGTTAGGCCCACAGCTGAGAACAGAGGCATTCTAAAGAGAGCAACAAATTATTGAAAACAAAAGTATTTTTTCAGGATTTGTTAAAATGACGTACAGTGAGCCCTGCCATACTCAGTTATTAGCCAAACACTCCTTTCCCTATTCTGAGCATTCCTTGCCAGTTGCAAAGGAAAAAAAGAAATAAAAGTATAGCTCATATTCCTATTCCTACTTCAAATTCTTTTAGCCTTTGGTCTTCCCTAAGATGGAGAATGGGATAAATTGTGTATATTTGTGTGTGCGTGTATGTATGTGAGGTAGAAAAATATTCTTTTACCACAGAATCCTTCAATTTAAATGCCTTAAGAACAAAACATTATCTTAATTAGTTGAATAATTATCGAAATCAAGATAGTTAACATTGGTACATTATTATACAGTCCATATTATAATTTTTCACTTGTGCCAATAAAACAAATTTCATGAATTTTTCATTTATCCAATGGGCTTTAATTCCTTATAATCATTATAATAATTAATTTGATATCCAAAATATCCTAGAATGGCTAGTTTGAGCACCTTCTAGCTGGAAACTACGTACTTTCCATGTGTTCCCATCATTCTTTGAACATTTTCTTCATTTATTGCATAGCATGGTGTTCTAGGAATGATTTACTTCTTCTATATGTAGATTCTGTCTCTTTACCAAGAGCCCTATTTTTCTTTAGTGAAGAATGGCTTTTAGCAACCAAGATCTGCTCTCTGAATGTGCTCGTTGTTACTGGTATGTCATTGCTTTTATGCCATCTTGGTGGACATGGCTGAGAATATTCTTCAACAGTGTTCTCTGTGGCTTCCTTATTTTAAATGCATTTACTTATTTCATCAAACCTACTTAATAGACAAAAATGCAATTTGAAAATTGATAACCCATAACATTTTGAAAAGCCAATATACTAATTACTCAAAATTGTTTGCAGTTTATTTTATGATAAACGTTACATATAGTATATTTACATAAAAATATACACATTTTAAGTGCATATTTTTTATTTTGACAAATTCACACACCTATAGAACTCATACCTTTGTCAAGACATAGAATATTTTCATATCCCAGAAGGTTTAAATGAACTTTGAGATGAGATTAGAATTTTAAAATGCACTGAACTTCATTTTTGTAATTAGAGTGACTAATACATTGTGAGATTTTTAGAGATATAATTTAGAGAGAAAAGGTGTTTTGTTTGTTTCAGTGTTCAATAGCACTTGATTAAAATAAGCAATAGGAAAATATAGAAGCAGTTTGTGTACTACATTACTAAAGAATATGCCATTATACCAGTTGTGACTTGAGTAACTTCAATTCTCTTTATTTACAGATAAGACAACTGAAGCTGAGAGAGGATCAAGACTTAACTCAGTTTAAAAAGTTGATTTGCATCTCCAGGTCTATTCTATAACAATCAATTTGTACTTCTTAATCCCTTCAACCTTTTGCACCAATCCTTCCAAACCACTCCCCCTGGAAACCAACAAAATGTTCTCTGTACCTCAGTCTGTTTCTGTTCTGCTTGTTTATTTTGTCTTTTTATTATTATTCAGATGTTGATATATATGTATTTATTACCATTTGTTGTTAGTATTTTTTAAAATTTTTCTTCTTCTTAAAGAAGAGCCTTTAACATTTCATTATAAGACTGGCTTGGTGGTAATGAACTCTTTTAGTTGATTTCTTATCTGGGAAGTTCTTTATCTGTCCTTTGATTTTAAATTAAATTATAGCTTTGTTGGGAATAGTAATGTTGGATGTAGGTCCTTGCTTTTCATCACTTTGGATATTTTCTGCTAAGCCTTTCTGGCCTACAAACTTTCTGTTGAGAAATCAGCTGATAGTCTTATGGTAGCTCTCTTGTAGGTAACCAACTGCTTTTCTTTGTTTAAAATATCTTTTTATTGATTTCAGAAAGGAAGGGACATGGAGAGATAGAAACATCAATGATGAGAGATAGTCATTTATCCACTGCCTTCTGCACACCCCACACTGGAGATCAAGCCTGCAACCAGGCATGAGTGCTTGACTGGAAACAAACCTGGGACCTTCAGTCTGTAGGCTCCATCCGCTGAGCCAAACCAGCGAGGCTTCAACTGCCTTTTTCTTGGTGCTTTTAAGGTTCTATCTTTGTCTTTAATCCTTGACATTTTAATTATGATATATTTCAGTATAGGCCTCTTTGAGGCTCTCTGAACTTCCTGGACTTATAGGCCTATTTCCTTCACCATGTTAGGAAAGCTTTCTGCTGTTACTTTTTCCATATAGGTTTTCAATTTCTTGTTCTCTGTCTTCTCTTGGCAATCCTAGGATGTGAGTGTTAGAGAATAGTCATGAGGATGTAAAGTACAGGATAGGGAATATAGTCAATATTCTAATGATGTAAAGTCAGTATGGGATTTGTTGGAATGATTACTTAGTAAGTTATATAATATAAAACCACTGGGTGTACACCTACAACTGTATATCAACTGTAATAGAAAAATAAAATACTGATTTAAATATAAAAGTTGCTTTGTACTACCTATACAATTAGAAGTTATGGATTCTATATGCAACAACTTGAAAATTACTTTCATATTTTACTTAAACAGAGGATGTCTAATTCAACTAGTTAAAAACAACAACAACATAAAACAAAGCAGTACGCAGGCCATCAATTCAAACTTAAGACTGTCTAATAAGTTCAAACATGATCTCACTCAACTTATCACTAACATATCACTGGACACAGAAAAAAACCAAAATTTACAGGACAAAAAGTCAATTTTTGTTATTTTTAGCTCTAATTAGAGTCATTGTTGCATACAGCAGAGGTTTCAAAATAAAGCAAACAAGCCTAGATACCTTGAATTGGTGGTCGTTAAGTGGTAAGATGAACCCTTGGGTAAGTCAGGATGTTCTAAGAAATATGGGCACCAGGGGAACATGATTTTGGTTAAGAGCTGCCACATGAAGACTTTGCTAGTACAGTGCGGTAGAGTAGTAGTGTGTCAGAAACTATATTTGCCTATAAGAGCAGACAATATGAAGATAGGAGTAAAATGCTACCTGAATAGAAAGAAAAACGATGAAATCTTGTTGAAGACGAAGAATTGGACTGGGGTTGGGAACATCAATTTGCATTTCAGCTTTAGATCAGAAAAAGATGATACAAAAGAAGAGAAATTGAGATACAAAGAAAAACAAACAAAGAATTCTGCATTTTTTCCTGTTGGAAAACACTATGAAAAAAATATATTTTAAAGATATATATATTTTTTATTATTGAGAGTATTACAGATACTTATCTTCTTTCCCCCCCTTCTCCCAGCCTATACACACCCCCAAGGTTTTCACGACCCTATGCCCATGTTCATGGACACTGAGTCTCGACTGATGATGAGTATGAAGAAATATTATAACATGCTGTCTGAAGTGACGATGTGGAAGGAGAAAAGTAACACAAAACAACATTAAGAACTATGAGCAAAAAGTGCTGTAGGTATGAGGAGTGCTGCTGGAAACAGCACTCAGTGAACTAAAAAGAAAAAAATCATCCGAGTAAAATCCAATGCTAAGTGAAAAAGAATTTATGTGAAGCCATTTGATAAACTCAATAGTGTAAACGAATGCAGGAAGAATACAAAAATATATTCAGAAAAAGGAAGGAGGATTATGAAAGAAATAACTATCAAAATGGATAAAATGGCAACAATATATGTATACATATTTATATGGTAAAATAAACATGGCAAAATTTATATATATAAATGAAAAAAACATATATGTTAAGTGCTATATATTTGGGAATTATGTGCCACAATTTGAAGTGTTCATGTTCAATAGAGGGTTTTAAAGTTTCTAATTTATGAAATTATAAATAAGGTTTTTAAAAAGTATATTAGCATTTTTAATAATTTTCTTTATTTTTATGAAATTGAATATTTAAGATGTTTTGAGTTGGCTACAAGCTCTTATATGTTTGACTGAAAAATACTGGACAGCACCCTTAAAGCCTTTTTACCTAATAATAAATAGGTTTTAATTAACTTTTTGATGAACAAAACATTTCTATGCTGATTACTTCCTTAGATAATATTCTATGATTAGGTATACTGGCCAAAGATTCTTAAATTTAGAATATTATATGACTTCAAAATATTTATTCGCGCTCCTCATACTGCCTCCTTCTCAGATATCTACATATTGCTTTCTACAATGGTTCTTCTAATTGACACTTCATAAATAATGCCTTTCATCAGCCTTTAGCCATCATGAGTATTTTAATTATTTATGCTTTAGGAATTCAATCTACACCAATAATAGACAAATATGCAAATTGACCATACTGCCACAACACCCACCTGCCAATGAGAAGTGAGTATGAAAATTAACCCAACAAAGATGGCAGGCTAATTTGCATTCATGGGTTTGGAGCAAAGACTGAAGACTGAAGATGACAGATAACTGAAGAGGCTTGGATTTTACACTGTGGCTGGAGCAAAGCCCTGGGTCCCAGGTGCCAGAGGAAAACCAGTGATAACAGCCAGGGAAAGGAAGGCCTATTGCATGAAACTTGGTGCAAAGGGCCTCTAGTAGAATTATAGTAATCCAGGGACCTTTTGTGGAATTCCTGGGGAGGAGAAGCTATCTTTCTTAATATTGTGCAGCTGGAGGCTATACACCTGTGATGGCAAAATGAAGCTAACACAGAGAAGAGATGTGTTTGGAGAAAATCTAAATTCTGATGATGTCACATGAATTCTAGTATTTCACATTACTTCATGCAGTATCCCAAATTATTTTATTTTGAAGTTTCGTTGTTGTTGTTGCTTAGAGCAGTTTGAGTTGGATTTCTGTAACTTAAAACAGAATAAAGTAATCTGACTAACACACAGGTAAATTATTATTATTTTCATACATTCAATTTGAATACTTTTCTGTAATTGCAACTTGTAATAATAGAATTATCAATTACACTAAATATGTTCAAATAAACATTTGCACTCTAACCATTCAGACTTTTTATCTGATGTTGCCATTTATAAAATATCTGATGAACTTGAAGTTACCTCCTGTTAGAAGCTCAAACTCTAATACCCACCTATTGGAATTCAAAATAAATGTTTTGTTGTTTTGTTTCTGTAAGCTAAGCATATATTTCCTGGCTACCTAGTAATGAAGTATAAGCGAAATTTACTTTGTTATTTCTGTTATTTTACATGGAGAAAATGAAAACTTAGTCTCTGAAAAGAAATAAATGTTTGTTTCTTTAAACAACAGACTTATTTTGTCATTTCCATTTAATCCCTCTTTTTGTTGGAAGCAATTATATTCTCTCATTTATCTTAGGAAAATAATTCCATCTGAAATAGGATTTGTCTGTTAAAAAGACACTGGCAACTTAAATCTTAGATACATAATCAGATTTGTGAGATGCTGTACCATGTAGCTATTTACATTTGTTACACAGATAATTATTTGTGATTAATGTTTCAGAGCTCATAAATTCATTTCAACTTCAGATTTGCACATTTCAATTTTTATTTTTGCTACTTATTTTTTTAACCCTTGCCTGAGGACATGCTTAGAGAGGAAGGGATCCAGAGAGGTAGAGTGACGGAGACCAAGACAGTCACTGATGTGAGGGAGAAAGATAGATCCGTTGTCTGGAGCATATGCCCTGGCCAGGGATCCAACTGCAACCTGGTTGCCTGGGAATGGAACCAGGAAACTTTTGGTGTATGGAAGAGGCTCCAACCAACTGAAACACCAAGCCCAGACCTTCAGTTTTTATTTACACAGTATTTTCCCATAAAAATTTATTCAAATGCAATGCCAGTGTAAATGTGTTTTCACTCAGGATACTTAGATTTTTTTTTTTTCTACGTGATCTATTTTAAAAAAAGAACTAAAATCACGTATTTCTGCAAATGTGAAGTTCTTTTTCTCTCTCTTAGATATATACACCTTTTAGAGTTCAATAGATTTAAAAAATACTCTTCATGAAGTTTTTATCATATTTCATTTCACCTTGTAGGTCTGGTCAACAGTTTTTTATTCCTGTAAAGGAAAGATAGTGAATTCTATGAGCTTTGCCTGCCATAAGGTCTGCCACAGTTATTCTTCTCTACTGTTGTAAAAGAAATGTAGCCAAAGGCAATGTGGTTTGTACCAATAAAACTTTGTTTATAAAAAAGACGGTGGGCAGGACTTGGCCCACAGCTGTAGCAGATAGACTAATTTTCTCATTGGCCATGAAGTAGGAGATATGTTACATTAGAGGATAATACTATGCTCTAAAAATGGCAGTATTTATAGATTCTAAATATCTATAACCATAATTCTTGCTCTCAAGACATAGGAAGGATTGTAAGACAATTTTGGCAAAAACAAAAACATGGAGATGGTGCATTTAACCTTATCAATATATTAATATGATGAACTTTGACCTATAGCAGGCTAGAAATTTTCATAAAATTGAGTTCTGAAAGATATGGAGGAACTATTTTTTGGATGTACGGAACAGGAACATAGGAGAGAAGTTATAGGGAAGTCACTAAAATGACAGCAAAGTTGACCCTGGGACTTCTACAGATACAGCTTTTTATTTATTTGTTTGTTTTTGTTTATTTATTTATTTATTAATTCTTCAAACTGTTACTCATGAGAAGCAGGCTGAAGGTAAAAGGTGCAGAACAGCCTTAGCCAGTTTGGCTCAGGGGATAAAGAGTTGGCCTGTAGACTGAATCCAGTCAAAGGCATGTACCTCGGTTGTATGCTCAATCACTAGCTCTGGTCAGGGCGCCTGCGGGAGGCAACCAATCCATGTTGCCATGTGTATCTTTCACATTGATGTTTCCCTCTCTCTGTCTCTATCCTTTTCTTCCACTCTCTATAAAAATCAATGGAAAAATATCATCGGGTGAGGACTAAGAAAACAAAAGGTGCACAACATAAAGAAACTTACAATTTCCCAGCTGTTGATTCAAGACACCTGATCAGAGAAATATACTAGTATTCTATATAATGAGAGGAATATACTAATAATCCGTTATGCCAGATGACCGGATCCTGGATCTGCAGGAGGGTGGGGAAGTGAACTACAAGTGGGCAGCGGAGAGAGCTACAGGAGGGGGCAGAGCAGCAAGCTATGGGGAGGGGGTAGGGGAAGCTACAGGAGGGTGGCAGCAACCTATTAGCATATGGATTCATGAATAGGGCTACTAATATATGTATACAAACACATACATGTATACAAACACACATACCTATAATAATAAAAGTGTAATACTGTATGCTAATTAGACCAGATGCCCTTCTGGATCAAGCCGGGCTGTGTGGGGCTATGTGGGAAGCCTGGGTCCCAGGTACCTGCCAGCAGCCAGAAGGAAGGCAGTGTCAGGAGCCTGGGGAAGGAAGACCTACAATTGCACGGATTTTGTGTATCTGGACTCTAGTCTACACTAATAAAAGACAAAGATGCTAATTGATGGTACTTATGCCATGCCCACAGCCAATAAGGAGTGGTATGCAAATTAACCCAATAAAGATGGTGGGTAAATTTGCATAGGTAGGCAGGGTAGGCAGCACCAGACACCACCTGCTGGGTCTGAGTCACTTTGGAAACTGGGCAGGCCTGGTGGGCAGCACCAGATGCTGCCCATGGGGACCAGGCCATGATCGGTGACCCGGGCAGGCTGCATGAGAAGATCCTCATGTCGCTGACAGGGTCCAGGACACCAGTGGAGCAGGCCTGGGTTGAACATTTTAATGAAAATGGGATGCCTGTGCCCCGCCCCCCTGTGCCCAGCCCCTGGCAAGAAGAGGGAAGTGGGCAGTTAGAAGGCACTGGGGCTCCAAAACGGGCTGAGAGCAACCTGCAGGCATGCTACCAGGAAGAGGTGCTCAACCATGAGGATGCAGAGGGCTGTCTGATTGAGGCACGCAAAGATGCAGATGAGGCGGCTATCGCAGGCGCTGGAAAAGCACAGCGACAGCCTGATGGAGGAAATCACCTTTCTGAAGAAAGTGCAGGAAGAGATCACAGCTGCAGGCACAGATCGCCATGGAGATGGACGTGTTCTCCATGTCCGACCTTTCCCACACGCTCAAGGATATCCACGCCCAGTATGAGAAGCTGGCTGCTGAAGTGTGGACCAATGCAGAGTGCAGAAGAATGGTACAAGAGCCACTTCACCGTGCTGACGAGAGCATAGCCAAGAACACCTACGTAGTGTGAGCCGCCAAGGACAAGGTATCTGAGAGCCACCGCCTGCTCAAGGCCAAGACCCTAGAGATCAAAGAATGCTGGGCATGAACAAAGTGCTAGGAAAGCAGCTGCAAGAGCTGGAGGATAAGCAGAATACAGACTCTAGTGACATGCAGGACACAATAAATAAATTTTAAAAATGAGCTGGGAACTACAAAGAGTGAAATGAAATGATATTTAAAAGAATACCAGGACTCCTCAATGTGAAAATGATTTTGGACATTGACACAGCAGCTTATAGGCAACTCTTTGAAGGTGAGAAGACCCAGCTCAGTTTCACCAGCGTGGGAAGCATATCCAGCAGCTACTCCCAGAGTTCCCAGGTCTTTGGTCATCTGCCTATGGTGGTTTACAGACCAGCTCCTACTTGATGTCTGCTCACTCCTTCCCTTCTTAATACACCACCAATGTCCAGGAGGAGCAGATAGAGGTGGAGAAGACCACTGAGGCTGCAAAAGCAGAGAAAGCTAAGGATGAACCCCCTCTGAAGGAGAAGCTGAAGAGGAGGAGAAGGAGAAGGAAGTGGCTGATGAAAATGAAGGAGAAGAAGAGGAAGAAGGTTCCAAGGAAGAATTTGAGGACACAAAGGAGGAAGAAGAAGGTAAAGGTGAAGGAGAAGATGCCCAAGAAGCTGAGGATGAGAAGAAAGATGAAGGTGCTGGCAGGAGCAGGCAACCAAGAAGAAAGATTGAGCCCCCTTTCCTTAATTATTTCAGGAATAATCCTCCTGAAACCAGGTCAACCCCGTCACCAACCAAGCAGTTGAGTTCCCGATATTATATGAATTAAGAAGTCAATATATGTAACATTCTGAGGTGACTCAGGTTGGACATTAAATGTTGTGCTCTGACTTGTCTCCTTATGCAGAGTATCTGTTTGCTTGCAGAGTGGCTTCCTGGCTTGCTGCCAACCTGTGCATGGTCCACGCTTATGAGTTCAGGATCTATGACAATGTGAATAATTTAGATGTTTACAACAAAAACACATGAATACATGAATTCACTAATGTTAATGTTAAACTTCATGGGAAAAATAGTCCTTTGAATCTTTGGTGGTTAGAAATTAAAGACCTCAAATTATGTGCAATAAACAGTAAATAAAGTTATAGGGAATGACAAAAAAAATACATTAGGGGCTAGAAAACATTCAAAGAGCTGGGGAACCATTCCCAAATTAGGAAAGAAAGTCACAGGGTATATATTATTGCTACAAATACAGTATTTCCTACTACTTACAACATATACAATGTAATGTTTTAGATGCCTTCCTTTCCCATGAAGTATGTATTCTCAGAGTAATACTGGTAGATGTGTTATAGTTATGGCAGAATGTCATATCCTACCTATATTAATAAAAGGGTAATATGCTAATTAGACCATGAGATCTTACAGACGTCCTTCTGGACAAAGCCATGGTGGTGGTACCGAGGTAGAGGTTGTTAGGGGTAATCAGGCCAGAAGGGGAGGGCAGTGAGCGGTGATCAAACATGGGGGGGTGGCATTTGGGGGTGAGCAGGCTGGCCTAGGGGTGCATTTGAGGGCAAGCAGGCCATCAGTCAGTGTGGTTAGGGGCGATCATAGGTGAGCGGTTAAGAGCCAGTAGTTCCGGATTGTGAGGGGGTTGTCCGACTGCCTGTTAAGGCTAGATCCCACAGGGGTCCCAGATTGTAGAGGATGCAGGCATGGCTGAGGGACACCCCCCATCCAAAGTGCACAAATTTCATGCACCAGGCCACTAGTTCACATATAAAATCATTGCATGGAAGTGGGAAGACTAGGTAGGTGTCTTGATCTTGTGCCTGACCTCAGATTGAAAGCTTTTAGTTTTTCATGTTGAATATGATAATATCCTTGGCTTATTATATTTTGCCTTTATTATATCAAGGTACATAATACCTGGAAAATAATGATAATATTAAATGGAATAGTATTTATCCTTAAAATAAAAGAAAGGAACCAAGATACTGAAATAACACGGGTGGATCTGGAAGACCTTATTTTAAGTTTCATAGATGGACACTTAACCCCCAACTCATTGAGTTGTTTACATTAAATACATACTACATAAGGTAGGTCATAAATCATAGGTCACTGGAAAAAAATACACAAAGTGTTGTTCCAGGAAAATGAGACATTTAAAAAATATCATAGTCTATAATCCTAAAATGATGGAGAACAAGATACCCTTTGATTTCATAAATTTTTTTTCAGAGAGGGGCAATAAAGTAAGAATGACATCAAAAGTAACAACAAAGCGCAGTGCTAACTAAACTGCAGATTACAACATTGTCATTGACAAAATGAAATGCATATCCAAATCAAAGAGAAATGGATGGTATACAAAGTCAGGTACAAATGACCGTCTTGAAGGGGAAATCATCACAATGAAAAATGTAAAAATGCATCAGGAAAACTAGATTAAATAAAAATAGCTAGGCAATACAAAAAATGTTTCATATAAATATAATTTGGTTCCTGATAAAAACACACACAAAAACATGGAATTGGAATAATATTTAAAAATAAAGGAATAGTTGTCTTGACTAAAAGAGGATATTTAATTGTTATATAAAGGGGTAGAACTTAGTAATTTTTTAAACTGATAATGAACAAAAACAACAAAACATATCTCAGTGAAATCCAAGTACAAAAACATAATCTTTTAAAGCATTAAGCTATGAAGAACACTCAACTATAGGAAGAAAACATATTTTTTGCCACAGCCTTTGCAAGCAATGAAAAGTACCAGAAAATTGTTAAATTATCTGCTACAGAAGTAGTTCTTAAAGTAAAGTCTGAGTTCCATAGGAGGCTCAACAATTTTCAGATGGCTTATAAAATAATTTTACAAGAATACTAAGATGTCATTTGCACATTTATCATTTTAAAAAACATGTTTTTATTGATTTTCTTTTAGAGAAAAAGGAAGGGAAATGGGAAGATGGCAGAGAGAGAGAAAAAGAGAGAGAAAATGATCAATTGCCCACCAAGGACTGTACCAAAAAACCTGGGTATATGTATGCCCTGACTAGGAATCAAACCAGAGACCTTTTCAGGGCATGGGGTGACACTCAACCACCTTAGCCACACCAGCCAGGGTGCTCTTTTATATTTTATTTCCTATGAATGTACTAGTCTAATGGAGTTTTTTAGAGGCTGCATGATGTGTGTTATTGCAAGGAACTGGAGCAAATATGAGAGTATTTTCATTTTCTGTTAAAGTCAACATTCCAAAGATTAGTAAGAGTGTCATAAGAATGCTAGATATATTTCGATCTTAAATCTTAGGATTTGTTTTGTGGTCTAACATAATCTATAATGGACAATATCCCATGTGCTCTCAGATGGCTTTTTCTTTAACTAACTTAGTAACCTTGAGCTAGATATTTCAACTTTCTGAACTCTGGTTCCTTTGTTTGTAAAGTGGGCAGGATGCTGTGGTTTTTTAATTCCTAGCACCACCCTCCTTGTGTCTCTATTTGGTGTTCCCTCTCTTGGCAGCACTACCAGAATTTCTCTTTGTTCCCCTGACTCTCAGAGCCTCAGCAAATTAATGCTTCCTCTCTCAGTTACATTTGCATTTCAATCAGGTGTAGAGATTTATGCTTTCCACCAACTCTAACCCACAAATATGTATAAAAAAAGAGTAGTTAAATAGGTACAGGGCACATTCTGGACATTTTTAGTATTTTCCATATGGAAGACATTCTGCTAGATAGGAGGGTATAAACAAGGAGAAAGCAAAGGTATAACATAGGAAATAAAGGCATCTAACAGAGTTGGCTAAGATGCATGTTACTGGAAGCATATACTCACTGAAGCATATCACTGTGGGGATGGGGTTGTGAGGTTTCTCAGAGGACCAAACTACTAAAAGGTATGTCTTGATTTCTACAAGAATAATATTTTATCCCAAGAAAGAGAAACACATTATTTTTCTAATATCTGGTTTCTCTGAATAGAGCTTCTTATGTGTCTATGCTTATATTCCAACCAAATATGTTTAGCCTGGTAATTCATTACACAAGCACATGAAATATCCAAAAAGAATCAGAAAACACAGAGCAAAACATGATCTTTACCCTCGAGATCTCAATTATCTCTTTATTTTTCAAAGTCAACTTACTTCTACAGATCTAACATTTCTTAGTGGGTAAATGTGCCTGACATTTAGTTTTCTCAAATTGAATTTTCTATTTTGCCCACTTGTTAGAACGGATTCTGAAGTAATCTTTCCAAAACTTCCATATACTGTTTATTTTTAAATATTACCCTCCTCCTATGTATTTTCTCATCATGAGCAGAATAGTAATGTTCAAATGCCAGCTTTACCCATTGCATGCTAGAAAAACAAGCAAGATGCTTATTTATTCTAGACACCTGTTGCTTTATGAATTAAATATATCATATGTAAATTTCAGTATAATGCGCAGTACACAATAGACATAATAGTGACTAGATCAATTACAGATTGTAATGAACAACCTGTCTGCTCTCTTGGCCCAATGCAGGATGGAGAGTACCTTTTGCCTTCACAGTTCTCTCAGTCATTTGTAATCTGATGTGGGGGTAAGGGAAATTCCTGCCAAATTTTCACTTTTTCCAAACTGAAAGATGGGGAAAGAATAAGCAATCTAATTCTGACTGACCATGTATTCTTCTAATATTTTTTAAATTAAAAGTGAGAAATTCATTACCATGTGCATACTCTTTGATTTTACCCTTAAAAAAAAATGGCCTGCTAAGGAAATGATAGTCTCATGTGACTCAGCCATCAAGTGATGAGGACCAGAAGGATTTCAGATAAAACTCATAACATCATCTCTCTCCCTCTAAAGGTCACGTGCTCTCTTGACCCTGGCTTTAACCTAGATGTCTACCAATCTTCTCCTGTATGAAACACAAATTCTATTTAGTTTTAGAGGTGTCTCCACAGATATGTTTAGCAACTTCTCACTTGCCAGAAGAAAAAGTAAACTACACAGTTTCTGAGTGACACAAAGTGGTATTTGGTAGTTTATTTAAATATCTATCTGATTTGATTTTTTTTTCTTATACAAGAACAACACAGTCCAGCAAATGAAAGTAAAACTTGATTTTAGTATCACGTGGATTTGACCAGGTAAGATGAAAATAAGACCAGGAGAGGGTTTGTTAAAACGAATGGTGTTTAGGATGGTACATGCCTTCCTTGGCCCGAAATGAGATCGGAGAATTTTCCCTGAGATATGATCAAGTGAACAAGGATAAAACTGTGATGGCTGTTTTTCTATCAGCTCCATTTTATAATTCTAGTAAAAGACTATCAACTTGTACTCATAATATTTGTGTACCTATTCTATGTTAGTGCCATAATTTTACTGGGAATTGAAGTAGGGCTCAGAGGAGTATAATTTCCAGGGCATATTTCATGGTATTTTATAAATTATTCTATTATTTTGGCCTCACTTTATTGGCTTTTTCAATGAAATGTCTCTATTATACTACAAGGCTCACAGTAGATTCTATCTTCTCACAAACACGTTGTATTTATGCTTACTGTGCTCTCAAGGTTACCGAAAGCCTTTTGTGTACTGCTAGTTCAAATGACAATGTGAAAATGTCAAGGATATTGAGAAGGCAATCGACATCACTATAGTGGAGGACAGCAGTTGTAAATAGGCAGTGTTTATATAATTTTAAACTTATTTTAGACCAGGTCTACAATGACCAATCCATGTTTCCAAATACACAAACTCTAAAAATGATAGGATTGCTTTTTACTTTTGTTTAAGATATATTTTGATTGTTCGATGCCTAAATTTATTTGACAGCTAAATCTAACACAAGGAAAAGTGAAGCTATTTATAATTTATATTTATTGTGCTACTATGAATATTCATATTTTGCTGTATATATATATAGGGGGAGTATTGCACCAGTCTTTGCAAAGTATTATATAGTAAATGGTATGAATGTCATAATACATGTTTAAAAATAATGTAGGATAATATACATAAAGGATAACACATATGTATATTAGTTTTCTAGGTCTGTCATAACAAAACACCACAGATAGAGTAGGTGGCTTAAACAGAAGTTTATTTTTTCACAGCTTGGGAGGCCAGAAATCCAAGATCAAAGTCTTGGCAAGTTTTGTTTCTTCTGAGATCTCCCCCCATTGCATGCAGATGACTGCCTTCTCACTAACCCTCCAGGATCTTTCCTCTGTGCACTTTGCTCTGGTGTTTGCATGGACTAATCTCCTCTTCTTAGAAGGACATTAGTCAGATTGGATTAGGTCCCTCCTAAGGGCCTCATTTTAATTTAATTACCACTTTAAAGGCCTTATCTCCAAACATGTTCCACATTCTGAGGTACCATTGGTTAGTGCTTCAATACATAGATTTTGAGGGAACTCAGTTTAGCCCATAACAACATGGAAAATTTGGTAAGGTTTTCATAAATACACACAACACTGCCAGGACCACAGAAGCCTCTCTGTATACCTTGTTATTGATTTTTTTACAGAGAGGAAGGGAGAGGGATAGAGACTTAGAAACATCAGTGAGAGAGAAACATCGATCAGCTGCCTCCTGCACAACCCCCACCGGGGATGTGCCTGCAACCAAGGTACATGCCCTTGACCAGAATGGAACAGTCAGCAAACTGATGCTCTATCCACTAAGAAAACTAGTTGGGGCAGGAACGTTTTGAGGAACATTTTTCCATTAACATAATGATTAAAAAACTTTTTTTAAGGTTGTGATGATCTCTCAGGAAATCAAATACCTTATTACCCTCTGATATTTGAAGGGTAGTCATGACAATGAGAGTGCTTGTCACTTTCTCATTTGTTCTCAATCCATTCCCTCAACTTCACCCAACCTAATCTGCATTAATGCATACTGAATTTTTCAAATTATTTTTCTGAGAATCAATTACCAACTAGAAGCCCACAGATTCATGCACCAGTGGGGTCCCTCAGCCTGGCCTGCACTCTCTCACAATCCGAGAACCCTCGGGGAATGTCAGACTGCTGGTTTCAGCCTGGCCTGCAGTGATCGGGCTAAAACCAGCAGTCCGACATTCCTTGAGGGATGTAGAAGTGCATGAAGTGGCAGGCAGCCAGGGAGGAGCCCAAGCAGGGGCTGGGTGCTGTGCTGCTCTGATCATCCTGGCCCCATGAGCCTGCTGCTGTTGCTCAGCAGCACCGCCATGAAGGCAGGAGAGTCTCGTGCCGCTGCAGTGGTGCTTGCCAGCTGTGAGCCCAGCATCTGGTGCCCATTGCTAGTTGAGTGGCACTCCAGCTGTGGTAGGACACTGAACACCAGGGGTAGCTCCTGCATTCAGTGTCTGCCCCCTGATGGCCATTGTGCATCATAGGTACCAGCTGGTCATCTGGTCATTTAGGTTTATATATAGATAGATAGATAGATAGATATTATCACTGTTAGTGGTTTGAGATAAAATGTCAATTTAGGAAAAGTTTTGAGATTTTTTAAATTTTTTATTTCTTTTTAAATTATTTGCTGGCTGCTTCTAGCAATTGAGGAGAACTTTTAAAAAGACAAAGATAGGCTCAGTAATCAGAATGACTTTTGTTTATGTTCTTATATATTTTTTTAAGTTATAAGGCAGGCATGGCTAAAAGTCTTATCTCAAATCTAACTAGGTTGATTATAGAATTAAAACATAATTAAATTATCGAACATCGCCATGTTTTTTATGTTAGTATTTATGCATTGCCTTGGAAGGAGAGGAACCCTAAGATTGGGATGAAAAGTTCTGAGAAAACACGAATCTGAAAAGTTGAACCTCTAAAATGTTACCAAACTTTGCTTGTCAGTAGAAGTACCCTTCCTCCACTGTCTGAGGAAACCAGTATTCCCTTTTGCAAAACTGTAATAACTTAAATTGAAATAATTGTTTGTAGGAAAATATATGTCATAGCTCAGTTTTATCACTCTTTGTTGCTTTAAGACAATTAGAATAGTGTGGAAGAAATTTTGGTGGATGAATGACTCTTACAACTTTTCTTAGATATCAAAATATAATCATTTGGTTCAGATCCATGTAATTGATAAATGAAAATCATAATGAAGCATTAATCACAGGCTTCCAGAATGTAAGCTTAATACACAAACTCTTAATGTAAGACTGTGGCTTTTTAAAAAAGCTTATTAAGTACTTGTCTTTTTTCTTAAGCCAAAATGTCACTTTTACTTGATATTTTGTAAAATAAAAATTGAGCACATTTAAAAAAAAGTGATATTTTCTTTCTGAAAGTTGAAATTATTATCATAAACATAGTCATATTTGTTATAATAACTTTAATTATAATTTATAACAAGGGGATTGAGAAACAGAAAGGTTAAAGGAGTTGTTATAAAATTAGGAGACCTTGGTTTAGTCACAACTAATAATGATGCATATAAATTGTCTATTCTTAATCTCTTAAAAATAGTCCAAAATCCTCTATTCTTACACTCATAATATACATACTGCAGGAATCATTCCTAAATATTACCTCATATTGGTTGTATAGTAAGACTTGGAATAAGATGGGGGGAGGGGAAAGCACGCTTGATTTGGCATTATGTCTTCATGGCTATGTATGTGCATTTAATAAATGCCATAGGACAGTAAAATGTATAATGAGATGGTACCTTTATGACTTCTGACCAAATGGATTTTCTGAATCATAAAGCACTATAAGAATATAAAGTGTCATTATTTTAATTGGGGTAATGCATTTAGAGAAAAAAATTAAGCATTTTCCCCCATTAATGGTGATAGGCTCTGAGCAATTAGTTCTAACACAGAAAAAGGAAACTGAATAATTTGGCTTTTTTCCCCTTTAACGTGCACAAGAGGACTAAGAAGTCTGTGCAACTTCTGAAAGGGTAGAAAACTAACACAAAGCATAAGCTTATTCTACTGTGAAATTGTTGTGAGGCCCCACCTGCAATATTCTACAGTGTGATTTAGTGAAATTAAAGGTATGTAGTTGGAAAAAGCTTGGGGAGATGCAGTTTAAATGGCCAAAATGATGAAATGGCTCCTTGAAGAAAGTGGAGATTGGAATTCTTCAGTCTGATAAAATAAATGTGAAGAAAATAATGTTTAAACTGGTCTCTGAGACTGATTCTAAATCCAGGAAATCTTGGGAGGTGGGGGGAAGACTAGAGAATAATGGTAGCTAGCTTTATCAACTACTAAAAATTCACCAGATTCTGTTCTCAGGACTTTATACATGCTTATTTACTTAATCCTTCAAATAATTACACTAGTAGATAACTATTATTTTTACCACACTGTAGATGCTAAAATTGAAAGTGACTTCAGTTGATTTACATGACACCATGTTAAAAAACTGGGTTGGCATCTGAATTATATTATATTAGTATAGTATATTAGTAGTAAGTATATTAGCCAACATCTAGGCCTTTAATTCTCATAAAATAAGCATCTATAATAATAAGAGTATAATATGCTAATTAGACCTGACATCTTTCCAGATGACCTTCCAGATGAAGCCCGGGCTGTGAGGGAAGCCCAGGTCCCAGGTGTCAGAGGGAAGCCAGTGCTGGCAGCTGGAGGAAGGAAGGCCTGCTCTTGTATGAATTTTGTGCATTGGGCCTCTAATCTACACTAATAAAAGAGAAAGAAGCAAATTGACCATACCTTAGCAATACCCACCAGCCAATCAGGAGTGAATATGCAAACTAACCCAACGAAGATGGTGCGTTAATTTGCATACACAGGTGCCAAGAGGCTGGGGGTGGGACACTTGCATCATTTCCATGGAAACAAAGCAGGCATTCCACACTGCCCCAGCTGCTCAGGGATTCTGGGCAGCTTGGGAAAGCGAAAAGGCAGCTCTGACCAGAGCAAAGACAGTGAAAGCAGCCAGGGGAAGGTAGGCCCATTCTTGTACGAATCTTTGTTCATTGGGCCTCCAGTTACTATATAATCTTAATAGAAAATTCAAACGATGTGCTTAAATGAGAGGTGGGAAACTAGAAACCAGAAACATGATAAAGTTCTATCTTTAAAACTCAAGGTCATTTCATTATACCATTTCTTTTGACTTTACCCTCTATACTATCTCTATTGACTTTATTAGTACCTAACTAATAATTTAGGTGTATTTATTCCTCAAGACCCAAAGTCAAATAGTATTTGGAGGATATAAGATTTGAACCCAAGTATACCTGGTGTCAAAGTCCAATATTATCTTCACACTCATTCAATCATTCAGTCACTTATTTGAATGCTCATTAGTAAAAAGGCTTTATGAATAGCATAGAATATATTGATGTACTGAGTAGAAAGTCCCCTGCCCTTATAAGCTAACATTATTGGAATGTGGTCTTTCATTTCTTTGACTTTACTATGAGCACCAGCCAAGTGAATAGATTAACAGAGCTAGCAGCAAGATCTCTCAAATAGAGTTGCCTAAAGTATACTGATTTCCTTAGTAATCTTATAGTAGATTAACTCAAAGGATAGTAACACACTATAAAGAAAGTTTGTAATTAGTTTTACTCATCTCAGGGCTTCAAAATAATATCTTCTTCTAAACTCCAGTGCAAGGCAGAATGAAGACCACAACACAACATTAATGGTTTTTATTCTACTAAAGAAAGTATTTATCCTACTTCACTACAATTGATTGTCTTCGTTATTTATATTTATTTATTTTTTATCATTATTGCTGAGAATATTACAGATGTTCCTCTTATCTCCCCATTGCCATAATTTATCCACTTCCCACCCTTCTCCAGGCCTTCACCACACCATTGTCATGTCCATAGATAATATAAATATGCATATAAGATTTTTGTTTAATCCCTTCCTATACCCCCTACTCCTTCCTGTAAGATCATCAGTCTTTTCTTTGCTTCCATGCTCTGATTATATTCTATCCATCAGTTTAGTTTATTCATTATATTTCTTGTTCATTTATTTTGAGTTTTAGATTCAATTATTGATATGTATTTATTGCCATTTTATTGTTCATATTTTTTATTTATAGTGAAAGAAATAGACTTAAAAGTCTAGGAAGCACAGAGAGCCCCAAACAAGAGGAACCCAAAGAGGTCCATACAAAGACACATCATAATTAAAATGTGAAGGGTTAAAGACAAAGACAAAATTTTAAAAGCAGCAAGAGAAAATTAATTAGTTTTTTCTAAGGGAGCACCCATAAACTGATTTCTCAACAGAAACTTTTCAGATCAGAAGGGAGTGACAAGAAATATTCAAAGTGATGAATAGCAAGGATCTACAACCAAGATTACTCTACCCAGCAAAGCTATCATTTATAACTGAAGCTAAGATAAAGAGCTTCACAGACATGAAAAGCTAAATTTCATTACCACCAAACCCATATTACATTGTTTAAGGGTATTCTTTAAGAAGAGGAAGAAGAAAAAGAAGGAAAAAAATGATAAAACATATGTCTTCATTATTTTATATTTACTTTAAAATAATGAAGTAAATAAAAGGCTAAAATTCAATTATTTAAAAAAATGTATATCCATACAAGATTGGAAAAAGTAGATGTATAGTTGTATGTGAAGCACAGAGTTTATTCTTGTATTATTACTTATTAATTATTGTATTATTTTTTATATGAACAACTGTAAGCCTAATTTCATCCCACCCATATGTCTAGGAAATAAGAGGAAGTAAACAAATTTCTGTTAAAATAAGGGAGAGAATAAATTTCACTTACTATATTTAGTAATATATAGCATTTTCAAAATGAAGAAATATATGAAAGTATAAGTGTATATATATATATATATATATATATATATATATATATATATGTGTGTGTGTGTGTGTGTATATATATCCTACATAATAAAAGGGGAATATAATAATTGACCATCACAACCTCACAAAGATGGCAGTGCCCACAACCAATAAGGAGGGAATATGTTAATCGATTGCCACACCCTAAAAGATGGCAGCACTCATAGCCACAAGATAATGGCACCCAGTACTCTCAGTCCTGCCAGGTTGGCTGGTGTGCAGCATGGCTAGGCCCACCCCAGGAGGGTCCAGCCACTTCTCGCACCTGCCTCTGAAGTCCCCAAGTCCCCTCAGCCTCCAGGCCACTCAGGGAAGGCCTGAGGTCAGGCATGCCTCAATATTGGCTGCCCAGTCACCTAGGTCTTCCCGAGGCTCAGGTAACCAGGGCTGGCCAAGGCTTGTACTGCCGGCAGTGGCAGCAGCAGAGGTGTGATGGGGTTTGTCGCCTTCCCCTGGTCACTTCCCACCCTTGAGGGTTCCCAGACTGTGAGAGAGAGCAGCCCTGGCTGAGGGAATCCCCTCCAGTGCATGAATTTTCATTCTCTGGGCCTCTAGCATATACAACTAGAATAACAAATTTTTTTTTCCAAAACATGAGTAGTTAGAGGGCTTTCTATTTAATTTTAACTATGCCACATATTCTCTATTTGATCTAAAACAAATCTAACTTCCTAAGCCTAAATTGCATTATCTATAAATCTTATATGAGTTTAAATGAATACAGATAATTTTAAAATTAAAATGTGTAGCTATATATGCCACTCTATATAAAAGTAACAAGCTATAATAATACTTGGATTATCAATCTACTCATATAAAAATAGTATAATACAGTTATTTAGGAACTAAGCTTTCAAACCCAAACACTGAAAAGAAACTCCTACCTTAGCAATTTTATAAAAGTCTGATTTTAGACATACTTCTTAATAAAGTCTCAGTTTTCTAAATTGTTACATTTTTTACTCTTTTTTGTAGTTTTATTCTTACACAAAGATACTTTTCCATTGTTTTTGAGAGAAAGTGGAAGGGAAGGGGAAAGACAGAGAGAGAAACATCTATGTGAGAAAAACACATCAATTGGTCGCCTCCTGCATGTGCCCTGACCGTGGCTTGGGATCAAACCTGCAACTGAGGTACATGCCCTTAATCAGAATTAAACCCAGGACCCTTCAGTCCATGGGTCAATGCTATGTCCACTGAGCCAAATTAGCCAGGGCTCAATTGTTAAATTTTAAAATTATACTTCACCACTCACATAATGATGCTATGATAGTAAAATAAGGATATATATATATATATATATATATATATATATATATATATACATATATATATATACATATATATATATATATATATATATATATATATATATATATGCAAATTGACCATGCCTCCAACACAAGATGACTGCCCTTACATGGTCAAAGATGGCCATCCCTATGTGGACACAAGATGGCCACCACAAAATAGCCGGCAGGGAAGGGCAGTTGTTGGTGATCAGGCCTGCAGGGGAGGGTAGTTGGGGGGAACCAGGCCAATAGGAGAGAGTAGTTAGGAGCAACCAGGCCTGCAGGGGAGGACAGTTAGGGGTGACCATACCAGCAGGGGAGGGCAGTTGAGAGGAACCAGGCCTGCAGGGAAGGGCAGGTGGGGGTGACTAGGCTGGCATGGGCAGATAGTTAGGGGTGACCAGGATGGCAGAGGGGGGCAATTAGGGGCAATAGGGCTGGCAGGGGAGCAGTTAGACTTTCTATCAGGCTGGCAGGGGTGTAGTTAGGGGGTGATCAGGCTGGCAGGCAAAAGCGGTTAGGAGCAATCAGCCAGGTAGGCAGTTGAGTGGTTGGGATTCAGCAGTCCTGGATTGTGAGAGGGATGTCCGACTGCAGTTGTACATCCCTCAAGGGATCCCAGATTAGAAATGGTGCATGCTGGGCTAAGGGACACCCCCTGCCCCATGCACAAATTTCGTGCACTGGGTCTCTGATATATATATGTCATTAACATACTGCTTTAAACTTATGAAGCCATAAAAAGTTTAATATCTAATTCATTTTTACAAAGGTGCACAATTAAACATCATCTAATATGTTCAGACATCATTGTAAAGGAACATGAAAAAGATTAAGAGATTGACCTTGCATTTCTCCTATTTCCTCCAGTTTTAATATTTGTGTGGATATCAATAATTATGTCCTTCCATTTCTAATCTATGATGCATGGTTATTATATAACTATTGCTCCAGAGAAACTGAATTTTCCTTTTTCATTCAATTTAAATCTTATCAGACTCTAGATGTAGTCACTAATCAAACTTAAGTGTTAATTAAATGTTGTGGGGATTTTGTTTTTCTATTATGAAAATTATAGACAACAAAAATAAATATTGTTTTGCTATTTACTCATATTTAGTAATTTGAGCAAAAGTGAGATCAAGGCATTGGATTTAATGCTATTCTCACTTCTAAATATGCCAGGCTGTGAAAATCTGCATTTGGTTTCTCTTATACATCTTGAATGTATTTCATGTATTTTCTTCATGTTTTCTTATGATCTATTTTCACACCAGCCTCCACATGCCTGGTGGGAGATGTAAAAAAGCTATTCCATATGCTTTGTATAAAATATGTTAAATGAAAAAAAAATGAGCACAAAACTGTCTACTTAGAAAAAAATGAGCTTGAACAATTGCATGATTTTTCTATCTGAAGAGTTAAATTATATTTAAGCGGTCCTTTTTAGTTTAAATTTCCAGATTAAAAATTCAGGTGATAAAAACATAGTAAACAAGAAAATAATTGATCTTATACTGTTGGTTTATGAAGATCAGCATGTGTTATTTAAGGTGTACTTTCTAAGATAATTTTACTAGTATAATATTGCTATGGCAGATTAAGAATAATGCAAAAACAGGAGCAAGATTTTATCTAATGAATTAAGTTTATATAATTTATGCACTAAATAGGCACTATAAGAAACTTAAAACAGACTAAAATAAAAAGGAACATATTCAATAAGTTTTAATAACCATATATTAATGAAGCAAACTATACAACAAATAGTTTTGTTAATGGAATTTAGGTTATTTGGGACTAAACTTATGTCCTAATCTTTCTGTACACTAGATTAAAAAACATTTAAATATTATTATTTTAACATATAGTTTTAATGAATGTGTGAGGCAATGCTCTACATCTCATAATGTGTTTGATGAATTGTGACTTAGTTGATATTCCTCATAACCTAAGAAAAGTATCATTATTACTTTTTTACAGATAAGAAAACTGAGGTGGAAAGCATTTATTATTATTATTATAGTATGCTATTTATTTATTTATTTATTTATTTTAGAAAAAGAGAGAGGAAAGAAGAGGGAGAAAGAGATCAAAACATCAGATGAGAGAGAACCATTGCATGTGCTAACTAACCCCAGAATTGAACCAGGGATTTGTGGGTACTTGGGATGATTCTCAACCACTGAACAATACCAGCCAGGGAAAGCTGGAAAGCAATTAAGGATGCCATGTTAATTTATACAAAGTTAGGATTTAAATTCTGATCTAATTCAAATGCTAAGTCCCCTCCCCCGCCCCCAATACTTAATGATATGCCTTCATGATATCTCCTGGGGCACATTTTTTGTAATTTATGAATTCTCCAAGGAATGCCACAAATACAGAGAAAAGAAAGTCTAATACTAATAAATAAAGCATAATAATTATGGTCTTTAGAATATGTATATATTTTATATAAACAAATAATCTTCATCTAGTAAACTTAGAGGATATTGACCCTAAAAATTCTTTAGAAGAATAAATGACTTATGTGTTATTTATGGTCAATCCTTATGCTAGAGAAATGAAAGAATAATGATTCTCCTGTTTCCTGACTAAAATCATGTTGATGATATAACCCTCTATGACCAAAATTTGAGTAGTAGGGACACTCAAAAGAAAACTAAAAGATAATGAGGTGTGAAGTGACTTTAAATAATTGGGTGGTAATGTCAAATAAGGGGTGACTACATCCACTCTTGCTGAGAGGAAAGCTTAGGGCTGAGAATATAAGACACACTACCGCAGCTGGGAGAAGTTCAGGAGGAATATGTGCAGATGGCTAAGACAGATAATGTAAAGTGACAAAAAAGGAGACTTAGGATTGAACCTTTAAGGAACTCCAACATTTAATGACCAGATGGCAAAGAATAAGCCTACAAAATAGATGGCCTACGAGATACCAGAGCTGTAGAAATGGATTTATTTCTACCAATGTAGGTGACAAAAAATCCAAAATGAGAAAGAACATTCATTAAGTCAAATGCTGATAAAAATAAAATTAGTTATAGCCTGAAATATCCATTTTATTTATCATAAAGAAAGTTCTATATTTATGTTTGTTTCCAACTTAATCTATTAATGTACTTTTGCCAATATTTTAATGCAAAAATAATGTTCAGTTGGATAATTTACAAATTCTATCAACTCTTCAGCTTCTAAGCTTTAATAAATTGAATGCAATCCAAAAATCATAATGGACAATTAACGCTTATTTTAAAAAAAATTACTTCGTGTAGGACAAGATTTATCTTTGAAAATAATTTTAAATTCATATAGTTTTAGTAAAATGTATCTCTTGAAAACTAATAATAGATGTTAAGTACTTTAAGTAAAATAATTTAAATAAATGTAATTAGCTAAAATAATTTACAAAAGATGAAAATCACATTGAAGAATCAATTTTCCCTTTGACATTTGCTAGTATATAATTTTTCTAAGTTACTTTCACCTATCTTCTGAACTTAAATACAATATAAATGCAAAATCTTTACTATGAAATTATATCAAACATGTCATGAGGAAGAAAAATAAAGTTACCTATAAATTTTATGTATGTATGACTAAAATCTATGGAAGTCAATTTTCAATCATAATGGAGACTTGTAACTTTTCCAACTGAGGATTGTCTCAATATGAAAAAAAAATCACAGAAAGCTTTTGTGAACATTTAACTATGTGAATACCTGTGAATGTATACACACACATACATTTTAGTTTTTCCATATGTGAATTAGATGATTTTGTAAAATATTTACCATCCTTGGGTAAATTGAAACTAAACTATGTTTCTTTGTGTTGGGGTTTTAAAGTTTAGAAAAAATAATAGATATTTCCCTCTTGAGCTGGGATTTAATTGTGACACAAAGGCATAAGAGACAAATATTTGAGATGAAAATAATAGCTTTATGATGATAAGCTGCTTAGAAAACTTGTTTTAAATTTGTAGCAGAATTAAACATACTTGAACAGACCTAAAATATTCAAAGCTCCCAACTGTAAGCTTCAGACTGATGGAACAAAAATGTGTGATTTTTGAGGCTGGCACCAAAATAGAGAGGGGGAAATGGAGATGAATATAGAATTATATCTATATAATTCTACACAATTTTTCAAGTAATTCAGTCCTTTGTCTATGGAGATAAGAATGTGAGTAGTGTGGAAATAGCCAGTTTTGCCCTAAGCCAATAAATCCTTTTTACTTGGAAACTGAAGCAAAAGAGAAAGGTCATTTCCTTACTCATTACTATGCATTAGCTGAATGTACTTAATTGAATTAAAAACTCAATATATATATATGGAGCTGTCAGGTACACCAGAGCAAATTCTTATTCCATTAGTTCCTTGTTATAATTATTTAAATGCTGAAATTCTTTCATTTTAGGAATAAAAAATAATTTAGTAACAAGACATGGTCAAGTAAGGACTCTTATTACCGTATTTTTCGCACCATAAGACGCACCTGGTTTTTAGAGGAGAAAAATAGGAAAAAAAATATTCTGAACCAAATAGCATAATAAAATATTTAATAAAGTATAACAGAATAATATTTGAACCATATAAACTGAACAGCAGTCAACAGTGGCATTGAGAACCATTATCACTGTCATTAACACATAAAGACAAAGGCTTGAGTACTCTAGTCTCAAGACTCAGGCACTTTTCCTCCCACTATTTGGTGAAGAAAAAGTGCGTCTTATGGTCCGAAAAATACGGTAATTTTATACATGTCTCAACCTATCATTTTGATGACATATATTTTTGCTAACTTCAATATTAATTCTGATCTAATTTGGCCCAGAAATTGCATCCCAATAAAAAATATCAAACATCTGGTAAATTTATCTAATAATAAAGGCATTCCTTTTTTAAAAAAATCTTTATTGATTTTAGAGAGTAAGGGAGAAGGAGAGAGAGATAGAAACATCAGTGATGAGAGAGAATCATTGATTGGCTGCCTCCTGCATGCACCTTACTGGGGATCAAGCCTGCAACTAAGGCATGTGTCCTTGATGTAATCAAACCTGGAACCCTTCAGCCCTCAGTCTGACACTTTAGCCACTGAGCTAAGCTGGCTTGGGCTATAAAGGCATTCTTGTTGCCAAACCAGTATTTTCTATCATAACTGTTTCCACTTCTCACTACAACTTGTACAGCATGTGCTATAAAGAGATGGCACTGAAAGTTCTTGCCTCTATTTTACACTTTTGGCCTCTCCTTTCACTTGCTTGTGGTGATTTAAATCTTCAAACTTATACCAGGGTCACTGTACTGATGCTCTATGAAGAATCTATGGACCAGTTTCAGCCTAATCTGAAATTATAACATTTTTAATTAAGTAATCAATATTTCTAACTCATTATGACAAATGGAATACAAATATCAGAAATCAGAAAATAAAGAGAGTGAGAGAGACTAGAAATACTAGCAGAAAACTTAAGGCCTTCTCATCATTTTAACAGCCAAGTCTGAGAATTCTCTGGCTTCCCTGCCAACCTGCTTTTAGAGGTAACTCCTTAGATTTCACACAGTCACTGACATGTCCTTTTTTACAATCTCACTTATCACCCACTGGAGGTTTTTTTTATTTATTTTATTTTCCTTTTATGGAAACAGAAAAATGACCCAGTTCAGGAATCAGCAATTTCCCAGATTCCTTTTAGAATTTAACCCTCTCAATGTAACAAGTATAAAGATGAACTTCAAAGCCAGTGACATCATAAAACAGCCTGGCTGGCCTTAGTTTTCCTACCCATGAATACGTTGGTAGGTTGTGGAGGATCATAGAAAAGGGTATATACTGCATGAGAAAGGAAATATGTCTTGCTTACTACTAAATATCCTATTACAGTAAATCCTAAAATAATATTTGTGACATAGAGAGGAAATAAAAGACTGCTATAAAATTGGAATAAAATATAGAAGAAGGTAGAGTTAGAAGACAGAGCTTACTTATGGCAATTAGAGGGAATAAAACCTAGATATTTATTTATTTATTTATTTATTTATTTATTTATTTATTTTTAGTTGTTTGAATGTCCAGTTAGACCTGGAAGGAGGGCTCCATTAAGACTCAATAATTTTTAGCCCTCACTTTTTGTTAAATCTTTGCCTGGAAAATGAGGTGATTATAGGTGAGAAGAGCTGTATATTGATCTTTTCAAAAATAGACCAATATTGCAGGACATTGTAGACAAAGCATTTCCCCCTCACATGTCCCCACTGCTCTACTCAGTCCCTTCCCTGTCAGCTATTTGGTCACGTGGAAAGTCAAAGGTGGTTTTCTTAACTATAGGGACTCAGATCTCCACGAAAGGAGCCTCTGCCTCAATATGCTTCTTCTGTCCAGGCATTAGATGGTCAGGACTGCAAGTCTTTTAATAGAACAATGTGTTGAGAAATATAGCCCTTTTGAAACTCATCCCAGGAGATGGATGTATGCAGGCTCATACCCTGAGTGGAGAAATAGAACACAGTATCATATTGCATATTGGTAGCCATTGGCTCATTTCATCTCAACTTAATTTTCTAATTTTTCTTATGGTAGGACAATGCTAATTTGCTTAAAATTTAGCAAGATGTCTGCTGTTGCTAGATACAATGGATATTCACCATGTATGAGCCTGCTCATCTTTTTGTCATCCAACTCTTACTTATTCAATTGAAGACATTTGATCACTGCCAAACACAATGCTTGGGGAGGCAGCTGTGAAATTGAGTGACATCACTCCTCTCCATAGCACTCTTCTGGTGGAAGAGGTGAATTAAAAAAAAAAAAGGAATAGATATAATAATTCAAAATTCTAGTAAACATTAAAAAAGGAAAAAGGGAAGCTAAAAATAGAAGATAATTTACTTTCCACTGAAGATCTACTTTCCATGGTATAGTCCTATTTTCTTGGAATGTAAAAGAAGTGAAAGAAGAATGAGGTAGCTGGCTAAGAGCAGAGGTGGAAAAATAGCATTTTGATATGTAGTCATGGGAAAGTACTGTGTTCCATAAAGAGCCAAAATTTGCACATGGAGAACTTTTTGATAAATTTCTGACTAAAAGAGCCAAGTAAGTTTTTTTTCTTCATATTGCACACTGTTTATATTGAGTTGTTAGATGTCTTAGACATTTCCCATCTAATTCTTAGGATAAAGCCTATCACCACAAAGCTTTGTTTCTGGTCAGTTGTCAATCTCACCACCAATAGTTTCAAATAATTCTTGCTAAGGAACTAGAAAGAAATGACCTACTACACTACATTATTTTTGGTTTTAAAAATGTAGATGGGCTCTGGCCAGTATTGCCCACAGTACTTAGACTGTCAGCCTAAGCACCAAAGGGCTTAGGGCTCCATTCCTGGTCAAGGGCACTACCAGGCTTGCAGGTTCCATTCGGGTTCTGCTGAGGGTATGTGCAGGAAACAACCAATCAATGGGTCTCTCTCACTGAAGAAAGTAAAAAACAGCTGATTATTTTCTATTAAAAAATGTGTTTGGTCCTAAATTCAGTAAATTAAACATTTACACATCCTAATAAAAACATAGTGATTCTGTTGTGATCATGTCACAGTCTTAAAATTATTTCATTTCCCCTTCAGTTAATTCAAGCTATTTTTAAAATTATTAGAGTCATTCAGTTTGATAAAAAGGTTTTGCTTACTAAAATATTATTAATGCTATTTCTCTGGGGGGGAAAAACAACAACAATTATATGCCTATGCTGTCCTATGGCTATTAGAGCTAAACTGTGGATAGCTCTGTCAATCCCTGTCCCCTGCTTTATTATCAAACAATTTACACTAACACTGTGAATAGTTTGACACATTGTCCCATAATCATTTTATTTGTATCAAGGTAACATGGTTTAAGATTCAATAAGTAAAGCACACATTTTTAAGGTATGTGTATAGTCAGTAGCATTTTGATTCAATAAAATGTTTTAAAGCTATTCTTTTTCCAACATCTGGGGTTTGGCAAAACATAAAATGCCTTGGCCAAACACTCTTCCTCCCAATTTTAAACCCAGTGCATTGCAAGGGAAATTTAATTCATATGTTTCCAGAATATTTACACTTAGTTTGTTTAACTGGTGTTTTTAAGAGCTCAGTGAGGTCCAAGAAGTCAATTACCAGTTTATAAAGTGTTTTAAATTTTCTTTACATTGAACCAGGTGAGCAAATTTTGTTTAAAATAATAAAAAGTCACTAATTTACTTAAAATGTAAAATCCTATGACACTCATATTCAAACTTTGTAAAAATTACATGTTATTCTCAAATAGGTCTCCATAATGTGTCATTAGCCGCCACCCAAGTATCCAGTGTAGGTCTGAGCTGGAACAGACTGGAAAGAGCTGGTTAAGATCGGTCCAGCGTGGGAAACATCTGGCCTGTGGCTGGATGACTAAGCGACAGGAAGGAAACTTCTCAAACTCTTCTGGAAGTAGCTGGCTGCACTAATCATCTCCCAGTCTTCCCATTTGCTAACTGTGACTTTGGGCAAACCGCTAAATTTCACCCTAGTGCCCCCCGCGCCCTCTCTCTTTCTCTCTTAGCCTAAAATAAGTTGATATTATAGAATTAATTTCAGAGATTTAGAGGGAGGAATGAGTTAAAGAATAAAGGCAGAGTTACAGGACTCTAAAATTGGTGTGCCTACAGTGAGTGCTCAAAAATAAAAATGACAGTTAGGTGCCTTTGACTTGAATGTCTACAAGAACTACTTTAGCTAAATTGCCTTCCGTTAGTGCCCATTAACTGAAGACCATTAAAAAAAACAGTTATTTAAGTAACTCTAGCTTACATGGAAAAAGGAACAGGGCAGCAGAAAATAAGCCACCATCAAAGCAAAAACAAGGGTTCTCTAGCTCTGTCTATAGTGCTGGTTAGTGAAAGAAACACCGGCCTGGGAAAGGGAACGAGAGTTCCTACCATCTGCTCTGCCATTAACTGTATGAATGTTGGCAAGCTACAGGATGGTGCTGGCTTCCGGCATCAACTACAAAATGGTGTATGACCCCAGGTTCCTCTTAGCTTTCAAACAGAATAATTCTATTGTTTACCTCAGCATTAAAATGAACTCATACTCTATCATGAAAGTTAACTCATGAGCCTATGACCTGACTCATCTCTCTCTGCCGTCAAACATTTACTCAGTCATTCTAAAGTAATATTCAATACCAAGCACAATGCTAGGCGTGGAGGGGGACTATGGACTTGACTTACACTATTCCCCATCAGTTTATAAAAAGTATTGAGATGGAAAGTTAAAAAGAAGTGCTTGTAATAATCCATATATGCAAGTATGCTGTACTCTTTTTCCAAAACTTGGAAATGGAAGAAGGTAAAAATATAATTCCAAGCATCTGACAGGGATCTACTTACAAGAATCTATATCATATCAATCTATTATCCTTTATTAAATTTTAATCCAAAAAAATACAAAAGTAAGGAGTCAATATTTTTTTTGTTATCAACAAGGGCACGAGCATCTTCAAATCATGCTGTCATTCTCTGCTTACTGTTTTGTTTTGTTTTTTTGTCACACGTTACTTTTGTCATCACTTCCCTCAGACAGTTTGGTTACTTTGCTATTGGAGAAACAGAGAATTTTCTGACTTAGTCCAATACCAAGAAGAAAGTTCAAGCCACAGGCAAAATAAGGGCTCTGAATCTTCATCGGCCCATCAACCATTGCTCACAATACACGCCCTAGCTAATCATTATTCAAATTAAGAACAAATTAGAAATGCAAATAAATACAATCTTAAATGAAGAGAGAAAGGAAATTGTCAAGGATCTGAGAACAGTAAGTGCAGAGCTAAATGTGTGACTAAATCAACTTTCTCTTAATCCAGAAATATTTTCGTTTCCATCTCTAACATCTGTTTTTTAGGGTCTTTCTTTTTCTCACACTATTGCCAAGATAAATTCAGAAGGAGCACACATTTTCAGCCAGATTGAGCCAGGCTTGTAATTATTTTTAGATTTTTCGATTGAGGCATAAATGTTATTGTTCTCTTCACAGACACCTTCCCCTACTCCCCTCCTTGAACTTTCTTCTCAGGTTAATGAAATAATCATAATCTAATTCATACAGTATGGATTTTGCCACTGTATCACTTCTGTGAAAATAAATTATCTCATTGTTGCTACCATAAACTCTCTGCATACTTTAATATATCAGTTACATAACTTTTGTCTCTCCTTCTTCTAGATATTAAGGTACATAAAAGTCTCAGAAAACTTAGTATGTTTTCCAGATGCTAACATTCTTGTTGAATGGAGAATATTAGCATATATGATGTGCTGAAAGGCAGGCTTCTGACCATACATACAATCAAGACCTTGGAGCAGAGAGAGATTCATCTGGATTTGAGGAAATCATAATTACTTTTGGAAGTTCCCAATGGATACCACACATGGACCCACAAATCTCCTTTGTGCCAAATGTTGTATCTCAGCTTATGCCAGGTTGTGCTTCATCCTTCTCTGGCCTCACTAATATCTGTGGCCTGAGGTGCTTACTATAGAAGCTTCATTACCACCAGGGCCCATCAGGGAAATTCTGACATCTAGGCTACGGTTGTTGGGATCAATGGTCCCCAAATTTCTATTAGTCCAGATGCCAAAATAGTGCTGGTCTTTATACAGAATAAGAATGGAAAAGGTCTCTTCTGTGTCCTTGTCACCATGGGCCCCAAACTTCTCTCAACCCCCATCTAACAAAAAGGGTTGAATGCCCTATTATCTCTGCCTCTAAACATACCTAATCTCAGTTCAACTGTTTCAAAAACCAGTAAAAGAAACTTGGTGATGGGTAAATACTCTATGCTACAAATCGTGTGCTTCCCTTCTTCATCATATCAATCCTTTCTTTGATAACACCTCCTCTCTTTAAAATTCAAATTTTAAAAAAAATTCCAAAAATATGAATGGTCTGAGACAATAAGAAAGGCAGGAGAAGAAGCTATTATCAGTAATTTCCCAAAAGTCATAAGGTACATCCCCCCCCAAAAAAAAACAAAAAAAAAACCACACCTGACTGCTAATCCAATGGTGGCTTCATAAAATCTTTTACAAAATGACTACAAAATTGAGTGTTAAACCAGTAATGCTTGAAAAATTTATTTGGGATTCAAATAAACATTTTAAAGCAGACATAACTCATTGGAAAAATCACAAAAATAGAACAACAAATTGGTCACATTGATAGCTCATTTTGAATTTATTAAATTTCCCATTTATGGGTATTTAGTTATTTTAGAACCATTTTTGTTACAGAAAACAATTTGCATCAACTGCCATTTGGATGCATATCCAGAAAATTTAAATATTTTAAAAATAATATATTTGTTTGGGTTCTTTCTCTCTATGAACCTTGGTTTTATTAGTTATAAAGAGATTGTTTTAGATAATCTCTAAGAACTCTTTTATCTTAACTATCTAGTGATGCTATAAAATATATATTTAAATAAAGTGCACAGATATATTTCATGTATAAAATAAGATAAAATGAATAAGTTACTTTACATTTTCTAGAACACTTTAATCTTGAATATAGAAATCTTACTATCCTTTATAACTATACAATTTATAACTTCTGACAATAAATTTGAGCTCTTAAGGTTAATTATATAAAAAGGAAACTTGCTTTAATTTCTTCATCATTATAATCAACAGAATGGAATTGAATGGAACAATATAATTCAATTTGTTATTACCAAATAATCCAATGCCATAAAAAAGTTTCCTTTTGATAAATCAATTTATTCTTTAACACATTAGGGAGCCATTAGCTTCAGCTGTATTGCAAAACATATTTAAAAATATGCTCAGAAAAAAATCGTACAAGTACATAGACCATTTCAAGGGGCAGTCAGTTTAGAGCTTTGCTTCAAGCACTATATTTCTTTTAAGCCTCATGTTATTGCAGAACAAGCCTCATATTATGCTGTATTGAAAGCAGAAGCAGAACAAAGAACAACTTTACTTCATGATGGGTTATTACTTTGCTTTTATGTTTAGGAATTTAAATGTACCCACACTGAGGTTTCTCACTTGGTTTTCTTTAAATAGGATAGCGATTATTCTCTCTTTCTATTTCTGTTACATTTCATACATGAAAATATGGAACTCTTCTGTATATTAGCAACTTTTGTATGATTCTACTTTTGATGCCTCTATTTAACAATCTCCCAGACCAGCTTAAAATACATGGTTTTTAAGAGATCCAACTGCAAAATTCTAGGCTGTCATTGGATTTCTGCCCAGAAATGGAAATCACTGTGACTCATTTTCAGAAAGCAATTTACACTCCATCACAAATATCTGGTTATGAAAGGTAATGTAGATACTCTGGTGTAAACACATTTTCAGTGTTCAAAGAGAAATTGTTTTTATGAATTGTGAAGGTTTTTATTTCTCACTGTTTTTACTCAAAGTATCTTTGTGCAAATTAAATAAACTCAAGAGCCACTTATTGAACCCTACTACATATCAGATGAAATACTGGGAATATATGGTCAAAAGAATATAAACTTTAATCTCAAAACACTCAAAGTAGAGCATAGGAAACAAAAATGGGAATGATTAACAATGTTTCTTCCTCACCATTTCCATGGCTTCACTTTCTTCCCTGTACAATAAAACGCAATACCACCATCACTCTTTTGCTAACATTCTATGTCCAGTCTTTTTACCTTTTTTCCCCCTCACAAGACTCTACACTTTCCAACTTAGATGATCCTATGTCCTTTTGCATGATCTTATAGAACAACTGGCCATGGCAGCACTCATGTTCTGGCACATAATTTTTTTAAAAATTATATTTTATTGATTTTTCACAGAGAGGAAGAGAGAAGGGATAGAGAGCTAGAAACATCAATGAGAGAGAATCATCGATAAGCTGCCTCAGCTGCCTCCTGCACACCCCCTTCTGGGGATGTGCCCGCAACCCAGGCACATGCCCTTGACCGGAATCGAACCCAGGACCTTCCAGTCTGCAGGCCGATGCTCTATCCATTGAGCCAAACCGGTTCCGGCTGGTACATAATTTTATTTGTGGAGAAAATAGTTGTCTGAAGTATAGGGATTTCTAGAATAAGTGATCATGAGACATTTCTAAGCTATCAAGCAAAGGTATCAACATACAGTTTTTGCTTGTTACTCCTGGTACAAAAAAGAGAGCCTGTTCAGAAACCCTGTGTTCTCTCTAGTGCAGCTAAGAGCAGGGAAGAAGCAAAGGTTTGGAATCCACGCAATTGCTGTCACACAATTACAGAGCTGGAGCCCCACCAATCCACTCTATGCCTGGGGACTGACAACATGAAAACCTGTCACCCCCTCTTTGGTAATCATCAGATTTTCTATTCAGAATAATAATCTCTCTTAAAGAAATTAAAATGCTAAGTATTATTTTAACAAATTATTTTAAAAGCTTCAAATAATTAAGAGGAATTAAAGGATTAAAATCTTAGTATTGAATTACCCAGAGATGCAAGCAATGTACAGAAGCCTACTTTTTCTCTAAAGATATTTACTAAGTGCACTGATATTATACTGATGATTTTTCAGTCTTGTAAGGCACAGACATAGAACCCAAAACTCTAGACTTCTCTGATGGAGAAACTAATAGGAGGCTATCTACACTTCACTATCAAGAGACCTGGGGCGGGGGGGGAGTGGGTTGAAGGGGATTAATGGGGAAAAAGGACATCTGTAATATTTTCAAAAATATAGATAAATTTTATAAAAATGAAAGCTTGGACTCCTCAATGTAAGATTAAATCAAGAGTAAACTCATCTTTACTCCCCTTTCCCAAAGGACTTTAAAAATTAGAGTAATTTGGCAATAGCAAATAAAGTTAATAGTGTGTAAAGGTGGGGGAGAGAGAGCAGGGGAGAGAGAAGAAGGGGAAAGAGAGAAGAAGGGAGAGAGAGGGAGAGGATGAGAGAGAGAGAGAGAGAGAGAGGGAGAGAGAGAGAGAGAGAGAGAGAAATCTCAGTTGTGGTCACAATAATTTATTGGTGACTGACTGTCACCAGAGAAAGATATCATATCTAACCAATATTACCATAATTTACTAAGAAAGTAGAATGGTTGGAAAGGCATTAATAAATTGTAATTTGCATGTGTAAAAACCTAAAGCTAGCCAAAACTGGTTTGGCTCAGTGGTAGAGCGTCGGTCTGCGGACTGAAAGGTCCCGGGTTCGATTCCTGTCAAGGGCATGTGCATTGGCTGCAGGCACATCCCCGGTAGGGGGTGTGCAGGAGGCAGCTGGTCCATGTTTCTCTCTCATCGACGTTTCTAGCTCTCTATCTCTCTCCCTTCCTCTCTGTAAAATATCAATAAAAATATTAAAACAAACAAACAAACAAAAAAACACACCTAGAGCTAGATTTCTGGGGCACCAGACCCAGATGTACATAAATCCCACCAAGGATAAATACTTTAGAGTATCCTGATTTACATACAGGTTAATATCATAACCAGTTGGATGATATTAACAATCATGTGCACTCATCATGGGTAGAACTACTTCATTATTACTCACTAAATTTATAAACCCCAATCCTTCATAGTTCAATGATAGCTGTTCCCACTGCAAGGGCTTCCCCACTTTCCTGAGAGTGAAGGTTCACATTTTCATCCAGAATATGAGCCTGCCTCTGATAAGAGACTTTGTAAGAGGTCTACACCAGTTATAGGCAGAGAAGTGGGGTGATGTTGGGGAGACAGGAATTTGGAGGGGAAAAAAATGTGTGTGAGGGCGTGGGAGAGAGAGAGAGAGAGAGAGAGAGAGAGAGAGAGAGAGAGAGAGAGAGAATGATAATTAATGTATATCTATTAGGTAACTAATAGATCATCAGAGATGCCCACCTAAATAAGGCATTTTACCCCTTCCCTAATGAATATATGTATGCATTAATAGGGAGGCTTTGTTTAAATGAATAACATAGTTTTATATTGGATAATGTTTTGTTGTGTTAAAAATTATGATAAATACAAGTACTTTGAAAGCACTGTCTCTGGTTTGTCACACATTATTTTGTTAATGATAGTGTGTGAATGAAGTGCAATTTATTATAGATCTTACACTGTCATCTCCTTCACTCCCATCATAGCTTCAACAAGTTGTGATTAAAATCATCCCTTAGTAGTTGAAACCACATTTCAGCCCTTTCAGCCTAAATTCACATCACCTCAGTAGTGGGGAGGAAAAAAAAGCTATAAATTTCAGTTGTCTATAGTGTCTTGACAGAAACAGGAAAATCTTCTATGGAAGTTTTTAGCTTCATCCTAGTCACAGAGAATTCCCACTATATTCTAAAAAAAAAAAAGATCCTGGTCAAAAGAAACTAAGAAATTCAACATACAAAAAATAACACAGCATGCTCAAGAACTGACTTACAAAAGAGAATGCAGTTGGGTTAAAATTTTCAAGTCCAGATTATAAATAAATGATGATATTATAATGTTTAAAGAAATTTTTAGAAAGTTTGATAATATCTGAAACAAATAAGGAACTACAAAATAATTACTTTAATCTGGAAAATATATAAATATCAGTTTCCAAAATAAGAGCATAAATACATTTTAAAATTCAATGGATTAGATTAGATACAGATAAATAAAAGTAACGGATAAGAAAATAATTCTGAACAAATCAGTCAGCATGTAAAGGGACAAAAAGATAAAAGGTGACATCAAATAAAACATGTCTCCTGAGAGCTTCAGTAGGACAGGAGAGAGAAAACGGGATGGATAATACTGAAAATTGGAGAACATTCTAAAATTGATAAAATATATGAAATCCAAATCACTCAGTGTATGATTATGAGAAAACTACCACACCTAGACAGATCATAGTTAAATTTCAGGTAGCCAATTATAAACAGAGAAAACAAAAAAAGTGGGGGTAGCAGGAAAGGGAAAGAAAAAGAGACCCTTCAAAGAAATAATTTTATGGACAGACAGCTAATTTTTCTATAATAATAGAATCCAGAATGCAGTAGAATGGTAACTTTAGTAGACTTTTAAAAAATTGACCTTAGAATTATATCAAGAAAGAATTTTTTTGTTTGTTTTTAATCAAGAATGAAGGAAAGATAAAGATAACTTCAGACGAAACCAAGAATTTATCACAGGCGGACCTGCACTGAAGTCTACAATATATTTTTGAAGTGATGAACATATAGGCATGTTCTGGGCTGCAAACATTGCACAGCTCCTCCGTTGCCTGGAGGCAGGATGCCTTAGCACAGAGGGAGGTAGAATAGGTCACCGAACAATGGATTGGTTAGAGTTTAGAGCGAGTTAGAGGTTCAAGCTCAGGCCAAGCATGCCCAGGCGTTGCACCTGTGCATGCAGGTTGCGCTCCTTGGAAATTGTGCTCCTTGGAAAAGGCTGAAATAGCTTTTGTCACCTCTGGGTTGTCATTGTAACTGTCCTAACTTAACTCCCTCTTGTGGATTCTGAGTGTAAATTTGCTATAACACCTGTAGTCTGCACTGCAGTTCGGCCTTTACCATGGTAGAGTGCTGCAACTGCAGTCACTGGCCAGTTTATTAAAGGCTCATAAATTTTGATCTCTGTCTCTGGTGGCTGTCTCTCGTGGGTAGCTCCATAACAGACAAATTTAAACATTTACTGAAACATACAGGTATTATAATATTTAATGGGGTTAATTATGCAGGACTCAAACACAAAACAACAATAATCTGTCAAGAGAAGAGTAAATTAAAGTGTTCTATGGGTCTTATATTGTCTTGAAGTATGCAATGGTACTAATTAAATTTATAATTAAATATTGAAAATGTGGACATTATCATTTTACTAGAGGCCCGGTGCACAGAATTTCATGCACTGGAGGTTTGGGGGCTGTCACTCAGCCGGGACTGTGCCCTCTTGCAGTCCAGAGCCCCTCAGAGGATGTCTGCCTGCTGCCTTAGGCCTGCTTCCTCCTAAGCTGGCAGTCGGACATCCCTCTCGCAGTCTGAGATCCCTCGCTCCTTACCATCTGCCTGCAGTGGAGGTGGGAGAGGCTCCCACCACCACTTCTGCTCTCTCCAGCAGTGATTCCAGCTTCTGACTGAGTAGAGCTCCCCCTGTGGGAGTGCACTGGCCACCAGGGGGCAGCTCCTGCATTGAGCGTCTGCCCCTTGGTGGTCAGTGTGTGTCATAGCAACTGGATATTCAGCTGTTTGGTAGATTCGCATATTGGGGTTTTAGTATATAGGATGGTAACCCCTATATTATTAGAAAGGTGTATATTTCACAATTTGTAGCAGGAAAATATATACCATAAGACAAAATTAATTCCAAAAAAAGGCAAAACAATAGGAAAAGAATATATGAGTCAACAAGAAAACAATATGTAAAAATGAATCAAATCACAACAGAGATTATTTCAAACATAACTGAATTAAATTCTCTAAAAACAAAGATTTCAGACTGAATTTAAAAATCACTCTATATAAAAATAGAAGGGATAGAAAGAGATGAGCAAGACATTTCTAGCCAAAGGAATTGGATTACTATTTAATTTACTAAGAAAATAGAGTGGTTGAAAAGGTATTAACAACAATGACTTTTATTGTATAATAAATAAATTCAGATTTTGAGGATAATATCACAGTGTGAAATTTCCATGCACCCTAATAACAGCTATAAACATCAGCCTTAATGAGTTTTATGAATATAATACTGAACAAAGATATATGGTATATTTATACACACCTCATGGAAATCTTAGGAGATACATGTAACATTTTTGTTTTCTCAACTCATTTTGTAAATCAAATATACATTGCTGAATAACTCCACAGTTCCCTCGTGTTATATCTTAATTTGTAATTGTTTTGGACAACTGTCTTTTGTCTGACCTAAATCTCTTTCTCTTTCTTCCATTTACAGAATTCTTCTACACTATAGGCATATTACTACAAGAGTTTCAGATCATTTTAACTCTTCTTGCTTCTACCACAGAAATGAGCAGATAACTACTACATGGACTTGGTCAATGAGAGTAATACCACCCCACCCATGGCAACAGTGATTGTTGGGTTGGGCATGTGGCCTGCTACAGTCCAATGAAAGCCCTCTAAAGTTATGTTGGGATTGTTAGAAATGACACTCACCCTGCATCTGGAATTATGGGTGTTAAATACTCTGTAAGTTTGGAAGGACCAGGGGTCTTTGTCCTTGCACAACCGGAACTAGCCTGACAATGTGGCCAACAGGAAGCAAAGTAGCATCAGGAAATGGAGAACAAAGTAAATATCTAAACAAATTTCTGATGACATTAGTTTGTATCTCTGGAATAAATAATGTGAGCCAATAACATCACACTTTCTGTTTGTATAAGGAAATTTGAATTGCTTTCTGCCACCTGTGGTCCAAAATTATTCTCTCAAGCCTTCTAAAGTCTTCTGTCAGGGATTGAAACTGGGTTAAGCAAACCAGGTAAAATGGTGTCATCTCTTTACTCCTTTGTTTCCCACAGCCCTCAACACTCTCTACTTTGTCTCTACAAAAGAATCAAAATATCACTGTTCTAACAAGGAATTTCTAGGTTTTCTTTTGCCTTAGCCAAGTGCTCTACGCAATAGGACACTTGCCACTGAGAGATGTGCAGGGTTCACCCCCCACCAGAAGAGGCAGCTGCTAGTTGGTTTCAGCAGACTTTTGTCATTCAAGCCTGTGGGCCAGGCTGGGATATATTTTCTAATTTTTCAACAGAAGATGGATTTTCCCCCCCTTAATTTTGGAGAAATTCCCCAATTTTAAAATGTGGCAAGTAATACAAGTTTGTTTTAAACATTGTGTGTGCCAAACAAAACACATCTGCAGACAAGATTCATCTGGGGAGCCGGCAGTTTGGAATATTTCCTTCATTGAATTGCTTCAATATAACATTTGAGACAGTTATTGAGAGCTCGTCTTCTCTCCCTCTTCCTCTCACATCAAAAACACTGCTTCTATCTCTTTGTATTTAGCTTGACCATGTCTACTAGCAGCTAAAAAACTTTAATTTCACTTAGTGAAGTTAAATAGGAAACATTGTAAGATTTTTCACTCTGTAAAAAAAAAAAAAAGATATATTCATAGTTTATATCAGTTAGTGACTATCAATTGCTTGTCCTTTAGATAAAATAAACAACAAAAAGGTAGATGGAGTGATAGGAAGTATTTTTAAACAAGAACACATTATTAAATATATAGAGAACACCCTATTAAAGTTTAAGGTACAGAGGTATAATTATTTAATATGGTTGGACATATTTTAAATGCACACAGCACACATACACACATACACACACACACACACACACACACACACACACACACACACAGACTATAGCTTTTGAAATAAGAAAAACAACAGTGTGAGTTAGAATTAAACAAGCTGTAGCCCACAAAGGGGACTGCTTTATTGAGGAAGACAGATGAAGCATCCAACAAGTTATGAGTATTTTGATATTCTGTAAGATACTTTGGCCTTCTTCATATCATAAAACAGAAAGAAAAGCTGACATAGAATTTAGAAATAGTTGTATGTTTTGTTTTGTTTTTCTAGGAGAATGTCTGAGCTCATTTGGTTAAAGAATATCAGTAATGGATAAAAAGGGGTTCAGGACCCTGTTATTCAAAGTACAGTTTACCCAAACCACATACCCCTCTTTCTCTCAGTGACATAGCTGTGAAAATTGTAATTAAAATAAATATGTGTAAATGCATTTAATATTGTCCCTTTAAAGATGAAGGCAAAGGATATTAAAACATTTATAAAATTAGCTTGGATTGTTAGTCATAACCTAAAAGCAAAAAAAAAAAAATTGAGTTCAGAGATATTAGGAATGGCCAAGTAAACCAAGAAGCTGTGCCTCATGGAATCGGCAACACTGTTCAGGATATAGCCAACCTAGAAAGTCACAGTCATCTCATCCACTTTAGAGATGATATTGAGTTGTTACCTCTACTAGTATACTTATAGTCCATAAAGAACGTCATCAGTCAGCTATTGCTACAGCACAAATCGCCCGACACTTGGTGGCTTAAAATGGTTTTTGTGCCTTATTGCTTACAAGTCTACACCATGGCTGGCAGTGTTTCTGGGCTTCCTCGTGCATCTGTAGTTCCATGTGGGACAGATACACAGTTGTGCTAATTTTGTCTGCACTCACTATTTGTACCACCGAGTGTGGCAAATAAGCTCTCCTCTATGTGTTCTCGCATCCTTCAGTAGACTAGCCTACTCTTATTGTCACAGCAAAGGCCGAAGAGCAAGAGGGAGATTAACAGTGTGCAAGGACTCTGAAATTTTAGGCTCAAAACTGGCACACTTTCACTTCTGTCACATTCTGCTGGCCTAAACAAGTCACAGCTCAAATTCAGGGACTAGGGATATAAATTGCAAAATGGGTAACTGAGGGAGAGTTGGAAAATTTGTACCATCGTTGTAATCAGTCCACCAAATACATCTAGCTGAGATAATGGACATGGAAGGTCTTTGAATTTTGTTTTAAAAGATGAAATATAATTTACAACAATTTACACAATCTCCCTGGCTTTCTCAGCCTACGCCTCCCCCTAATATTGATACCACTTACTACAAATTCAAAAATCAAATGAGAAAAGATTTAGCTAAAAGCTATTTGTAATGTAACATCAAAGACACAGTGAAAAGCAACAGTGCATCAGTTATGAAGATGTGTTTTTATGTGCTAAGGCTGCAAAGTCAAACATTGCCTGTGGCAGACAGTATCCCCAGAGCAAAGAGAATGCCATGGCCTGGCCTTGGGAGGTCCAAAAGCTACTTCGGAAATCCAGGTCTGCACCATAACCAGAATTGCTTCCAACACAGGAAATGATGTATCATTTTCAGGGCACATAATCTTAGGGCATGTGGCTTTTTATTAGATGGCAGTACCTCATAAACATTTAGGGAAATAGGTTTCAGAGATGCCAGTGCCACATCAAGCTTTGTTTAATTAGACAATTTCAGTGTTTAATCTTGAAAGACTCTTGTATTTCATTGTCTATAATATCTGTGAATAACTGAGTCAAATATATTTTTAATATTTCAGATTATCACTTATCTATAATAATAAAAGTATAATATGCTAATTAGACCAGGCAGTTGAATGTCCTTCTGGATGAACCCACCATGGCAGGGGCTAAGCAGAGGCAGTTAGGGGTGATCAGGCAGGCAGGCAAGCAGTTAGGAGCCAGGGACCTGGATTGCAAAAGGGATGTCTGACTGCCCATTTAGGCCCAATTTCATAGGGATCCCTGTGGATTGGGCTTCAACAGGCAGTCAGACATCCCCCTTGGGGTCCCAGATTGTAATAGAGTGTAGGCCAGGCTGAGGGACCCCGCCCCTGTGCATGAATTTGATGCACTGGGCCTCTAGTTTAATAATAATGTTTGCAAAAGTTAAAGGTTTTCTTATATTGGCTTTTGAAGTGTTCTGAAATTTACTTAAAACTCATCTAAGGAAATGTCCGCATCATATATTCCCAAACCTCCGTACCATTTTTATTTCCCACCTCTCTGTCATAGAATCAATCACTATGTACTGTCTACTTAATATTTATTTAATTTTGCTGCAATTCATCCTCTTCTCTCATTTCTAATATCACAAACTTCAGTATTTTCTTGCTCTGAATATTTCCCAAATTTTTTTTCAATTAACTTCCTTCCAATTTACTTACATTATTTCATCCACATGGATTTTCTAAGACACAGATCTGAAGAGGTTATTTCATTATTTTGAATCTTTCTAATACTCCTTGAAAACATCAGGAAAGCATTGTTATTGAGACATCAAAGGCTTTCATGGCATATTTTCAGTCCGTCTCTACATCCCTTGTTCTTTATTCTTCATCTGGGTTCAAATCCTTAGAGACCTATAAAATTTGTATCCAGCATATACTATGCTGCTAATAGCTTATCATAGTTCTGATTATTCTTATATATCCTCATGATTTTATCTTGCCTACTTCCTTTAAGAACCTTTTCATGACTCTTTCCATCTGCCTCAAAATTCTACTTTGGCTTGTATAACACTCCCATCACAGTTACTACCCGCACATGGCTGCCCCGGTCACCATCTGATTGCTTAAGGAAAGGTTGCTATTGTGTTTGGGGTTTGTATGTATGGAGTGAAGATGGGAGACTTTAATAATAAATATTGACAAAATAGTTGTCAGCTCACCAACAGAAGCCAGAGACAGACTCCAAGATTCCCCTTATCCCACATTTTACCCTCAAAAAGTGAATCTTAAGTCAACAAAGCCTGTCAATTAAATATTATTCTAAGAGTATCCAATTTCCAAAATGTAGACACTAAAAATAATGGATGGTTGTAAGGGAATACAGCATGATTTTGAGTTTAATGAAGTGATGCTCAAAGAGCTGGAGGAGATCCAAGTTCATCTAGTACAATCCCATCTACTGCAGTAATGTCCTTCGTAATGTCCACATGCCTAATCTGAGTGTGTTCTTAGTTGTGTTTTATGAAGAACCACTTGGAGAATTGTTCAATATGTCTGTCTTTACTAGAAAATTATCCTATACTATTCAAGTAATGAGTACAATTTTTAGAACCTTCTCAAAGATAACACTACTCAATAAGTTGACTATAAACAAAACTAAAACCAAATTGTCCTAAGCAAGCTACTCTACTTAACAAATTGCAGAATGTTGTCAAAATGAACTTTAGTAATAAAAATGACACAATTAGACATTTGAATGTAACAAAATGAAACCATTAAAGAAAAGAGCATTTTTTGTGATGCATTTGACATTATAGAAACTCATCTCTGTTTACTACTTATGCTAGAATGCTGTGAACTGAATCATATGACATTACAATAATTATCAAAGTAATTCAATCATAGTTTAAGGGCAAATGATAGCCACTCAATAAACACAGATGGTATTAAAATATAACACAGTAGTCCCGAAACCAGTTTGGCTCAGTGGATAGAGCATCGGCCTATGGACTGAAAGGTCCAGGGTTCGATTCCGGTCAAGGGCATGTACCTTGGTTGTGGGCACATCCCCAGTAGGGGATATGCAAGAGGCAGCTGATTGATGTTTCTCTCTCATCAATGTTTCTGTCCCTCTCTCTGTAAAAAAATCAATAAAATATATTGGCCCAGTGCATGAAATTCGTGCATGGGGGCAGTGGTGGTGTCCCTCTGCCCAGCTTGCACCCTCTCCAATCTGGGACCCCTCAAGGGATGTGTGACTGCCTGTTTAGACCTGACCCCAAAAGGCTGTCGGACATCCCCTCACAATCCAATACTGCTGGCTCCCAACTGCTCACCTGCCTGCCTTCCTGATTGCTCCTAACTGCTTCTGCCTGCCAGCCTGATCACCCCCTAACCACTCCCATGCCATCCTGATTGATGTCTAACTGCTCCCCTGCCAGCCTGTTTGCCTCCAACTTCCCTCCTCTGCCGGCCTGGTCACTCGTAACTGCCCTCCCCTGCAGGGTCGACCACCTCCAACTGCACTCCCTTGCAGGCCTGGTCCCTCTCAACTGCCCTTCCCTGCTGGCCATCTTGTGGTGGCCATCTTGTGTCCATATGAGGGCAGGATCTTTGACCACATAGGGGCAGCTCTCGTGATCTTGTGTGTCGGAGTGATGGTCAATCTTCATATTATTCTTTTATTCTTTACAAGGTCTGCTTGCCTTCAGTCTCTCCTCACTACACTCCCGTAGTAATAAGTTTATTAGATAGGATAGAGGCTTGGTGCATGGGTGGGGGTCAGTTGCTTTGCCTTGAGGGTGTCCTGGATCAGGGTGGGGGTTTCCTTGGGGCGTGGGACGGCCTGGGCAAGGGGCCTGTGGTGGTTTGCAGGCCAGCCATGCCCACTGGCGAGCCAAGCAGAGGCCCTGGTATCTGGAATTTATTTACCTTCTACAATTGAAACTTTGTAGCCTGGAGCAGAGCCAAGCTGCCTGCTCCATTCGTGGCTGCCACCATTTCTATAATGAAAACTTTGTATCCTTGAGTGGAGGCCTGGGCCAGCCAGAGTCTGTGGAAAGCTTGGCTTCCTCTGTTGCTGGGGAAACCCAAACCTTCCTTTTGGTAGCCATCTTGATTGGTTTTATTTGCATACTCGCTCTGATTGGCTGGTGGGTGTGGCTGATGCCATGGCTTGTGGGTGTAGTGAAGTGATGGTTAATTTGCATATTACTATTTTATTAGGTAGGAGTAGCTGTACTCAGCCACACATTGTTGGACTCAGTCTGGTTAAATGGAAAAGAAAGAAAAGAAAAAGCACTTTTTTCTAATATGTTTAGTTTCATAATACTTGTGGGTATATATTTTTTGTTGTTTTATTGTCTGTGCAGATATAAAGATTGTCTGGTTTGCGGACTCTAGAATATGAAACATAATTGTCCATGTGAGAAGCAATGCCTGTCTAGATCTAAACCACACAATTCTAAAGATTGGCCCTGAGCTTTTTGGATGGTGATTGCAAATGCCAATCAAATTGGAAATTGAAATATCTTAAATAGAAATGCCATATCTGTTGAAATCATAGGAATGTGAGGAATGAGGACATCTTTATCTTTGAAAGGTTCTGTCAACATTGTTGCTTCTATGACTTTGCTCATTAATTTTTTTACTGCAAGATGCCTGCCATTGCAAAGCTTTGGCTGGTTGGTATTTCGTGACATGATAATTGGCACGCCGATTTTCAATTGTAGTACATACGGTGGTATGCCTGGCAGATGGAGTGAATTCCAGAAGGGGAGAAATCAGGTGACATCATTCAGCTTGGAAACAAGGTGGGGCGTATGCCCTGTAAGCCAGAGACACAGGGAAATCCAATGGTTCCCAAGCTTTACTGGTCATTAGAATCTCCTGAGGACTTCCAAAGAGATGCCCAGGCCCCTCTCCACACAAATTCAATTACAATGCATGCAATGGGATCCAGGATTCAGTATTTTGAAAAGATTCCTCAGGTTATTACAGAATTTGAAACAGAGTTTGGAAAACACTGGTTTGATCAGTTTTTTAACCCTTGGGATCTTGATGGCAAAGAGCCTATTGATCAGTTTCCATAGAATGTAAAAGTGGACAGATATGCAGTTTACTAACATATTTGATATGTATTGGAAGTAAAGTTCTGAGCCTTCTGGGGTAAAGCCTCTAAATTATCATTATTATAGTGAAAATTTACAAATTGCATATCAGAAAGAAGCCTAAAAAGGCCCAGGAAATGAAGGTAAGTCCCAAGGTGTAGGAGTAAAAATAATAACAGAGGTTGAAATTTCATGATCAGAGTGTCTGAACTGTCACAGTTATTAAGGGGCAGTTGCTAGTTTGCACTGCTCATATATTAAGTTAGGTTCTTCATTATAATCCTATAGTTTTTTTGTTTTGTTTTGTTCTTATTGTTTTAATGTTACTTCAAATAAAACCTTAGGCCTGTGGTCGGCAAACTGTGGCTCGTGAGCCACATGAGGCTCTTTGGCCCCTTGAGTGTGGTTCTTCCACAAAATACCACGGCCTGGGTGAGTCTATTTTGAAGAAGTGGCATTAGAAGAAGCTTAAGTTTAAAAAATTGGCTCTCAAGCCAAAGCCGGTTTGGCTCAGTGGTAGAGCGTCGTTCTGCGGACTGAAAGGTCCCAAGTTCGATTCCGGTCAAGGGCATGTACATTAATTGCGGGCACATCCCCGGTGGGGGGTGTGCAGGAGGCAGCTGGTCGATGTTTCTCTCTCATTGATGTTTCTAGCTCTCTATCTCTCTCCCTTCCTCTCTGTAAAATATCAATAAAATATATATTTTTTTAAAATTGTCTCTCAAAAGAAATTTCAATCATTGTACTGTTGATATTTGGCTCTGTTGATTAATGAGTTTGCTGACCACTGCCTTAGGCCAATATCAGAAATGCAAGTATAATTGATTCTTATATATTACAATAAAATCTATTACTGAAAAGGGGCTCAATATCCAACTGCTTCAAGGGAGTTTCTAAAATACAGAGGCCATAGGAGACCAAAAAGAGTCCAGAAAGCTTCCTGAGAGTGAGATACACAAATGTAAAGCTCCTTAAAGAGAACGTGTGCTAGTCTGCTCCTCCCTCTGTGAACCATCACACTAACTCTGTCTTCTGTCTTCCATTTATGCTGGAGATGGCAGAAGGAAAAAAAAATGAGTGAATTTCAGTCTGGAACCCAAATTTTCTTTCAGATATATTCCTCAGAATGTGGAACGATAAGGAAGGTTTTTTTTTTATTTTTTATTTTTTTTTACCTGTTATTTTTCTTTCTTTCTTTTTATTAATTTCTTTATTGATTAAGGTATCACATATTTGTCCTCAACCCCTCATTCCAATCCTCCTCCCGACTCATGCCCCCACTCCTCCTATTGTCCTTGACCTCTGGTTAAGCTCATATGTGTGCACATAAGGAAGGTTTTAATGGGGTTACTGCTCTGTTTTAAAATTTATTCATTATTTTCCTTTAAAAACAAAACAACTCTTTCATGCACCTCTCCTCTTTTCTTCCTCTAAATAATCACTCTTTTTAGGCTGAGTGAAGACATCTACTGAATTTTATTTTCCTTAATCTATAATCTTGACTCCAATCTCTCACATGTTGCCTGAAACTACCTTCTTAAATAACCCAAGAATTCTGTCTAATTCAATAGTCTTTCCAGTTCTCATTTTTTTCTCCTAGAACTTGATACTCTTGCCCAAATCCAGTGGCTTTTGCTTTTCTTTCTTCTCACCCTGATGATTTTCCTTCTCTTGTCTTCCTAACTGTACTATTTCTCTAGGTAGCTCTCAAACTTTTTTTAATTTACTTCTATACTTTTATCCTTAGGCAGCTAAAGGCTAAAATGTTGTTCAAGGCTAAAATGTTGCAGGTGACTTTTTTTTTAAATGTTAAATTCACTTGCAACTTATTCAGAACTGCAACTGAAAATATTGTATTATACTCCAAATAGCTACCATGATTTTTGAATTGGGGGTTACCATAGCTTCAAATTTCCTGTTCAAACTCAATGTAGTATTTACTTTTTCTCTCTGATCATAGTGACTCAGTTATGTGATTTTATTTTTCAAAATACTCCTCTTAATCAGCCTCTTTCTTTCCATTCTCAATGCCACCCCTTTCATCTCTTGCTGGGGTTAATGCAGTAACCTCTTTACAAGGTCTGCTTGCCTTCAGTCTCTCCTCACTCCACTCCCACAACATATGGCCACTTGATTAAACTTTCAAAAACACTGATTTTTATGAAAGCATGCCTCTGTGCACAACATGCCCCCAGGAAAAAAATCTGAACTCTTAAGTGTGGTTTTCAAAGTCCGTACTTATCTAACTCTCCCCACCTATCCCCTCCTCTCACCAGCCTTAGCTATTACTTTTGCACAGAAAGGTGCTATAATTTTTTATTCTCATTTTGGATTTACTATCATTGTTTATCTCTGGAGACTATTTCTTTGGTAACTTCCACATGTACTACTATAGTACTGCCTGCCACCCAATAATTTTAATTATACTTTAATCAGGATTAAGAAGTAAATTATGATACAGCCATAATACTGACATCTGTGAAGATACATGGATTGTTAAGTAATACATGAACAATGCTCATAGTTCATTATAAAATGTAAATACATATATGATATATTGATATAGTTATGTACCTTAATATTTGTAGAGCATTCCTTTTATTAACACTGTGCTATAACCATCTGGTCACCCTAGAGCTTTCCTTTTAATTCTGGGATAATGAGAAACTTAATTTCATTCTTTACGTCTTTCTGTAAATTCAGAGTTTTCTGTAAAAATATTAGTATTCCTATGATAATAAAAGAAATAGGCGTTGGGTTAATGCAAATATTAAAAATGTACATGTCATACTTCTTTAGTTATATTGAGATATGATATGACATTTATTTTTGAAAGTTTTTATAATTTCATATTTATTATTCATGACATTTATTTTACATTTTCTCTACATACATATTATTAATGAGTCCTATCTTTGTGGTTTCTATCCTGAGATTTGGTATTGGTGTTATAATCAAAATCTGGCTTTCAGGCTAGCATTATGTGGAACATTTAAAAAAGTTTTCTGTCTTCTGCTATAAACAGCCCAGACTATTATATTGACATTCATGAGGAAGCACTGCTTAAAATTTTTCTGCAAAGGGTTTCTGGATCTCTTATTTCCAACCCTTGAATTGATCATCAGATGTCTAGTTATAAAAAGAAGGAAGCAAAGCTGATTTTTTTTTTTATGTCTGTGGTTCCTTTATACATAGAATGAAAAAGCCTATTGTTATACATTTTTAAAATCTATATTTTTTAATACAAAGAGGGATTGGAAAAGTAGGCCTGATGGACTGTATAGTCAAACGAGCAAATGTTCATTGTTCACACTGTGCCAGTGTTATGAGATTTAGCTTGAAAGGAGGCAACGAGAAGAAAAAATTCAGCCTCTGAATCTAATGAACTAAATGAGGATTGTCGAATACATACTACATATTCAGCTAGGAATATTTCCTCCTACTTTTTATAATGGGAGCATTTTTCATGCTACTTGGTGTGTTTTTTTTTGTTTTTTTTTACAATATCGTTAAATCAAGTTATAGTACTGTAATAATACATAACAGTGCCAGTCTCATCCTGAGTAATGATATTTTCCAAAGTAGATCCTTGATAACTGAAAAAGTAGCCCCTCATTTTCTTTCATGCTGAGAGTCATAGTTTAAAGTACCTGGATGTCCCAAAGCCACCTCAGATTTATTACAAACTGAACTAAGCTCATTATCTTCATTGGAAAGTCTGTCTTTTCTTTTTTCTTATGATTTCTTTTTGAAGTCCATTTTTTTAAATGACATTTTTAGGAAGATGAGAGAGAGAGAGAGAGAGAGAGAGAGAGAGAGAGAGAGAGAGAGAGAGAGAGAGATGGATGCAAGAGGGAACATTAATCAGCTGCCTCCTATAAACACCCAGGGCAGAACCCACAACCTGGGCATGTGCCCTGGCTGGGAATCAACCGATGACCGTTAGGTGCACAGGATAATGCTCAATCAACTGAGCAACACCAGTCAGGGCTCTTTTCTTATTTCCTATCTCTATGATAACATCATAACTGTCCACTTCAAATGTAAAGCTTCAAACTCATCCTCTAACATGATCTTACCCATTTCTTCTCCTGGGATCCATCTTGGGCATCTTGAATGGTCCCTTTCTACTCTCAAGCATCTTTTACCTCATCAGTAAACTTACCTTCATAAAAAAGAGCATTTTAAAAGTCAATCTCTTGCTTAGTATATTTTATCACCTTCCAATGATTACTAGAAATGAAATACCTAAACATGACATTTAAGTTCTCTACAATATAAGTCTTTTAAAAAGATTTTTCATTTACTTATATTACTACTGCTGTGCAAGTCAAGTTTCTCTCACAGAAACCAAACCTGAAGCCAGCACTGATTTTGACTTACATAAGTCATCTTGAATGTCCCAATCTTGGTCAAGGCAGTAGAACAAATAAAACTAGTTCAGCTAAGCCCAGGCAACCCCAGATAATTGTGACTCATACTAAATGGAAGTTATTTTAAGTGGCACATTAATAAATAGACACCTGAAATAGTTAATATGAATCCAAAAAAGGCTTCATTCATTATGCATTTATAAATAATACATTTATGTATAATGTATCTATCCAAGCAGGCTTCTAATTCATACATATTCTCCTCACCTCATTCAAATTCCACCTCTAAAGATCTGTTTACTTTATATCTCAAAAGATCTATTTATTTTACTTTTAGAACAAAAGGGGTATTTTCTATATTTTTTTTCTAGGAATTTTGAAACCTACATTTTAACATCGTGCAAAGGAACTGTGATTTGTTTTGTTAGAGGAATCAAGATTTTCCAAGCATTCTCTGTAAAATATTTATTGCTCTCCAATATTTATATTTTAAAAGGGCAAATAGCAATATAAAGAAACAAAGAAAAATGAAAACAACAAATAATAACCTAGTCCAAGAAATACACATTCTACATGGTCATTCAGACAATGAACAAATAATTATGGTACAGTGTTAGTCCTATAAAGCTATGGATGACCATGGGAATGAAGTAGGCAAGTACGGAGTCTTAAAGGGAGAGGCAATACAAGAACAATTTCCTATGAGGAGGACTCTCATTTGAAGGACAAAGAAGAGGTTGTCTGAGAGAAAATGACAATAGGTATATTTCCTGCTAGTTTAATATGAAATTTAAGGATAGGATCTATGAAATATCCTATAAAATAAAGCTGTAATATGCAAATTGACCCTCACACCCTTGTATAAGTTGGCTGCTCCCATGTGGCCAAAGATGGCTTCCACAAGATGGCCAGTAGGGGAGGGTACTTGTGGGCGATCAGGCCAGCAGGGGAGGGCAGTTGGGGGTGATCAGGCCAGTAGGGGTGGACAGTTGGGGGCAACTAGGATGGCAGGGGAGGGCAGTTGTGGTGGGACCAGGTCATCAGGGGAAGGCAATTAGGGGCCACTGAGCTGGCAGGGGAGGGAAATTGGTGGGGACCAGGCTGCATGGGAGGGCAGTTGGGGGCAGTCAGGATGGTATGGGAGAATAGTTGGAGTTGACCAGGCTATCAGGGGAGGTCAGTTTGGGGGGACCAGGCCTGAATAAGAGGGCACTGTGGGGCAACCAGTATGGTAGGGGAGGACAGTTGGGAGTGACCAGGCTAGCAGAGGAGGGTAGTTAGAAGCAACCAAGCCAGCAAGGGAGGGCAGTTGGGGGTGATCGGGCTAGCAGAGGAGCAGTTAGGTGTTAATCAGACTGGCAGGGGAGTGGTTAAAGGGGTGATCAGGCTGGCAGGCAGAAGTGGTTAGGAGCAATCAGGCAGTCAGGCAGGTGAGCAGTTGTGAGCCGGCAGTCCAAGATTGTGAGAGGGATGTCCCAGATTGGAGAGGGTGCAGACTGTGCTTAGGAACACATAACCCTCCTCGCCCCCCATGCAAAAATTTCATGCACCAGGCCTCTAGTTTTGGTATAACTTGCATATATGCATTGTAGATGTTTGGTCTTGACAAGAGTCATAAATGGAGAGAGGGAGCAGGATGATAAAATATGAATGTCCTCAAGACTCATGTCAGCTGCATCCTGCAGGTGATGAGGACCATAACAGTATTCTGTTAATTATCTTTTGGAGAAAGTAGAAAGGAGGGGGAGAGAGAGAGAAACATCAATGTGAGAGACACATCAATTGGTTGTCTCCCGCACTTGCCCTTTGTCCTGCAACTGAGATATGTGCTCTTGACTGGAAATAGAACTCGGGACCCTTAAGTCCACAGGCCAGCATTCTTTACATTAAGCCAAACCAGCTAGGGCTACCATGTTTTCAAGGTTCATCCATATCATAGCAATTACCAATACTTCATTCCTTTGACTGGCCAAATAATATTCTATTTGTCAATGTAAAAAAGTACAAACCTATTCAAGCAAGTTTTTTATACCTCACTACTCCCTAAATTTGTATAAAAACTTACTTGAGTCAAACAGAGGATGCTTTTGGAAACAAGATTTCAGTAGGTTGAGAAAAATGCTTTGGAAGATAACAGTTTTCAGTTTCTTTTATGGATTTGAGGTTAAGGAAGGTTCATAAGTAGATTACATGAGGTGGGAGAAAGCAAGACAGGGATCAGAATATGGGATAGTTAAGATTATGTGTTATTTTGAAGGTGGTCATGCTTTAAAGGAGGGATCTAAAGCAGGGGACATTTCAAAGGTGTATTAACTCAGATGCCCAAAAACACTAGACAAAGCTTGCTTAAGGCAAAGGTAAGCCTCTTACTAAAGTTACATGCCTGCACTTGGCTGGCATGGCTCAGTGGTTGAGCATCAACCTATGGACCAGGATTCCTGGTCAACTCATGCTCAGGTTGTAGGTTCCATCCCCAGTAGAAGGTATGCAGGGGGCAGCTGATCAATAATTCTCTCTCCTCATTGACCTTTTTCTATCTCTCCCTCCTTCCTTTTTATTAAATCAATAAAAATATATAAAAATAAATAAATAAAATAAAATATAGTTACAATTTTAATGAACCTGTAGAGAAAAATCCCACATACTAAAAATAGTTTAAAAGATTACCTAAAATATAGTAAGTTAAATAACTTCTACCTAATATAATGAATTTTGCTAGATTAAAGAAATATGTATTTAATGTTATTTTGTTTAACAATTTGAATTGTTTTTAGGTAAGTGCATTTTTATTTCATTTTTTTACTGACATGGTTTACTTGGACTTCTAGTGAAAGACAGTATATTATACACATACATTGAACTCCATCCTTTGCCAAACCCTAATAAATAACAATAAAATAATATAAAAAGCTTAACCCATAAGATATAGTGGCAGAAACAAGCAAGCAAGCAAACTAAGCAGAATCAGATCAACACAGTAGAAGCAGCCAAGACAAAGTTAAATTGTACTATAAAACACACAAACTAGAGAGTAAAATTTTTAAAAATTTAAAAAAATATATCAATTTTTTGCTAGGGTTATGGAGAAACTGAAATGATGGTGAAAATATATATTTATGCAAACATTCTGGAAAACTGTTTAATCCAGCCACTAATTCTGAACTTATTTATATCCTAGGACTCAGGAATCTTATACCCATTTGTATTCTCATCACAGATGTTTGCCTATATGTTCACAAGATGCTTAAAAGAATGTGTGTAACACTGTTATTCATAATTTCTCCAACCAAAGTTTTCATCAGCAGTACAATGAATAAATAAATCATGGTATATTTTATGTAACAGAATATTATATAAAAAATGAATGTACCACTACATTGTACAAAATAAATTAATCTCAAAATATTGGATAAAACAAGTCAGACTCTCAGAGGATATTTACTGTTTAATAACATTTATATATATTAAAAAACAGGCCAGTTAATTTATGACTTTAGAAGCTAAACTAGTGTTGACTTCTTAGAGAAAGTAAGGTTTAGTAATTCAGGATAAGAGATATTCTGCATTGCTCGTTATATTCTTTTTTTTTTTCTATTTGGTGAAGACATTGAGTGTACTAGTATTAACTTTGTGATAATATATTAAGTTGTACAATTAAAGTTTTGCAGATTTCTGCATAGCTTCTCTGGAAAATTCTGAATACCTTATTCAGTAACAATAATTAAATTGAAATATACAGTTTTTAAAAAAGAGGTGATTTTAGTCAACTAAATACAATGAATTAGGTCAAGTAAGGTAAATTATAGGTATTCACTAGATTTAGCAATAAGGTAAGAAGCAGAATACTAATAATGTCCATGACAAAAACAGTCTTACAGTATAGTGAAAATAAAACTACATCAGTTGATTAGAGAGAGATTGTAAGGCTAGGAAGTGGAAATAGTAATAACAGTTATTTTAGAAACTATTACTATGAAAGGGGAGGGTCTGAAAAGTATAGATCAAGGGAAGAAGTTCTAGATCATAGTTATAAGCTGATCAGAGTGCTCATTAGGGAAAGAGAGATCACAGTTTTAGGGGCAAGAAATGTGAGAGAAGAGAAACCAAAAGATCCATGGATGTTATTACCTCCACTAGAGGCCCAATGCAAGAAATTCATGCAAGAGTAGTCCTTCCTTCCTCTGGCTGCCAGCACTGGCTTCCCTCTGGCACCCAAGAGCCAGGCTTCCCTTGAAGACCTGGCTTCCTCCAGAAGGTCATCTGGAAGGACATCTGGAAGGTATTCACAATAAATTATAGCATATTATGCTTTTATTATTATAGATGGTAACAGATGGGTAGGGGTAGGCAAAGGGTGTGAGTTCAGATGCCAGTGTTATAGTAGATTTAATATAACTCACTATCTGCATTACCTGTGAGTTAAGAGGAATGAGGGTAAGAGAAACATGAGAAGAAAACAGAGTTTGAAATGATCATTATGGAAAGAGGAAAAGGGAAATGTAGCAGTAAGGCCCAGTGACATGGTTTTTGTTATCACTGATGCATAAATCCAAACAATGTTAAGCAATTTTTAGATATTTAGAAGAACAAAAAGCATTGCCCTTGTTTATGAGGAAAATCAATTTATTCAGAGTTGTTTAATTCTTAAAATTAGCGTCTGATTAGGAGAAGCTAAAGAGATCCTTTAAGCTATTCTTGAAATTAAACTACACACATACCAGATGGAACCATCAGGTTGCTTGCACTACTTCTTTTTTATCCTCACCGGAGAATGTTTCCTGATTTAAGGGGGAAAGGAAAGTGTAAGGTTCTTCCTCCTCCCAACTGATGGGCAGAGTTTATGACATTACTGGCACCTATCACAGAGACATCTCCAAGACAATGAACCATCAATCAGCACATGCCAAAGTGTCCTTAGAGCCCACCCCTTCCTGTTCGCCCTGGGTTCAACCCCCTTCCATTCCGGCCCTTAAAGGGACCCCCAGGCAAGCCACATGCTGCTGTTCCTTCACATCCAGGAGGCAGCAGCCCAGCAGAATCCCCTGCCCCCTCCCTACTCTTTCAATTCTGATTTCTCTACCTCCGTAATGAGTCCAGCTCATTACCGGGGAATAAACTTTACTTTAAAATCCCTTGGTGGTCAGTTTCCTGCTTCCCTTCAAACCTTACAGAAAGGATAGGGAGGGAAGAGACAGAGAAGGATAGATCAATGTGCGACAGAAATATCAACCTTTTGCCTCTACTAGGCACCTTGACCAGGGATCAAACCAGCAAGGTTTTGGTGTATGAGATGATGCTCCAACCACCTGAACCATCCCAGCCAGGGCAGGTTGCACTATAATCTAGGTAGATGAGTATAATATCATTTTCATGAAGTAAAAAGAAAAAAAAATAATATTGCTATATTTAAAAGGAATTTATATCATTTGTTATATACACAATTATCTTAGTTCAAATATTAGAGTAAGATGGAGATTTTTAAATTTGTGATTAAAAAACAAAGAAAGGCCAAAACCGGTTTGGCTCAGTGGTAAAGCTTCGGTCTGCGGACTGAATGGTCCCGGGTTCGATTCTGGTCAAGGGCATGTACCTTGGTTGCGGGCACATCCCCAGTAGGGGGTGTGCAAGAGGCAGCTGGTTGGTGTTTCTCTCTCATCAACGTTTCTAGCTCTCTATCTCTCTCCCTTCCTCTCTATAAAATATCAATAAAATAAATATTTAAAAAAAACAAAAAAACAAAGAAAGGATGAACATCATGTCATTAGGAAATTCTCTATCAAGCAGGGGAGGTACAATTGAAAAGAAATCATAGCAATAGTAAAGAATATGATAAAATAAATAGGTACAGTACACAGTGCTTAGTGGTGGTAATCAAAGTAATTAACTATTAGTTGGGGCCATTGCATATTTTAGAGGCTTAATAAGCCAGATATCATCCTTGTCCTCAGGTTTCTGAATTCTATTAGATGGGAAAGACAATGAACAAACAAATTATATAATTTAGAGACAAATATTATCAAGAAGTTATTCACTAACATACAAAGTTGAAAAAGGTAAAGGAACCATTATAATATTTACTAGGGCCCAAGAGAATCAATTTCAATGTTCAAGAAAAAGGAAGGGAAAGAAAATAAGATTAAAGACAGGTTCAATCTATTGAATGCTGTGTGAAAAACATGTTTATTGTAAAGGCATGGTGAAACCACTGAAAGCTATCAAGCAAAGGAGTGACTTAAATTTTCATTTTAAAACAATTGTGTGGACAGGGAATCACACAATATAGAGAGACTTAAATGAAGATAGCTTTATAAGTAGGAAAGAATGAAAAAAAATGGGAAAAAATCAAGAGAGTGGGAAAAATAAGGAAAAAAGGGAAAGAGAAACCAAAAAGAAAAAGAAAAATTCAGATGAGAAAGAAAGAAAGTATTTTGTGAATGAAATAGAGAGGGTGAATTCAGCATAATCATTTTAGTCATTGGGCCTACAGCAAGGCCTTTCCTGCCTGCTAATCCCAATTTGTCTATTCACTCTTGTGTGACCTTGAGAAATGCCTGCCTTTGTCTTGAATTATTTGTAAAATGAGGATGATGATAAAACATAACTCATATGGTTGTTATTAGGATTGAACTAATTAATGCATGTGTTTTGCTTTGATCTGTCCTAGCACATAAGTGATCACAATATTAGAAAATGAAAAAAGCAGGGTATGCTAGTTGAAGGAAATAAAGACAAAAGGATAAGTTAAGATGACCTCAAATTACTTGTTCAGTTAATTAGACTGATGATAGTAGCACTAATTTAGAGAGGAATTAATAGGGGAGGCATATTTAAAGGCAATAATAAATGCAATGTTTAACATGTTGATTTTGAATTACCTGAGGGACATCTTAAGTTTGTTCATTAGGCAATTGAATTTTAATAAGGAGTTCACTGAGGAGGTCTGTATTAAAGATAAATATTTATGAATCTTGTGTAGGAGCAGATGAAGTACTCACTAAAGATGCTATTATCTAGGGAAACTAGATTTACAAAAGATGCCCTTAATATCTACAAAATTGAACAAAATAAAGAAAACCAGGTTGACACATTTAGATTTGAAGAAGAAATATAAAAGATCTTAAAATGTTAAGGAAATTAGGATTTTCAGGAATAAGAATGTTCAATATACAAAATCCTGACATAAAAAATAGGACAAAATGCCGAGAACCAATTCCAGCATGTAATAACTACAGGAGTTTTACCAAAAGGGTGGTGAAGCTTGGAAAGCTCAACAGGGGTGAGCCACACATGTAGTTTACCTGTTGGAAAAGGCTACAAAGCATCTCTCCCAAACCTGAATGCTATTGTTAACTGTCAGACAGTTCAGGGCATTTTATTGTCTCTTGTTGGCCAAACACCTGAACAGCTGTAGGCCATTCCCCAAATTGATAATGCTTCTGTAAACCCTTTGATACCTTACCCTTTGAAGTATATAATTCCATCTTGCCTTGGGAAAAATTGTGTTAAATGAAAGCACAGGTCCTTGGTCAAGGAGGAGGGTCTTCTAGCTCTTTCAGCTGGAAGCTCCTCTGACCCTCAATGCCTATAAAAATCTTTCATCCTTGGACTCCTTCTTAATCATCTACATGCAGCCCTTTCCCCAGAATGCTGAATCCTTTGTAAGACTAGGGAAAAATAACTCTGGCAATTAATACCCACCCAGGGACACCAACACAATCATAAAAATATTGTCACATATTTCTGAGAAGTAACTAGCAGAGTCATTAACATCTGTATTTTTCCTAATGTTCTGTTCATGGGAATCTGGACTTTTTCTACTGTAGTCCTCAAAACTCTAGAGCCAACTGCCTTATCCAAAAGTCAGTTCCACATTTTTAGGTATTGTTACAGCAGATATTTTCTGAAATCAAGATTTATATTAGTTTTCTTTTGTTTCAATAACAATTCTCAGAACCATACTTGCTTAAAACATCACAAATGTATTATCTTACAGTTCTGGAGGCCAGAAGTCCAAAGTGGTATCACTGTAATAATAAAATCAATGTGTTGAGAAGGGAAGATGGCTGCTGATGGGAAGGTAGACTGCAAGTTAGTGCATGAGTGAGAGGACAAAGGGAGAGTGTGTGGTCACACAGGGAGTGTTTGTGAGTTGAGGAACAGCTATACCCCAGAGAACTGTGGAGGGGCTGCCAGACAAGATTCCCTGGAGCAGGCAGCCTCTACTGCTGCTGGGATCCATCCTGGAGTGACTGGCTCTGACATGGAGCCTGCACCATCTTGAAGGGGAGAGTGGATGTTATTGAAAGCCTGAAAATCCAGGAATCTACAAATATGGCACCCTGTGAACAGCTGCAAACCCTATAACACCAGTCCCCAAGTAGCACAAGCATAAGGAATCTGAGAAACTCTGAGCCTCCTCACGGAAAGGTCAGATATCTACTGGGATAAGGTGAGGTCTGTGGTCCAGACAGGAGAGAGAAACACACACAGTTGGAACTGGAGGATACAGGGAAGTCTGTGCCCAGAAAAATCCATGGCCATTGGGGCTGGCGTGATCTGCAAATGTGGAAGGGGATCCAAAGAGCTGCGAACAGAAGGGAACTCCAAAAAGCAACACATAGATGAACTAGGCAAAAAAGACAGCCTAAAATTTTTAAAAGTGTAGCAGCTGCATAGACCCAAGGGGGAAAAATACTGCACAGACTTATGCCCCAGCACCTGAGTTCACCCACTTAAGCTGGGGCGCTCTCTCTCTCTCTCTCTCTCTCTCTCTCTCCTCTTTAAATCCTTGCTTTTGATTACTAAGCCCAATACGCAGGATCACCCAATTGGGAACACCTTCAGAGACTGCAGGGAAAGTTGTTTTTGTGGAACCTGGGGATCAAAGCGGGAAATAATGATCAGAGAACCTGGTCTGGGGCAGCTCATTCCCCCAAACCAGTATTAAGTGCCACCGAGAAAACAAAATCTAAACACTAGCTACAGAGAACCTGTAGACCCTGAGGTCAATCCAAAAACACTACCACCCAGAGTTTGAATCACAAATTGACTCTTGTGTAAATATAAATAAAGGAGTATAAGAAATAAAGATGTACTGCCTGATTGAAAATCAGGACTGTGGCCTACAACACTGAGGAGCAATGGAACACATGGAACTTCAATACTCTCCTGACTAGGAAACAGGCGTGCCAAACAGACCAGTAAAGGAAGTGAATGACCTTCACTACTGCACTTTTTTTAAATTATTTTTTTTCTTTTTTCCACACTTGATTTTACCTTTTTAATTATTACATTTAAATTTCCAACCAGTATTATTACTACTACTATCTTACCTTTCTTTAAGTGTAACTTTATTTTCTCTTTATTTTACTTTGGGATTAATGTTCTACATTCTATTGTTATCTTTTCTTTAGCATCATTTTACTCTATCTCAACTTTATCTTTATGCCAACACTCTCTTCCTCACTTTTCCCCTTCTGTTGTACTGCTTCTCTTACCCTATTCCTGATTTAGATTTTCCCTATTCCTTCTTTATACCCCCTGTTAAAATGTCACCCTATTTATATATCTAATTTCCAATCCCCTGCTCCAACATACCTCTCTCTTCTCTTCACTATCCATTTATCCCCCTCTCTGCCCCTTTGTTGTTGTTTGCTTGATTGTTGATTATATTGTATTTTTTTATGCTTGTGAGATTGTTTTGCTTTTTGTGGTTTTTTTTGTTTTGTTTTGTTTATTTTTGTTTGTATTTTGCTTCTGTTTTCCCTCCACTTACTTGATGATAGTTGTTGTTTGTAGTTTGCATTAATCTCTAGGGTTTTTTTTTGCTGGCATTTGTTGAGATTAGTGGCTGTTCTATTGGGTTTTCTCCTCATTAATATCCACCCCAACTCTTCTTTCTTATTATCTTTCCTTTCTCTATTAGTTTTTTTTTCCTTTTCCCAATTTCATTTTGCACTCTTTTTCTCCCCTCTTTTTATTTCTTTATTATCCTCTAATTGGTTTTTCTCTGGTTGTTACCTTTATTTGGGGTTATTAGTATTGTGAATACATTTCTGTTCAGTGCCTTGTGCATTACACCTTGTTGTATTGTATTTTGTGCCTTTAAATCAACACAGGAGAAAGAGAACTAAATAACCAGACACCCAAAGAAGAGAGATCATGGGGAGACAAAAAACAGCCCACATATGAAAGAAAAGCAGGCATCACCAGAAAAGGAAGTAAATGAAATGGGGGCAAGCAACCTGTCAGAGAAACAATTCAGAGAAATGGTTATAAGGTGGATGAAAACAATGGAAGACAAATTTGACAATATGTGTAAGAACCAAAAGGAAATAAAAAATGACATTGTTGCTATAAAGAATTCAATAGAAAGCATCAACAGTAGACTAGAAGAAGCATAGGACTGCATCAGTGAGCTAGAAGTCAAGGTAAAAAAAATCAAAGTATAGCAGCTTCTAGGAAAAATAGAATTAAAAAACAGGAAGAGAGCCTAAGGGAACTTTGGGACAAAAAGAAACAAAACAACATCTGCATAATAAAAATACCAGAAGGAGAAGAAACTAAACAAAGAATAGAAAACCTGTTTGA